>OY720350.1:30282100-30882100 GCA_963082975.1 Labia minor | reverse complement strand
AAAAATACAAATCAAATAAATTAACAAATAAATTTTTGTTTATTTTTAACCTGAGTATAAAAATAAAATATAAAACTTGCAAAGAATATAAATGAAATGTGTAAGAAAGATTCATGAGATGTTTTGGAGAAATTTTGTAAAGGGATGTTTGGAAATGAGAGAGGTGTGTGGAGGGAGGGGGGGGGATGACGATCCGACGAGATAGACGCGTGGGTGGATGGTCCTATGCATCGAATATCCAACGTCCGAAACATCCACCTGGTCGAGGACATCCTGTACTGGACGCAACCCATCTATAATGCAGAGAATGCGATGTCGGGGACAGATAGGCTCTCGGCTGCGAACTGATCCAGCGGACAACTAAATTGACCAGAGATCCGAGGATCGATTGTACGCCCAAGCGAGATCATAAATCCCGGATATAGATTTATTCCGAAATGTTCAAAATTAATTGCCACTGATTTGGGATTCTCTGTTTCACTTGGTAGAGATAAATAAAAGAAGACATCCGTGATAGTGTGTGGCGAGAGTGGAGGAAAAGGGATGGCAAGAGGAGAGAGACAAACAAGCGCGATGAAACAACACCTCAACCAGGCGCATTCGAAATTTACAGGCAATTACGAAAAATAAATCTCGACATCCGCTTTTTTTTCCTGATTTTAAGTGTATATGAGAAACGTTAGGTGGAGATCACAAGAGTGGAGAGAGGGGAGGGCCATGGGATTTTGAGAGAGGATTTCCGAAATAACGAACCAAGGTCAACAAGACATCCTCAGCCAGCGATGGGCAAACAAATCCATCGCCAAGGACTCCTTAAAATGAAAAATTGAAAAGACGAAAACGAAAGAGAATATATATATATATATATATATATATACACTTGGGGAAGCAACCAATGGCCGGCTATCTAATATTACATTTAATAAATAAATTATATATATATATAATGTAATAAGAAGGAAAATTATTTGCTAGAGAGCACTACTCTATTTATATCTTATCTTTAGATATCATACTTAAGAAATTCAATTCAATTTATTTGAATATTCATAGTATTATATATAATAACAGATAATAAAATTAATTTGATGATACTTTATAAAAATATATGAAATAATATAATAATATATAAATTTAAATTAATGAGAATAAACAGGGTAAATCAAACAAAAAACAAAAACATAAAAAAAATTGAAATTTAATATTTTTATATATTTTAATTTTTTTTTTTATTTAAAAACATCAATTATACAAGAGTGTAAATTTTGTCAAAGTGTAATCATGTATTTGTCGAAATATATTGTCACAAGTAAATAAATTTAAAAGTGATTGAAGAAAAATATGTTTTATTACTAATGAGCTTTTCCAATTAATAATATGAGAACAGGTCAATAAGTCCGCGACTTTTTGAATGAAACACAGGTTTTTGGATAAAAAATTATTTTATTTTCCAACATAGTCTCCTTTGAAATCAATACACTTCGTCCAACGTTTCTTCAATTTTTTTTTATCCTTTCCAAAAAAATGAGATCTAAATCCGGAGAAAAAGGCGGATGAGGAAGCAATTCGTATCCCAATTTTTCATGGAAATTTATTTTTTTCCATTTTCTTCTCAAATCACCAGGTAGTCTGCTATAAATGCATGTCAAACAAAAACTAAAAGACTCAGCAGGTTCAAATTTGAACAGGAGTCAGCTGTAAGTTGCCTACTGACAAGAGCAATGTTTTCATTTCATTGAAGAGACTGGAAATTCAAAAAGTCACTGACTTATTGATCTCACCTCGTTTAATAAATCTAAAAATATTTATTTTATAAATTTCAAATATAATATAAACTTTCTAGGAAAAGTTAATATAAAATTTTATCTCAAGTTCTCTCCCTTTCCCCTCTCCCTCAACCTAAAAATTCCATATCCAATAATTAAATTCCAAATAGAATATAAATATAATAATTGAACTTTATTGAATAAAAACGACTGAAATATATTTCAATGGATTTGAAAATTAAATTAATACAAAATTTCCAAAGCAGGTAAATATCTTCAAAAAAACGGTGAAATTAAAGCAAAAAAAAAATGATATTTTTAAATGAATTGATACGAGATAGTCATTTAGATGAATTTAGATATTAGAAATAATTTATTTATATATCAAAACGATTGAAAATGGATGTTATTTTTCAGTCTGTTCTCAAGTAATCAATAATCGAGTAAATTATAAGCCATATAATCTGTTACAAATCATTATGAAATAAATAAACTACCAAAAATGGATATCAATTGATGGCCGATGGCCATTAATATGATTAATTTGAAACAATAATATTGATAAAAATGTAGTATAAATTATGTTTTATATATATCTGGTATATATCAAGTAAAATGTATATGAGTATATTATTAAATATAAATTATGTTCTATATATACAGGGTGTCCCAAAATGAAAGAGCAGATTTCAATTTCGTATTACAGACAAAGTATGAAAGATAGAAACACATTTTGCGCATGTCATTGGATAGAGGAAGGTTCAAAGTTTTGAGACAGCACATCATACACTACATTAGAGGTGGCCAACCCAAATGATCTTGCGGGCCACTTAGGAAATGCATCATAACTTCGTGGGCCCATATTAGATTTAGACCCATTATAGATATTGTTTGGTGTGACAAATTGAAAAATAATGAATTTTTATTATGTTTACTATTATTTTTACATATATATAAACATATATAATATCCTAATAATGATACTGAATGCACATTGTAAAAAATATATAATGCTAAAAATAAAAAAATAAACAACGAAATAAAAAAAATGAAATCATATTTATTTCACTAGTGCGATATTTGTTTCATGAAGGCGCAGAATATAAAAGTGTGATGAATTTCGCGGGCCGCAAAAATGTTTACGGCGGGCCGTATACGGCCCGCGGTTTGGCCACCCCTGCACTACATCATACATTCAACATGAGCGCCATATGTTGCTCGAAAAACATCGAAACGGTAGTCCATTTCATTCCATACATGCATCAATATTATTGAATTGATAGTTTCAACAATTCGATTTCGAAGATCTTGAAAAGTAGCTGGCATAGGTAGGAAAACACTGTCTCTTTTATGTACCCTCACAGAAAAAAATCACAGGGAGTAAGAACTTGACACTTAGGAGGCCAGAAACAATGAACAAGGTCTTCTTTTGCACCAGATAACGCAAAACGTTGAACTTTCCTCTATCCAATGACATGCGCAATGTGTTTCTATCTTTCATAGTTTGTCTGTAATACGAAATTGAAATCTGCTCTTTCATTTTGGGACACCCTGTATATATATATATATATATATATATATATATATAACCAAAGTTAAAGAGCAGCTTCAAAGAAAATAATTATTTCATTGATTATATATTATAGAGGTAATAATAATCCCTATCAACCCTTGTTTCTCTCCCCCTCCCACAAGCAAGAGGCGAATTTGTTTTGTTGAAAGTGTAATTATTACCATCTTCTTTGAAAGTGAATAATCTATTTTGATATTAAATTTACAGATAATTAAAATATTTAAATTAAATTTTGTTAATTAAATCAGAATGACTAGTTTTTGTATACTCTGCGTGTGGTTTATTTAGTAAATGTAAAGATAAATCAATTAAAGAAAAAAAAAAAGAAAATAAAATAAAATAAATTAAAACCTTCAGTTGGAAATGGGAACAAAGAACTGTACAACAAATTACTAATGAATATTGGTATATATATATATATATAATATTAAATTTCTAATGTTATTAATTGATTGTCTTAAACAAGTAAACTTCACTAACAAGGAGTATTAACTTTTATTTATCATCATTTTCAAAAATAAATTACAGAATTGCTTAATAACGCCAATTTTCATTATATTTTAAAAGGTGGAAATTTTTTTAAATTATTTTATTGTAAGATTATTTTATATGTTAATTAAAATATAAATTTGTTTGATTTCATTTTATTAAAGCTATATAAACCACATTTATTGGATTATTTATTTTAATAAATTTATTTTTTTTAGGATAATGCAGAGATTCTCAACCAGTGGTCTGCGTCACCCGAAGGGGCTGCCTGAAAGTCATACAAATTTTGTTACTTTATTATTTATTTCATTTTTATTTGAAATTCATTTTATAATTCAGAATAATTCAGATAATACGTGGTCCTACTTTAAGAAATCTACTACATTCAGTGTTATATTCTCGATTTTATTATTTATTTTATCTCTTGTAATAAAGCTTTTCAATCGATTTTTCAAGACTACTATTATTTTATTCATAATATACATCTGATATTAAATGTTGATAGTAATTATAAATTTTATTTTTCTGGATTATTTATTTATTTTATAGTGTTAAAATTTTTTAACAATTTAATAATATTTATATTATTATTATTATTAGTTTTTATTTTTTAATTTTATATAACAATCACTTTTGTTTTGAGTGAATATAAATGAATTGAAATGTTGATTCAAGAAACATTTTAACCATCAATCATTTAATATTTTATAAATAAAAATTTTTAAAAATATTCTAATTGATTCCGATGTTGCATTTTTAGTATTGATGTAATTTAAAAAAATCTTATATTTTATGATAATTTATATTTTTCGATAATTTATGTAATATTTTATTTATTAAAGAATGTTTACATATAATGCAGCGATTACAATACACATTTATTTGCTAATAAATATCTTAGGAGACAATGATGGCTGTCATCAGGAGAAGACGTGAGTCAGTGGTAGTGCCAAGGATTTTTCAGAGCTTTGGAACTCAGTAACTCCAAAATCTTCTACCGATTCAACCCAAAAAAAAATATTAACTGTTGGTCTCACAGACTACAAACCAGAATTCCAAAAAATTCCCTCCTAAATAACTCTTCTTGGAAATTGCGTCAAAATGTTAACTCGAATCTCAGAATTAAACGTAAAATTAACTCGGAAATAAGTTTTCATATATATATTTCTCCTATACAGGGCCGGATTGGGCCAATCAGGCCCCGCGCTTGAAGAGGTCCCGCATCAATACCACAATTAACAAAAAAAATTTAAAGCAAATTACTTTTGAAGATGGGGTTGGATAAATTACTCAAATAATTAAAAATATATTTATATTCGAAAAACTCGATATGCACATTTTAAAAATTAATGGAGATTAAATCTGAAATTTCTATGATTTAGAACAGAGGTGGCCAACCCAAATGATCTTGCGGGCCGTATATAAAATTATACACACCCATATTAGATTTAGACCCATTGTAGATATTGTTTGGTGTGACAAATTGAAAAATAATGAATTTTTATTATGTTTACTATTATTTTTACACATAAACATATATAATATAATAATAATAATAGAAGTGTGATGAATCTCGCGGGCCGCAAAAATGTTTACGGCGGGCCACATGCGGCCCGCGGGCCGCGGGTTGGCTACTCCTGATTTAGAACAACAAATAAAACAAATTTATCAATTCGCCAACGTTTTGTTTTTTTTTATATATACATTTATACATATATATTATATATAATTTTATTTAAATATTTAATACATAAAGGGCCCCGTAAAACAAAGTCCAATCGGGACACGCACTTATTGGATCCGGCTCTGCACCTATATAAAACTAAAATTAATTAATTAAATCTTGTATTGGTAAAAACTGCATTAATTTCAATTTTTAAACAAATGTACTTGAATTTGAGTTAAAAATTAAAAAATTATACTTGAGAATAAATATATAAAGGAAGAGTATGAACTAATAGTCGAAAACTAATAGTTTAAAAATCTTCTTTGTAAGTCAATACATCATATGTGTAGAAGAAAAGAGAGTATGGTGTTTGGAAAGGCTTGGAAAAAAAGGGGTGAAAAAATGAAAGGGAATGTGAAGAGGGGTTGGGGGAAGTTCAGAATGTGTGTGGGGGGTGTTGAAAAGAACGATGAGAAAAGTAGTGCTTCACTATGGTCATCAATTGGAGACACGATTCGAAAGACGAATTATTTTGAAATCAGATATTTTAATTCGTTCTCGCATCCAAGTCAATTTATCTTGAAATCGAATCCCAGCAATAGATCACTTGCGATCTCTCTATCGCCAGGGACATCCGAGAATAAACAAGAAATCGGCCACCTTGTCTGCTAGCAGCACTGCTAACGAATCTAAAGAAAATGGAACAAAAAAAAAAGCTTATGTCGTTTTTCTACTTTTTCTAAAATATATTTCTCGAGTGTTAAAAGAATATAAATAATTTTTAATCATATTATAAAAGAAATTAAATTTTAATTTAAGAAATGCTTTATACAAATTAAGGAACAAATAAAAATATATAATTTTCTTTGTTAATAAGAATTTTTAAGTAAGTAAAAACACAATCTCTTACAATAAAAATAATATCAGTACTAAAAACAAACGATGTAGTTTCTGTAGATTTGTTTAAGAATATATTATTTTTTTTTTATTATTTTTACTTTTTAAATAATAATAAATAAAAATACAGATACAGATAATATAAAATAGGATAAAAGAATGATTTCAGACTCTTATTTTCAAAACTATAGTAATACGAGGGCAATTCACAAAGTAGGTTACGTTTTGGAATTAAGACAAAACTAGTACAGGAAAATATTTTTTATTATATACGACTGTGAAAAAAAAAATGAACTGGTAGAAAAGATCAATGAAAAAATTAGAGGAAACCGTCGTTTCACCATAACCGAACTTCCTTCAGTTTTCCACAAATTTCACGCACTTTATTGTACGAAATTTTTTCTCAAAAGTTAGGCTACCATAAGTTTTGTGCCAGGTGGGGGTAACACACTCAGGCGGCGGATTTCTATGAGGAAGGAATTTCGAATCTCGTTCATAAATGTCTCAACTTTTTTGGCGATTATGTAGGAAAATAGTACTTTAGTTGCTCTTTCAAATGTATATAATACAAAACGTAACAATTGCCCTCGTATATAAATAGTTTTAAAAATATTTTTTGTTCAATTTAGAGTATATTTTTCTATAAAGAAAATACAAAATTGACAATTAATTTATGAGTGAAATAAAATGTTATAAGATGATTGTTAAAAATAATGAATGATAATAATTAAAATTAAATGCGATAACAATGTTTATATATATATTTATGTTTATGTAGATAAAAATTATTACTTTAACATTACTTTAAAGAGATAGTAGAGATAGAGAAAAAATCAAAACGCTATAAGTAATCCCGTTGGGCTAAATTTCTCAAAAGTGGATAGAAAAGTACAAATTTTGAATAATGCCCGAATACCAAATTTCATTATTCTAGCACAAACCGTTTTTGCGTAATCTTGTCTACATACACACATACAAACACACACAGACATTTTTCTCAACCTTAGTGAAAATGACTCAGGAGCCTTCAAAACGTATAAAAACATCAAAATCTCGACATCGAAAATTATTACTTTAACATTACTTTAAAGAGATATTAGAGATAGAGAAAAAATCAAAACGCGTTGAGTTATATTTCTCAAAAGTGGATAGAGTAAGTAAAAATTAGATAACTTTAGATTTTATTATTATTATAAATATAATTAATTTCTTTATTTGTTTTACAAAGAAATTTAAATATATTATTATTAAAATAAAATATTCAAAAGTAATCTATATTAAGGTAGATAATTTTTAATGTTCTCTCATAGAGATATCTATCAAATTTTCATAAATAAATAATCTTTACTGTATTCATCATTTAGAATCAATTAAAATTTCATTTGTTTATCATGTAACTTTCTAATGATTTTTTAATTACTTCTTTAGATAAAAAAATCAATCTCTTATCAAAGGTTGATAAATCATTAATTTAGATTTTCTTGGAAACATTTTGAAATATTTTTGATTTAATTCTTAGAGTAGTTTTATCTATTTTAACTATTATAAAATAATTTAATGACAAAAATATTCTTAATTAATTGTATATCTATAATATAATATATATAATAGGTAATACTAATTCATAACTGTCTAAGTCTGTCCTGAAGTGACGTAATCACAACAATAATAATAGAAATATTAAAATACTGAAAATTATTTTATTTTTTATTATTATTGTATTAATTTAAAATTCAATTCAATTTCATTTGAGTTTTCAAAAAAAAAAAAAAAAAAAAAAAATTATAATTATAATAAGAGAATAAATTTGTGTATGAATGTTTAATATTTTTTAAATAGTAAGTAAAATTCCCTTCCATAACTATAACCTAAAATCACCCGCGCATGGATTTTATTTTCTAGTTTATTATCATTTTATATAAATAAGAATAGTCGTGATTTGAAAAAAAATCATATAAAATTGACAATTTTATTAATCAGTTGATTGTCTTTTATCAGCCTTGTAATCAATAAATAAATATTTAATAATGTTTACGATAATAAAAGACTTAATATTTTCCCATTCACATAGAATCTACATATATTTATTTCTAAATCTAAATTGAATTATTTTATTTCTAATATTATTTATAGTTGGATTTATGTTTTTATTTATTTATAGTTTTTTATTATTAAAAATATAAATATATTTTGAAAAACAATTTTTCAACATTTTTTTTCTTGATAAATTAAATTAGTTATATTTATAAAATTTAAATAATTAAATTTAAGAAAAACAATACCTTCCCTTCTATCGTCCATCGGTAAAAATAAATTAATAAATTAATCAATCTCAGTAATCGGGAAATACTTAGTTTTCGTATTCCTCGGTAGTATAGTGGTCAGTATCCCCGCCTGTCACGCGGGAGACCGGGGTTCGATTCCCCGCCGGGGAGGTATTTTTTTTATTTATTAAATTAAATATTAAATTATTTTTAAAATAATGAAATTATGAAATAATCATAATCTAATAAGTTGACCTGTGGCCAGGTCCGAACCGACCGACTGTTTGAAATAAATTAATTTCCAGCTACAGAAACAATTTCAAATAATTTTAATATATCTATTAATGTAATAAAAAACAGATATGGATATAACATAAATATTTTTAATTTTATTTTATTTATAATATATATGTAAGACCAGACTGTGACGTCATGAATGGCTGGATGACGTCATATAATTTTAAATCAAGAACAAACTAATAAATATGATTTTTCTCGAGGATAAAACCAATACAAAGTGATTCGTGGTGATATATAAAAAAATCTCCTTTGGTGTGAAAATAACCCTTTCCTTCCTATCGTCGATCGCTAATACTACCACTTCCGGTTTCCGGAATTGCACCAAAAGTTGATCAATTCATCCAACTGATGCATTAAGTCCATATACCAAATTTCATCAAAATCGGTTGAGCCGTTCAGGCTGTACACATCTATACGGACGGACGGACGGACAGACGGACGGACGGACAGACATCATGCTAAAAATACTTTTTTCTGTTTAGAAAATGCATGATTCGTGGAGATATGTACCTAAAAATATCCATAGGTGAAATTTGGTGTGAAAACAATACCTCCCTTACTATCGTCGGTCGGTAAAAATCTGGAGTGTCTCTATTCGACTATCTCGCAAATTTGAATTGGATTCATTAACGCATTTATTATATTTAAATTAAATTTAATTAATTATAAATTGAAATTAATAAATAATATTTGTTAAACCAGCGCGTGTTTGGCTCATTGTTGATGGCACCACGAAACGTCCTGGCGCGTGATTGCCAGTAAACGTGTTAAAAAATTAATTCCGGTACTTTTAGCGATTCAATAAGACTGAATTTCTATATATAGTAGTTTTATACAATTTTTAATCATTTGAAAAACTCTCAAATATATTATTTACGGTCAGTTTAAAGGAACAAAAAAATGAAAACGTGGTAGGTAATGGTCCTCTTCCGAATGAGCTACATTTCTCAAAAGTTGATAGAATACTATGAATTTTGAATAATGCCCGTCTACTAAATTTCATTATTACACACACAGACATTTTTATCAACCTTAGTGAAAATGACTCAGGGACCTTCAAAACGTATAAAAACATCAAAATCTCGACATCGAAAATTGCCATGATCGCAATACTATCTCTGGCGAGTTAGTAACAAAACTATATATACCTACATATAAAAAATTGAAATTTATTTACATTTTTTTAAAATTATATTTATATTAATTTTATAAATCTTGATGAAAAGGATTATGATGACTCCATTTATTATTTATTAATATTTTAATATTTTTTTTTAAATCTCTAAAGAAATACCTTTTATCAATTTTCATTAAGACATCTTTGTTAATAATAATATTTTTACAAACACAAAATTAACTCTAAGCAAAAGCAATTAAAGCAAATTCATCCTATAAAAGCATATTTAGATTCTTTATTATTTCCTTGCTACTTTATCATTTTTTTTTTTTATTCTTAGATTATCCATGATATATGAATTATTATTATCTACACAGTGAGCCATGAAAAAAAGCAAAAATATATAATAAGACTCAATTAAATTTGATATTTATGGAGCTATTCTATTTTTTTTTAAAGAAATAAACACACTGAATAGATAGATTGAAGAGTTAAGAAGAATTTTGTATTGTATTTGGATTGAGTCCTGATGTTTAGATTATCAACCACTCACGGTTCGCGTGAAAAACTTAATCCAAACCCCATGAAGTTAAATAGAAAATGAGATTGACAAAATGCCTTTAATAAGCCTTTCAATACAATAGGCAAATGGGTCTCGTAATATATCAATGGAATGAAAACAAATTATCATGTATATACTTGGAAGATATACTTTTTTTTTGTTGAAATAGGCTTAAGAAGGAATCCTATATATAAAAAAATTTTAAAACCCAGAATAATCTTTTTCACTCAATGTTAGGCTAACAAAATTTTGACTGATGAGGTTTAAATATATTTATTCAAAAATTATATAAGTTTATGAAAGGTAATTTGTTCAAATTAAAATTTTGATGATGATACGACTTTTTGTTAAGGCTGTAGATCAGAAGTAGTCACATTGACAGATATTAACTATATTCGAGAAGAGCTTTAATTATCTGATAAAAATGTCTTTATTTTGATATAAAATTAAAAATAGATAAATAAATTAGTTTGAAAATTATTTGGGATCTTTAGAATTTCTGATCTATATATTTCATCTTAAATACGGCTATGTATAATATTAAAGTCATAAAGCTAAAGAGGTTACGATAAATGTAGTATGTGTCCTGAATAAGGAAAGAAAGAAATGCAAAACCTATTCATTGGTAAATCCAGAAGCTGAAGATATAGATCACTAAAAAGTGAAAAGAGATAGAGATTAAATGTTCAAGATAGAAAAAAGTATGGGTAGAATAGAGGTGTGGTTTTGTTGTAAATAAGAAGTTGGGACTACAATAATACTATTAAGATAAATAAGTATTCTATTCTTCTTCTTCCACGTTATCGAATAAATCATTTTTATTATTACGTTTTCTTTATGTTTCATCATAAAATGTATAAAAATTCATAGTATATAATAATATCAATTTTAGAAAATATTAATACATTAGTAGGAATAAAGTAGAATAAAGTTTATGTATACCACGGTTGTTGTTATATTTTTACATTATTTGAAAATGAAAGTGTTCTTTATCTTTAATAGAGACTTTAAGGAGTATAATCAGGACTGGCGAGGTGAGTATTAATAATGGTTGTGTCAGATTGTTGGATGGCAAAACACGCACACCATCGATCATAACCCAAGAAGTCGTCTGTCAACGATCAGAATGTGACCTAACCACCACAACCCACACCATCAAGAATAAATGCACTCCTGTTTCCTTTATTTAATTTGCTATTCAATATCTGGATCGATAACGAGAGTGTCAGGGAGAAAGTGTCCAGTGGGTGTGGACGAGGAAGATGTCGACGACAACGTGGAGATTTTCATCCAACGCAAACAATACTTTATTATAGGTCGGGAACGAGTTTCAAATAAAACATAACTGATTCAACTTAATGAATCACCACCCCCTGAATCTACATGGTGCAACCCTCTTCCCTTCTCTGACTGTATTCTGTCAAATCCTGATTACGAGATTAATTTGTCAGCTAATAGCATTCCTATGCGTGCGATATTACGCAATTATCTCTTCTGATTAAAATCTGGCCGAGACAGGCAGCTTATTTAATAAGAATTTTTAATGTCTATATTTAAGGAATTCAGAGTATATTTATTAGTAATTTGTATAGAGACAAAAACTTTAATAACCAAAAGATATATAATTACTATGATCAAAAAAAAATATATAAATAATTAGAACAAGTTATAGAAATAAAAATATAAATTTGGGCAGATGGTTCTTTAAATATCTTATTACAAATGTATTCTTTTAATATAAACAACATACTTTAAGTGCAGTGGTTTCCAACCTGTGGACCGCCCACCCCACCTACCCCTGCTTCAAAAAGGAGTTTTGGAAAGAAGATATACAGCTGTTACAAAAATATAATCACAATGATACTAAAATTGACAAAGTGCAACGAATTTCACTATAAAACAAAGAGGACAAAAATATCAGACAACCTGGAATTAATTTAAATAAATTCTCACTTACATCTATCCATCAATAATATGTATTTAAATAATTAAATATATAAGCATAGCTATGGTTCATACCTTTCCAAGTTTAGAAAAATTTGAATAATTAGTGGTAATGAAAATTGAAAAAATAAAATCATTCTAAAGTTTTTGGTTACAGAAAACATAATTTTTTAATTATTTGTTATCTGTATCCTGAGTCACTCACCTTCACCCAAACCTAGCTTCTCCTAATTCCATTATGTATCTAACTTTATATGTTATTATCAGCTAGTCGTTGGCATATTCTAGTTAATTTATCTAGAAACAAACTTCTCTAGTAAATATTTTCTCACTCATTCGAACTACATTTTTTTTCCTTCGGTAACTCTTCTATTTTTTTATGTTTGGACTAAGTTATGGAATTCTTCATTCATTCTCTTTGTCATTCTTTTTTACCGACCGACGATAGTAAGGGAGGTATTGTTTTCACACCAAATTTTTACATATCTCCACGAATCATGCATTTTCTTAACAGAAAATAGTATTTTTAGCATGATGTCTGTCCGTCCGTCCGTATAGATGTGTACAGCCTGAACGCCTCAACGGATTTTGATGAAATTTGGTATATTTACTTAATGCATTAGTAGGATGAATTGATCAACTTTTGGTGCAAATCCGGAAACCGGAAGTGGTAGTATTAGCGATCGACGATAGGAAGGGAAGGGATATTTTCACACCAAATTTCACATAAGGAGTTTTTTACATATCATGCACTTTGTATTGGTTTTATTCTCGAGAAAAATCATCTTTTTTTTCTTAATCTGAACCATTCTATTTTTACTTAATATTTCTAAAAAAGAATATTGGAAATTGTACTTATAATTTAAAAAAAGCAAAATGTGCAGCATCGTACACGTGGCGGAAGTGAAACTTCTTAGAATCTAGAGAATAAGAGAAATTTTAGTTGAGAGTGTGAGTGAGAGAGAAATAGAGAAAAATAAAGGGATCATTTCGAAAGACATATAACAGTATAAAATTTTCGTAACAAATATTCGCTTTATTATTATTATTATCTACTCTATCATCATATCTACATTGCCTGTACTATTGTCGGTTGGTGCTTCAATTGGTAATACTGATATTAATGGCTTGTGATAACTAAAATAAGATATATATGTTCGTGATTCTATATTTTCTATATAACGTGTAAAAACAGCATCTATTGTAGTTCCACATTTTGTTGTTGATTCCTTGGGATCGTTATTTAATATTAAAAAATATTTAATTTGAGATTAATTATATAAAAAATTTTAAAAAATTCAAAAAAACTTAGCTATAATATTTGACATATGATAAGGTTAATTACAATTTTTTAATAGACTTCCTTAATAAATAGAAAAATAATAATTTTTAAATAATATAAATAATATTTAATTATAATCTAATCAAAGAAAATAAAAGTTTGAATCTATTTGATAGTTGATCTTTTTACATATAATTAATCTCAAATTAAATATTTTTTAATATTAAAAAAAAATAACAAATTTCATATGTATATTTATTTTTATAAATGTTTAGGCAAATTTTGAAATTAATATATATTTAAATTCAAATTGTATTTAATTGCGATATCTACTGGACAAGGTGGAGATCTCGCCCTCTTTTGATCATAAGTCATACTAATTTTTAATTCTTTGACCCAGTAGAGGCTGAGAAATATTATTCCGCGTCAACGTACTCGCGCGCATGCGCGCCATGGACTTTGGACCTAGCGAGTGGGTATTAGAACGAAAGATCGCACAAAAGGGAGACGCAGATAGCCTCTTTCTCAAGAACGAAAGACCGCACAAAAGGGAGACGCAGATAGCCTCTTTCTCAAGAACGAAAGACCGCACAAAAGGGAGACGCAGATAGAGGCTATCTCATTCCCACTCGTTATATCTATATCTTTTTTCTCTCTTGCGTTACGAAATTTCAATTTTTCAATTCACTCTCCATTCTCAACCAAATGTCAGGACGCCGCTAAAGAAGTTTCACTTCAAAAATATTTTGTTAATTACAAAAGTTTACTATTAATATTCTAATTCTAATTTCTATTAATCTATTAATAAATTAAATAATATTAATTGTACAATAACATAGCAAATTAAAAATTATATATTTATAAATAAACCATTGTCATTCTATTAAGATAAAATTTGGCTTATTAATAATTTTAAAGGAACGTGTTCAATTCAACTTTCAACTATCATCAATGAGAGAAAATGTAAAATTTAAAATTTATTAATCAATTAATGAGCGGGGCGGGTATTTGTACCCGTTGCGGGGACTGCCACTTATAAGCGGGGCGGGTATTTATACCCGTTGCCACTTATATAATATATATTTTCCCTTGTGTTACTTAAAATTACTTATTTTAAACGATAACTAATATATATCCCTCATATAAGTGGCAACCGGTATAAATACCTGCCCCGCTTATAAGTGGCAGTCCCCGCAACGGGTACAAATACCCGCTCCGCTCATAGTGTGTTAATAATTAATAGATAGAAAAATAATCTAAAATTGAAACTGAAATATCTAGTATATATAAATTTATATAAGTAAAAGAAAAATATATTTACTTAAATATCTTTCCTGAAGATTTAAATAAAATAAAATATAATTTATTTTCAATCTAATCTGTGACTTTATAATCATATTTTTATCATTAATTTATTTAAAAAATAATAATATTGAAATGAAATCGTGAATTATTTTCTGGATGAACTTTTGTTCTTCTCCTCCTCTTTAACCAGATTGTGTCATGATGATTTGTCAATCGGTCGATCCTTGACATTTCGGGTGAAATCCGACTAGTCGATTTTGCAAAAACAAATGAAAAAAATTATATAAAAAAAAAACAAGTATTATTTAAATATATATTTAAATTCATTTTATTTTAATTTTTCATCTCGTTTGAATATGGTTGCCCATTTTATGGTTTTTGTTTTACCTTCCGGATTAAACTATCACTAATGAAATTTTAAATTTTTTTTGTTATAAATATTTTTAATATAATAGAACTCGATTAACAAAAAGTAGGTTCAAAAAAACAAATATGAAAATATTTCTGAAGTATATCTTGAATCATTCTAAACGAATTTTAAATTGGATAGAAGAACGAACTCAACATGAAAAATAAAATACTTTTTTATGAAAACTACCTTTTGTTGAGATTATCGTATGTCAGTGATTCTCACCATTTTTTTACCGCTGCACACTTTTAACGGTTTAAAAATTTGGTGGCACACAAAGAAAAAGATAAGTGTAAAAGTTTACCATATTGAAAAGAGTGGTCCCAAAAAAGGTTTACCTTTTTACCGACCGACGATAGTAAGGGAGGTATTGTTTTCACACCAAATTTCACATGTGGAGATTTTTACATATCTCCACGAATCATGCATTTTCTTAATAGAAAAAAGTATTTTTAGCATGATGTCTGTCCGTCCGTACGTCTGTCCGTCCTTCTGTCCGTCCGTCCGTCCGTCCTGAACGGCTCAACGGATTTTGATGAAATTTGGTATATTTACTTAATGCATCAGTGGGATGAATTGATCAACTTTTGGTGCAAATCCGGAAACCGGAAGTGGTAGTATTAGCGATCGACGATAGGAAGGGAAGGGTTATTTTCACACCAAATTTCACATGAGGAGATTTTTTACATATCACCACGAATCATGCACTTTGTATTGGTTTTATCCTCGAGAAAAATCATATTTATTAGTTTTTTCTTGATTTAAAATTATATGACGTAATCCAGCCATTCATGACGTCACATCCTGGTCTTGCATATATATTATAAATAAAATAAAATTAAAAATGTTTATATTTATTATTTATGTATCCATATCTGTTTTTATTACATTAATAGATATAATAAAATTATTTGAAATTGTTTCTGTAGCTGGAAATTAATTTACTTCAAACCGTCGGTCGTTTCGGACCTGGCCACAGGTCAACTTATTTTTTTTTTTGTTTTGAGCCAAATTGAAAAAATTTAGAAAAAAAAGTTTAAGAGCCTCTCAATCTCACGGCACAGTGGTTGTGAATCACTGTCGTAGGTTATCCTAGCGCCTTCTATCGATTCTTGAACTTTTGAATTTTGGTGGCTTATGATGGAATTAGGAGTGGGGGGGTTCCATAAATTATGTCAATATTGTTTTTTATAAATTTATATATATACATATAAAGAATTGGTTTGATAGAGTTTTGAATATCCGTCCTTACCCAACTATGTTCGATCTAAAAAACAAAAACAAACAAAAAAAATTGTTTAAAAGTGAAGCTAAGTTATCTTCATCCTTTAATTCTTTCACTTCATCTCAACTCCATCATACTTTACCATCGTCTCGATCATAAAGACCGTTTTTGTCTTCATTCGTTTAAACATTATATAATGTTTCGATTGCTTTATTTACAAGGAAATGTCGTCATTCGTCTGGAATCAATAGACAAAAGATTTCCTTCTAAGAGGCCATTCATTCGGATGCAGACCACCTGGACAAATGCAAAATTCCCTCTCTTCCCGCTCCCCGTCCCACACCCCTCCCTCTACCACTCTATCGATGATACGAGACGGTGACCCATTTTGCTGTAGGTGGGACATTCGACACTCGGGCGTTTCAACATGATCCCTATCATATCAAACTGGCAACAAGTGTGATGATAATAGCCGCATTATTTCTTAATCAAGGACCTCTTTGTCTTGTAGATTTCGCTATCATACTTTTATTTATGAGCCTCGCAATCGGATAAAAAGCCATCTTATTTATTATCCTATAATGATAAAAGAAATACCCTCCTCCGTTTTTGTTTGATTATTCTTTCTTTTGTTTTTGCTTTCATTTCAATATATTTTTGTACTATTCGTTTGATTTTTAATAAATATAAAATAATAGTCTAGACCAGTGGTTCTTAAACTGTGGTCCGCGGACCCCTGGGGGTCCGCGAAGCCTTTACTGGGGGTCCGCGGTCCTCGGAAAAAAATCATCGTAAAAATATATACATATATAAATATTTAAAGTTCATTGTTTAACTATATCCTCCTAGAGAATTACGGCTATAATTTAATACTATTAATAATACTATTTTATTTTATTAAATTGATAATTATGTCAATTAATTTTTTGTGAATAAATAAACATATATAAAAAACTATATATAAAATTTGAATTTTCATCCATTCATTCATTTAAAATCATTTTTCGATTGTTCCTTTAAAATAACCCCTCTTAGGGGCTCGGAAGGGGAGGCATATAAGGGAATTTTCTTTCACTTTGTTATTGGGGAAAACCAGGGGAGGGGACAGTCTTACCCGGAAAAACCCAAATTGTCAGCGTCCACTCTGGGGTTTTAAACAGTTTTAAAGCAAATGTTAATTATAAGTTCATTTCTCAACGAGTTGTATCTTTAAATTATTTTTATTAATGTTAATTATAAGTTCATTTCTCAACGAGTTGTATCTTTAAATTATTTTTATTAATTTAATTAATTATAATTAAATTATAGCTAATAATAGTTTATTATAGCTAATAATTTTTTTTAATTTTTAGTGTAATTTGCATGATCATTATTTTATAAAAACACTAAACACATTTTGCAATTTCCCAGAAAGGCTGTTTTTGAGAGTAAGTATAAGTTAGTTTTATGAATAAAAAATATTTATTTTAATAATATTTTAGAATCAAATTACGAAATTAATAATATTTTAGAATCAAATTACGAAATTAATAATATTTTAGAATCAAATTACGAAATATATTTATTATATAAATTAATATTCATTTAAAATGATATTAAATCATTTATTTAAAATTATTTAAAACATTTATTAAAATGATTTAAAACATTCATTTAAAATGATATTAAAACATTCATTTAAAATCATATTAAAACATAGCTAGTAAATAATAATTCGTTATATTTATATTATATTTATATTATATTTATATTATTGTAGTTCAATGTTAATAAATTACTCCATAAAATGGATCGTTGGCTACAAACTGGTTCAACACAGAAACGGAAAGAATCAGATGATGAGGCATCAACAGCAAACTCTACCAAGAAACGCAAAACTAGAAAATATTCGGATGATTATTTATCATTTGGATTTACTTATATTTGCAACAATGATGTGGAAAGACCAGTCTGCGTTCTATGTCAGGAAAGTTTATCCAATGAAAGTATGAAACCTGCTAATCTCAGACGTCATTTACAAACAAAGCACAGCGAGCATGTTAGTAAGTCTATCGAATTTTTTAAAATGAAAAAAGAAGAACTTAATTCAAGTCAGAAATTGATGGTAAAGACGGGATCTGGTGGTATGAGTAAGAAAGCAGTAATGGCATCATATGAAGTAGCTCTACTTATTGCTAAAGCAGGAAAGCCGCATAATATAGCAGAGCAATTAATTCTTCCTGCTACAAAAGTAATTACAAATATAATGTTAGGAACTAAAGCAGCAAACGATATAAATTTGATTTCATTATCAAATGATACGGTTAAGAATAGGATTGAAGACATGTCATGTAATATAAAAGAAGAATTAATATCGAGAGTGCGCAAAAGTCACTATTACTCATTACAATTGGATGAAAGTACTGATGACACTAATAATGCCAATTTGTTAGCTTTCATTAGATATGAGTTTGAAAATCAAATACAAGAAGATGTATTGTTTTGTGATTCACTACCTTCACGAACGACAGCTAATGACATATTTAACAGTTTGAATAATTTTATAACCGAAAATGAAATAGAGTGGCCAAAATGTGTTGGAATTTGCACTGATGGTGCTCGTGCAATGTCAGGTACAAGAACTGGATTGATTGCTCTTATTAAAAATGTTGCGCCTCAGGTTGTTTGGAATCATTGCTGCATTCACAGAGAATCATTAGCAGCCAAAAATATGTCACCAGATTTGAAAAGAACATTAGACGAAGTAGTTAAAATTGTCAATTTCATTAAGGCTCGTCCACTTAATTCCAGAGTTTTTAAAATTTTGTGTGAGGAAATGGGTAGTCAACATACACATTTATTATTACATACAGATGTACGTTGGTTGTCCCGCGGGAAAGTACTCATTCGCCTTTTTGAGCTTCGAGATGAAATACGATTGTTTTTAATAGATGCGCATTTTGAACTGACCGAATGTTTCAATGATTTTATCTGGTTAGCTAAGGTGGCTTACTTGACTGATATTTTTACAAAATTGAACGAACTTAATTTGAGCCTGCAAGGTACTGTTGTAAATATATTTAAAGTTGAAGATAAAATAGAAGCAATGATTAAAAAAATCGACTTGTGGTCGAAACGCATCCAGAACGGTGTATATGAGTCTTTTCCAACTCTCAATGATTTCATAGAAAGCTCCAGTGAAAAATTGCTTAATCAAACGCGTCAATTATTTGTTGAACATTTAATTACTTTGAAAAGCAACTTCAGGAAGTATTTTTCTACTCCTGATCCTTGCAATAACTGGATCAGAGATCCATTTAATATGGAAATTACAAATGCTAAACATTTATCTGCACCTGAACAAGATATTCTCGTGGAATTATCATGTGATACAACTTATAAACTAAAATTTAACAAAACTGAATTGAGCAACTTTTGGTTACTTCTCAGGTCAGATTATCCTGCGCTTGCAAATAAAGCACTTCAACACTTGATTCCATTCTGCACAACATATTTATGCGAACAAGCTTTTTCGGTACTATTTTATATTAAGTCTAAATATAGAAACAAATTAAATGTAGAGCCGGATCTTAGATTAAAAGTTTCCAATATTAAGCCAGATATTGAGATTCTTGTTTCAAGAAAA
This sequence comes from Labia minor, assembly GCA_963082975.1. Taxonomy (NCBI): domain Eukaryota; kingdom Metazoa; phylum Arthropoda; class Insecta; order Dermaptera; family Spongiphoridae; genus Labia; species Labia minor. Next base: position 30,861,676 of record OY720350.1, on the reverse strand, counting down.
CAACTGCATACATCTCATTAAATATGTAAGTTATATTTAATGAGATAGATGCAGTTATTTTTTAAAATATTTCTTATTTAATATTTTCTGAAAAAAATTATAAAATATTTATATGAATTTAATGTAAGTACCCATTATAATTTGTGAGATTTGTTGCTATGACAATGTTTGTATTTTCTTTCTTCAATATTATAATTTCTAATAAAATGTGTTCTACAATATGCAAAAAAATCGTTATTCACCAATCACTGTTAGAAATATTCATCATATATCCTTGTCCTTATGAGATCGTAAGCCAGAAATTAATTAATAAAATGACGAAAAGTACCTAAAGTTGTGATGGGGGTCCGTCAAAAAAAATTTTTTCAAGTGGGGGTCCGTGGAGTACATAAGTTTAAGAACCTATGGTCTAGACTATATAGAGTGGAGGTAAATAATAAAGGTATTGAAACCCACATATTGAGTTCCATTTTAATCCATTCATCTATCAGAATAATCTTGATAGCGAGACAGACAGCAATAAATATGAAAATCAACCTCTGGACAACCAATATGATAAGTACTCGTTTATTGAGGGTGTGACATCTAAATTGAATTATATATCTATGTACTTATATTATATATCCTGTTTTATTTTAATTTTTTTTTTTTCAAAAATATTATAGTACTACTTTCTATTATTATGCAAGAAGTTCAAATATATATATATATAATATTTAAACCAGCGTTTATATAAATTATCAATGAAAGTTGAACTTCCTGTATTTGTAAAAATTTCATGTGAAATTATATTATATTTGATTTACAGTGTTTACATTAATATTCAGGATGATGCATGTTTTTATGGTCCTTAAATAGAAAAAATAATTTTTAGAGATAATTCTGACTTTATAAAAAGATAACAATAAAAAAAATATAATTTTTATTTTTATTTTAAATTTTCAAAAAAATAAAAATTAAAAATTTATAATGAATATATACTAAATGGGCTGAAAAGTCCCGGGATTTTTCAATAGGTGACGCGAGTAGAAAATGAACATGACTCATTTCGAGAGGCTCATCTGTCACTAGTTTATGTATGAAGTATCATGACATTTCGTCTATTCGTTTACAAGCTACAGTCGTTTGAGTGACTTTCGCCTTCTTAAGAAAAATAGAAAAACAGGAATATCGCTTCTTGATGTTTAATGGCCCTTGAATTGATGTTTAATCCATTTTTCTTATGAAGGCGAAAGTAGCGTCACTCAAACGGCTGTAGCTTGGAAACGAATAGACGAAATGTCATGATACTCCATACATAAACTAGTGACAGATGAGCCTCTCGAAATGAGTCACGTTCATTTTCTAGTGGCGTCACCTATTGAAAAATCCCGGGACTTTTCAGCCCATATAGTATAAATTTGTTCAAAATTAATCCGGTTTTTTAACATGTACCAAGAAGTTGTTATTTATAAAGTGTTTTTATTTATGAGTTAATATAATTATCATCTAAATAAGATATATGATAATATTATAATAAAAAAAACAGTACATATACATATTTTAAATTTATTTTATAATTAAAATAAAGAATAAAATTTTGAAACAATGTATTTTTTCTTATAAAAACAGAGCATCTTTGTAAATTTGAATATCTCATAAAAAAAAATTATAATAAGTTACTTATAATGATATCTTAATTATTATTTTTTTTTTCTGTAAGGAAATGTTATTAAAGTTGTTTTTTTTATTATTAATTAAATTATTTTTATTAATTATAAAACTAATTTCCATTTCCATAAAACAACCATAAAACATTTACATTTAAGATAATAAATAAAATATGTTTGACTCCCCCCCTCCCTCGCTTCCCGATGACTAATAAAACTAAAAAAAAATACAGGAATGAAGGTACTACAATTGAGAATGTAGATAGTGAAAATATTTTATTAAATATGTTATTTTCCCATTAAATTTTAACAAAAAATACATTCTCTTTAAAGATATTTATTTTTTATTATATAAAAGTAAAGCTCTCGTTTATATTATAATAATAATAATAATAATATTTAATAAATTAATAAATTCCCTAGAATGAATAAAAATGTTTTTGTAAAAATAAATATACATGGATCAATGATTAAAATGCAAGTTAATTATCGAGATTATTATCATTTATATGATAATACAGATATATTGTAGATCAGTGATACTCAACCACTGTGCCGCGGTACTTTTGTGGGCCGCGAGATTATCAAAATGTGCCGCCAAATTTTACAAATGTATTCTAATAAAAAAAGTAAAAATGTTTTTGCGATCAGGCTCTTAAACATTTTCGACTTTTTTTCGTATCGTAAATAAGTAAATAACTTTTAGACTTATCTTTTTCTTTGTGTGCCGCCAAATTTTTAACCCGTAAAAGTGTGCCGCGGTAAAAAAAGGTTGAGAATCACTGTTATAAATATATATATATATATATATATTTATATATATACTATTTCGTACTTTGAATTTTGATTTTCATGATCCAACAATGCAAACTTACAATGATGTATGATAAAATATAATTCCTGTTTGATGTATTCAGACAAGATTTCGATCGATTAAAATTATTCTACACAATATATTTACATATATTTATAATATAAATGAAAGTTAAATATATATATATATATTCCTATTATGATAATCTCCGTCGATGGTGGATGAAGGAAGGAGGGTTGGATTCTTCTGTCATTGTGAAACTCGTTCGCAGATCCCACTGACTCGATTAAATACAATAAACAATGCATGGCAGTGAACTCGATTCACGCTGTTACCAATTTACGAGCAGAAATTAGACTTTTAATCGACAATATATCAAGTGAACCCTCTCCTCCCCTCCCCTTCCCTCCCACCATTCACCATCACCACTACCACCTTTTCTTCAATTGTAATTGAGTTTGATGATAGATAATCCAAATTTGTCCCTTGAAAATATATTGAGATGGCCTTTTGGTAAAGGAAATTTTGGGTCCCGTTAAATGATCGCTATCGAACAAGTCAGGATAAATAAACAAGGATTTACATAGGTATTCTTTCAGGCGACTCACAATACATCTTCTTTAAGTGGGAAATTATAGGTTCATAGAGGCAACGCACTCATCAGAGAGTGATGCGTGGCACTCGGCACAAATGGCCAGGGAATTCTTTAAAAGCGATTCACAGATCATAAATACTTCATTAATATACTTATTATATGCTATATTCATCAATGTATAATTACTAAGAAATTAAATTTTCAACAAATTATTCAACATCCTGAAACTCCAAAAAATGAGGTGTAAAATAACTTTATAATTAATAAATTTGTCTAAAACCAAAATAATAATAATAATAATATTAAAACTGTCAACTGTCAGAGTTTAGTTCATGTACTAGGAAATAAAGGGAATTTTACTTACCTCTTAATAAAATTAAACCAAATTTACATTTAGACATAATTATTATTTTAATTAAAATTAAATTGAGTTTTAAATTTTTATTATTAAAATAATAATGATGATGTCACATCTGAATAGAGACCGTCACAAATTAGTAATACCTATATATAAATAATATGCGTGTGACATTGGTACCTTAAATTTTCTAGTAGATGGAGAGTTATTAATTAAAAATTCTAATCAGAAATTCAGAAAAATAATTTTTTCAATTGGTATGATGGAATTTAATAAAATATGAGATTAAGAGAAAAAGAGGGTACAAGAATACACTAAAGTGGATTAATATTTTTTTTTTCTTGTTTTAACACCCCTAGTTGAATATTGAAAGGGTACATTAAAATTATATGCTAATTTTTGAGAATGTCATTGAATTGTCTAATAAAAAAAAATGGAGAGGGTGAATTGTACACGATAAAAAAATTACTCTACAATTTTTTTTCCTAAATTCATGGATTAAAATTCTATCATATTATATATAAATTTATAATATTATTTATATTATGAAATGTTGTACTTATGAAAAGGAATTTAATATGGCTAAAAAAAAAAAATTTAAAATAATTACTTTATAATTTTTATAATAAATATTTTCTATTTAATTTGAAGAAGAAGGTAAAGAAAAATATTTAAAGACAAATGTGCATATATTAGTTGCAAATATGTGATTAAATTAATGAGATTCAATTAAAAAAAAATAATGAAATAAATACTAATAATAATAATTTTTTTTTAAGGTGCCGTCTCCCTTTCGGAGTTTGGCTATCATCATAACTAGGAAAGCCTTAGAAGTTGCTCATCCATTTTTCTTGGGGATGTTAATGCGGTGGTTTCCCGTTCCCTTCCACATGTATAGAACCAAGAACTGAAAGTTCCTGGAGACGAAGGCAGCTGATGTTAATTGAATTTATTAGAAAAATTTGTGGAATCGAACGCCGACTTCTTGTGTAGAAAATTGTCACGCTACACTCTCGGCCAAGCTGCCTCCTTATTAATAATTATAAAATAATAATGAATTTAAAGGAATACAAAGTTAACTTGACGAACAACCACACAAGTAAATGGAAATTTAAATTTTTATTGAGTTTTACGTTAATATCTATATATCTATATCTATATAGATAAAAATAATGACGTCACTTGAGGACTGACAGAAAAGTAAGTACGATCATTGCATTTGTTTTAATAATAATAAATCACATTCAAATAATAAAAATCGTTTAATTAAAATGAAAAATGAATTTCCCACCAAGAGAAGTGACCTAACCTTCCCTCATTTTTATTCATTAACTTGTTAACTCAAGCAATATGTGTAATTACTTATATACATATAATTTTCCTGAAATTCCCCTAAATCGAATACTTTTAATTCCCTTAGTTAAATAAATTGCTTTTAACCATTCTATCATTAATTTTAACCTGATTGAAGAAATTATAGAGTTATTAGTAAGTGTAAACATTTCATGTTTTTTTTTTCTTTTATTATTATTATGATTATTATTTATTTCCTAATAAAGAGTGGAGAATATGAAAACGTTTGGTAATTTAACAATTATGTCTGGGTAATTTATGGTTTACATGATTATTAGATGACCATAATGTAATTTTCACCTCATCCGAAACAATAGAGGTAATTATGTAAATTGAGATAATATAAACACGATTGGATTTTATCGACAAAAGGGTGCAAATGAATTTTAAAAGGGGGTAGTAGAAATCCCCAATAGACCCTCCGATTCAGAGTACACCACTTGTCAATCAATGAAGGGAGCGAAATGAATGAATAAATTTTCTTCATATTCTTCTTTTCACCATTTTTTTTTTCTTTTAGAAAATTAAAGAAAGAAATTATTATCAAAGAAATGTAAATGTGACAGGTCGTTAAAGAGATTGTCAAATTTCAAAAATGAGTGATTGATTGACCCTTGTCATTTTGAAGAAATAGTTATTTGTTTATCAATTTTTTGATGGTGTAACCACAGAAATGTGCATAAAATAAAAATAAATAAATTAAATTCATGTTGTTAAGATTAAAAAATATTAAAATTTCTTTATTTTATTTAAAAAAAAACAAATTTGAATAAGAAAAGTTTATTTTTTCTTACTTAGTAATTAATTTTATTTAATAAATTAAATAAGTAAATTATTTTTTTTTAATGTAACTTAACCTTGGTGTTTTAAAATTTTATTAAAATATAGTCGATCATCTAGGAAGATTAATTAGTAGATTATTTTTATTCAATAAATTAATAAATTTAAATTTAAATTATATTATTATAATAAACAATATTATCATTTTATAATTAAATTGGTAGCATCTGTTTCAATATTTTGCTAACATTTAGCAGTGGGCCAATGACAATATTTTAGAATAATCTATTAAACTTTAATTCAATTCAATAAAATATACTTGACTACATGTTATACATACATGCATAAACGCGATTCGTTGAGTAATCGCACAAATATTATCAAATATTATATAATTTTAATTGAAGAATTTCAATTAATTATTTTTTAAAATTATCTTTTTTTAAAAATATTCAACATTTTCCTGCGAACTAAATAAAATTAGAAAATTATATTCAACTTTCACAATTTTATAAATGTTTTAGAAATGCATAGAGCTCGTGTAATTCCTTCTTATTCAATATAATATTTAATCAAAATGCTTGTTTATAAAATAAATCTAGAAGTATAGTATACCAGGTGTAGAAGTATGACCGGAATTATTTTGTAAAAATTGCAGCTCTGTTATTTGAAAATAATAAAAAATAGTCTCCAGCGGAATTTATTCATTTTTCTCAACTCTTCGATAGGTTATGAATATGTAACGCCAAAAAAACAATTCTTCCTTTGGAGCGAACTAGTTGTCGAGCCATTTTCGTACATTTTCATACGCGAATCGAAGTGTTGTTCGGCGAGTGCATGACTCAGTGATGCAAATAAATGTTAATCATACAGAGCCAAGTCTGGAGAATAAGCTGCATGCGCTTGTACTTCCCAATTAAACTCCTCGATCGTATCCGTGAACCGTTTTGCTGTATGTGAGGGGGCATTATCATGAAGCAAAATGACTATGTTGCCTTTTTCACGTATTACTCAATGCGAATCGATAATTTGTTGTTGGTAGCGATCAGTGTTAACGGTTTCGCCAGGTTTTAGTAGCTCATAATATATTATACCCTTTTTCGGTGGTTTCCCACGCTCCTCGTTTCTCACGTCAAAATCACCACTTTTAAATTTTTTAAACCACTCTAAGTATTGAGTGTTGCCAAGAGAATGTTCACAGTATGTTTCGACAAGCATTCTAAGAGATCCTGCAGCAGTTTTCTTCAAATGATAGCAGAAAACCAATGCTGGCAGCAAATCATAGTTCGTATGCACAAAACTCGACATGTTCGAGATTATAGAAAAATATACCGATGTATGAAACTTAGGTTATAGTGTGTTGACAAACTTCGTCAACTGTTAGAGAAAGAAGATGGCTCTACAGCAGGGCTTCTTAAACTATGGGTTGCGACCCCAATTTATACATGGTCGCCAGGAAACTTGCAATCATAGATGGGATTGCGAATGAAAAAAGTTTAAGAAGCCCTGCTCTAAAGAATCGGTCTTACTGTCTGTAAACTGATAGCGAGCACCATCTATAGGGAAATTCCGGTTTCATACTTCTTCACCTATGTATATTTAATTGAAATTTTAAAGGGAAAAAATTGATCTTTGATAAATAAAATAATATTTAAATGTTAATTTAAAAAGACTCTAATTCTTCAATAAATAATTCCGAAAACGTATCCATATTTTTATATTTTAATTTTATTAAATCTGAATCTATTTTATCTAACCTTCATAATTATTTTGACTATTTTTTGAATTTAGTGTTATAATATGGTATTATAATTTTTATTACAAAATAAAATCTAAAATAAACTTAAGTAAAATATAAACAAAATGAGAAAATTATTGAATTTTCATATTGATTATTATTATTATTATTTTGTTTTATGCGCATTTCATCTCTAGAAGCTCTCTTCCTATTCTAATCAACTTCAATTGACAAATCTCTTTATAATAACCAAAAACAAACAAATATATTGAGTTATAAACCAATTAAGTTGACATGTTAGATTCAACAGTTTGGAATTGTATCACGAATGAGATATTGATGAAAATTAATCTCACTAAACTATTATTATCAAAATTTAGCGAGATTCAAAGCTTCAAGCTAGAAATCATTTTTTTGATGAAAATTTTTACAAACCACTTAAATATCTAAATTTGTATTGGAATATTAGTAACATCAATTTGGTCACATACTATAATAATATTATTATATTGTATTAAATTAATCTAAATTTTAATTTAAGTGTTAATTTAAAAAATTCACTAATGGATTGGGTTGTGTTTTTTGTTGTTTCTTTATCAAATGCGCTCCTAGTCAGTTTAGAATTTCGTGTTTATACTTATTCCCCCAATTGACAAAACAAACAGACTTTTGCCCCGGAGGGGTTCCCTCGAAATCTGATTTATTAACACATTAAATGACTATCAAATAACCGCGTATTTTCGTGACTTGATCGAATTAGAAATGCAAGGTGGTTATCAGGTATCAGAAGACAACCGACATCCGACCTTTACTAGCTACCATTAGAAAGACATTTTTGCTGAGTAAAAACTGCCCCGGAAAAGTATCATCGCCTCATTTATCTATTATCCAGTTTGATTATAGAGAATCGAGGGGTTGGCAGGTGTGTTTGTTTTGCTGAATGACAGGTGACGGCTGGTAGGGCAGTGCCCATTTTTTTCAATCAATCATGATTGAAAGTCCCGTTGACTGCTCTAATTGCACAGCACTCGGTGGGTGCTTGAGGAAGTTTATATCGGCCAATTATTAAGTATTCTCAATCCAAACAAATCCTCTTGAAAGACTCATAATTAAATAAATCGAGTGTACAATTGGATTGGTATAAACATACAAACAAACAAAAAACTTTAGTCAGTAATTAATGTTTATTAAATTAGGAAAAAAAGTTAATCTGTGAATATGATCAAATTTATATATATATATATATTCTTAATTAACTTTCAAAAGGTTCCAATAAAATTAAAAAGTATATTTATAAGTAAAAACTTAAAAATAAATGATTTGAATAAAAAAATGTAATCAAAGAGAATGAATATAATAAGTAAGTCAAGTCAAAAGATATTTGCTCTATAATCAGAGAATTAATATTATTTAAGCGCATTTAAGTGCTTTTAATTAAGTTATTTTAATTCTAATTTATTTAAAAAAAAAAATAAAAAAGAACAATTAAATATAGAAGATGTGAATCGTTCACTTCACCTCAAAAAGTGATGATTAAAATGGAAATATTAAAGGAAAAAATTCTTTACTATAAAAATTATTTCACTATATTGAATTATATTATATTATTATTATATTCTAGGTTCGATTCCAGCTTGAATCGGAGCAAGCATACTGTACTTGATAAAAAGAGTAACGTTTTTTGTTTAGCTCCGATTAATTTATTTTCAACGGATTCTGAATCATAAATATTGATTTCAGGAAAGATTTTTATTTTGAAAGTATTTAAAAATATTTTATAGCATTAAAATTAATGATGAAGTCTTATTAATCAGGTAGGGGTAGATTTCCCATCAAATGGCATAGAGGAAAGATCTATTTTTTGTATATATGTTCCGGAGAGAAAATGAAACAAAGCTATAAAAGAAAACCTTTTTTATGAAGATCATATGAATACAATATCCTATATACATTTATAAAATCTCATATCTAAATTAATTATTTATTTTTATAAATATAAAAATTATTATTCAAAAATAATATTTACTTAACATAAATACATTAAATGAGTGAGTTTTAGAAGATTAATATTTTCTTTTTGTTTTATTCAATTTGCAAATTTTCGTATTACATGTTTTCTATTCCTCTTGTTATATTAAATAAATTTATCGAATCAAAATTGCACTAAAAAAAAATAAAATAATATAAATATAAAAGTTTTTTATAAAATAACGTTTTTTCATGGACTAAAAAAATAAAATAATTTTAAGCCTGACAAAGTTATGGATGAATTGCTTCATATACAAAAATGTTGGGTGCCTAGTGTGGTATGTAAGTATAGATATAAATTATACCTCTATATTGGAATTTAAATGCATAGAAATAAAATAGAAAGCAAATGAAAACTAAATGATATATTATTTGATTAATAATTTGGGAGTAGCTTAGGATAGAAATGTTTTGGTACCTGTGAACGATAATTTCTAGTACCTTAGTGTAACTGAGATAGATAGATAGATATTATTTTATTTAAATTTCAAACATTCACATTACTGTTTTCTGAACAAATGAAACTTTGATCATTGGATTTCTGATAAAATACAAAATTTAAGTTTTGTTAGGATAAACGGTGGTGTGTCTTAATTTTTTCATATGATCAGATAACCAAATATCAAACATTATTATTATTTTCAATATCCAAAGTTTCCTGGTTGTTTTTTTCATGATCAGAATACATTTCTTTACACTTCATTCATTTCATTCCGAAAATAAAAGTGTTTTTATCCAATATATTCCATTTATTGGTATATAGATAAATTAATAAACCTCTCGAGGGATCTTTTTATTATTTATTAAGTTATTTTGTATATTTTTATTATTATTAATATTTTTATTATCGATTCAAATTCTTCCAAAATTTTTTTTTTTTAAGATACTGAACTTGTTTTCAAAAATTTACCCTTCTTATATCAATGTCATCTATAATCCAACTCCAAAAAGGTAATGGTTCTATACCCCTATTGACCCAAGGGGCAAAATCCCCAATCGATACTTCGAGCATGTCTTCAAAATTGGAAAGGTGAATTATTAACCCTGTTGCATGCCTCTTGTTGAATATATGTTGTTTTTTGTTTTTTTTTTGTTTTTTAGATTAATGAAAAGCAACTTGAGTTAAGTATGCCTGCTTTGTTCTTGAGGATGAATAGATAGATAATCGTTTCCCGGCCAACCTTGCCTTACTATTTGTTATTTAACTCTGGTCCGATCTCTGTCTTGTCTCTTTATCTTAAAGAAAAAAGTTTCCCTCACTCCTTTTCCCTCTGCTCAACTAAGAGAAAATTTATAGTTCAAGTATATCACCAGAGATACAAATTGAATTTGTTCAAGTTCAAGGCTAACTTTGTCGAATCAACTTCAAAAATCAACTACAAAACATAATAACAGTAAATTTTGGTAGGAATCAATCAATCTATTCTATTATTAAAGTTTAATTGTACTTATTTTGACGTGATCTACAATTTAATATAGATAATAAGTACCAGTAGCGTACCTAGGGGGTGCGGTGGGTGCGGTCCGCACCGGGCGGCACTTATCTTGGGGCGGCATTTTTTATATTTAGTTATAGTTGTAAAAAGCAACGTATTAATTTCATATTTATTTTATTTCTTTCTTGAATAATAAATGATTATTATGATTATTATAAGTTTACTATTTGATTTATATAAATTATGATTAACTAGATGATTTCGAATATATTATTAAATTATATTATTAAATAAATGCATTTTAGTGTAAATTTTGAATTCTAATTCCAAGAACAGGATAATAATTTTATTTTATTGTATTCATTAAAATTCGTTGAATTCGTAAACGCATCTTTACGATTTTGTTCAGCAATTTTTAGTAACTAAAATTTTTTGATATCAGTTTATAAATGTCATTTCTTTTGAAAAGTTTATATGATTACTTTGAAGTGATATACCAATATTTTTTTAAATCATCGATTTTTCTTTTGAAAAGCAGGTCGGCGGAAAAAATATAAATATAAATTTTGAGAGCATTATACACGATTTTTCTAGTATGAAAGCTAGAAGAGTAAATATTATATAAATATGTTTACGAGTGCATACAAATATGTGTAAAAAAATTTACTCTGTGTATTAATTAATATTGATTAAATAACTTAATAATTTATTTATGTGTATTTTTTTATAAAAACCACTATTTGATTGACTTATAATAAAAAGGGCGGCAAACTGGAGATCGCCCCGGGCGGCAAAAGTTCTAGGTTCGCCACTGATAAGTACTTAATAGAATTATTATTATTTACATGTGTTCTATCAAATTCTTATCAGAAAGACTTCCTAGTATTAGAAACCAATATCCCTCTTTTTCGCTCTCTCTAGTTTATCTGGTAACTTGATAGATTCTATAGATTTTTATGTTTTCTTTGAAGCTTCTATCTTATTTCTGTTCTTTTACTTTCGATCCATGTATTCATGTTTAGAAAAATTCTTCAACGAATTCTTTATTCTTCTATTGTCAATATCTATTACAAAAACATTAACTATTGTCATTGGATCCTTTTGATCAGATTAATGTTATGATTGGTGAACAATTTTAATAAAATAGTGAAGGTAACAATATATTCCACTCAATCACTCAACTATTTATTTAAAAAAGGAATATTAAATAAATTAACTCTTTATTATAATAAACTAGCTCCGCTCCTGTACCCTCGAGTGGTACATAGTATTTGGTTGAAAGTAGAAAAAGGTTTTCATCCATTTTGTTTCATTCAGTATATTACATAAAACATTCATTTCTTTTTGTGTTCTTATTTAAAATATATTTTAATTTAACCAGTAAAATTATATATTAGCTGACCAGAGTGAGAGCCCTCTCACGCAAAGAAATTGAATGCAAAAGATTGCAATGTATCTACTAATGCAATAAAAAATAGATAAGGATTTAACATAAATATTTTTAATTTTATTTTATTTATAATATAAGAATATAGATATATCTCACATGCGTTGGCTGTGACGTCATATCTAAAAAATAATAAAAAGTAAGAAAAAAATTATTTTTTCACTTTTCTCAAAAAGTATTTATTATTTTCCAATGAATTTCACACTATTAATAGATTAGCCCGAGGGCTATCAAATGGCATTGGAATGGCCCAAATCGCATAAGTCGTTTAGGAGGAGTATGTGATAGAACTGTCTTTTAAATATATAGATATTCATTAGTTGATTATAGCATGTCATAATAAATTACATTTAAAAAAAAATACTTATATTGTTTTAAATTCAACTACAATAAATAAAGTAAAACTATACTTAATGTTTTATTATTTTATTTCAAACATTTCAAATATAGATTTGAAAAATAATTATTTAAGTTATATGATATTAAGATAATTATTATAAAAAAATTCTTATATATGTATAATAAAGTTTTATTTTGTCTTAGAAAAATCAAGATTTATTTTAACTTTCTTTAGAATACAGTGTAAAGTATAGTTTTTATTATGATGATGATAATAAAAAAAAACGATTATAATATTTTGATTTTTTTTTTAAGTTTTAAGTACCACGAATTATTTAAAACATTTTTACGATTAAATTTATTTGAGCGTATGTATTTGATTATCATTCCAGCATCGACACCGTTTATCTGATTTAGTAAAGAAATTATGAAATAATATTATAAATTTAATAAGTAACTGCAAATTTATAAATACATTGAAATTGAAATAAATATCTAAATCAGTGATTCTTAACCACTGTGCCGCGGCACTTTTGTGTGCCGAGAGATTTTCAAAATATGCCGTCAAATTAGAAATTAGAAAAAACTATTTATTTTATACGTTTGTAAAAAAAAGGGAAAATATTTTTGCGATCAGGCTCTTACACATTTCCGACTTTTTTCAATATGGTTGTAAAAAAAAAGGTAGAATGTTTTTGTGATCAGGCTCTTAAACATTTTCGACTTTTTTCAATTTTTTTCAATATGGTAAATAAGTAAATAACTTTTATACTTATCTTTTTCGTTGTGTGCCGCCAAATTTTTAAACCGTTAAAAGTGTGCCGAGGTAAAATAAGCGGGAGTGTCCTCCCCTAGACTTTCCCGCATATAAATAGGTATAAAGAGTTGTGAATGAATATTTAGAATGTAATAAAGTGCTACTTCCGGTTAACTGATATTTTAAATGTAAAAAAAAACAGATATGGATATAATATAAATATTTTTAATTTTATTTTATTTATAATATATAAGGGCTGGCTGTGACGTCATGAAGTGCTGGGTGACGTCATATAATTTTAAATTAAGAAAAAACTAATGAAGATGATTTTTCTCGAGGATAAAACCAATACAAAGTGCATAACACGTGGAGATATGTCCTCACGTGAAATTTGATATGAAAATAACCCTTCACTTCCTTTCTTCGATCGGCAATTCTAGCACTTCCGGTTTCCGGATTTGCACTAAAAGTTGATCAATTCATCCTACTGATGTATTAAGTAAATATACCAAATTTCATCAAAATCCGTTGAGCCGTTCAGGTTGTATACATCTATACGGACGTACGGACATACGGACGGACGGACGGACAGACATCATGCTAAAAATACTTTTTTCTGTTAAGAAAATGCATGATTCGTGGAGATATGTACCTAAAAATATCCATAGGTGAAATTTGGTGTGAAAACAATACCTCCCTTACTATCGTCGGTCGATAAAAAAGAAACGCTACTTGTATAGGTAAAATGTCACTTCCGGTAGTCAGATCATGATGAAATTTGGTATCTCAATTTTTTTCATATTTTTAAATCTATATATAAAATATGAAGCAAATATCTCGAAGCAAACTGGTACTTTACTTGAAAGGTAAACGCAACCAGTGTAGGTAAAGTACCACTTCCGGTTAACCGATTTTGACGAAATTTTGATAGAAATCTACAAACTGTGAATAATATCGGTGTACCAAATTTCGAAGTCCTAGCTTGATTAGTTTTTGAGTAAATCTGCTTACAGACATTACATACATACATACATACATACATACATACATACATACATACATACATACATACACACACACAGACATAATTCGAAAAATGGTATTTTCCGACTCAGGGAGGTCTAAAACGTCAAGATCTATCGAAATCTCGAAGTCGAAATTTTTGACGATTCCAATACTTCCCTTATACGAAGTATGCGGGAAAGTAAAAAACGGTTGAGAATCACTGTTTTAGATATTATTTGTATAAAAAAGTGAAAAATTTGATAACATACATACACAAAACACAGTAATGATGAATAGTGATTTAAAAAATACTAATAATAATAAACAGATTAAAATAGATAATCACATTTCTGATAATAGCTATATATAAATATGTGTATGGATAAAAATTGGGCCATATATCTTGATGGTCATATTAATTGATGGGTTACGGCGACGCATTTATGTCATATAATGGACGATAGCATCGTCAAAACATGCCAGAAGCAGTAATCCTCGGTTTTTTATCGGAACCACTTGTCCAATGGCATGTTCACAAATGCCATCATCCCTTGGGAAGAAGCTATTGCACAATGAGGCCCTTATTGTCCTCGTAACATAATGTTTACTACCAGGTGAGTTTTACCGTACGTTTTTCGCCTCGACAATCTCAACCCAGCAGCAATAAACTGCTCAATTGCTTTTTGTTAAAGAAGGAACAACAGAGGACAAAAAAACAACAACATTCCTTGTTATTTATTTAAAATGTATTAAAAGTAAGGTCAATAGAAATTCCTAAACTTTATTATAAAATAACCATGTTTTGAGTTTATATATATATATATATATATATATATATATATGTAATATTGTGGGGGATAAAGTATATCACTTTCAAAAGAATAGAGTATATTCTATTATTAAAATACAGTGAAATCTTCTAGAATACCTGAAAAGCTTTTTATTTATTCCTTTAATAATATTTTTACTTTATATTATAATATTATTTTTTAATATTTCAATTTAAAAACTAAAAATAATTAATAAAATATCTTCTTCTTAAGACGCCTTCTCGGTTCGGATGTTGGCGATCCACATAGCGAGCATAGTTTTTGTAACAGCCGCATATAATAAAATTTAATTATATATATTATATATATTTGTTTTATTAGGTTCCTGGGAAAGTTTTTATTATTATAAGAAATGATTTTCTGGTTATTTTCACGTTTAATTGTTAGAATTGCGTCTCGACTTTTCGGCCTATTTTGGCGCCACTTTCAAAAGAGTTTATTTAGGAGGGTATTTTTGGGATTCTGGGTCTTGCACAATTAGTCTCTGTCACCAAGGGTCGATGGTAGGATTTTGGTTTGAATGGGTGAGAGATTTTTGGATTTACTATGTTCTTAAGCTTCGAAGAATCCTTGGCACTAACACTATCACTGACACACGTCTGCTCCTGATGACAGCTGAGGCCGAGATATATCACAATTCAAGTTTCACAAATCACAATCTCACAATTATCGTAGAAATAACCCGGAAATAATTTCTCATTATATTTATATATAAAACAACTGTTTTTTTTTAGTTTTTAAAAAGAAATAACTATTAAACGTTTCTATTTATCATTAGAATTAAGATAAAAACAAAGCCATTATAATAACAGTATTTGTAATGTTTTTCTATTAAATTCTTTGTAACCAGTAGTTTAAGATAAATAACCTACAATATCATTAAAGGAAGATGAATTCAACTTTCATAGAAACATTTATTTGTATAATTAATAATAAAAATAATAATAAGATTATTAATTGGAGAATATAAATACTAAATTAAGGCATTTGTTTTTGTCAAAAATATTATTCGCATGTATAATTTAAAAACTATTATATAAAATTATCCTTATATGTAGATTAGAAATTAATTTATTTAAAGTTAATTTTTAATCTCGTTATTTGTTTTCGCAAAGTCTGAAGGAGTAAAAAATGTCTATCAGCATACAAAAATGCAATCAACGGGATTGTATTAAAATAACAAACAAATCTATGAATGTATGGGAATTGTTTATATTTCTATATATTTATCATTTATTTATAAAATCAATCATTCGTTGTGATTGATAATATTGTCTTTAGTATATGGCATCTTTTATTTTCACATTCTTTAAACAAATATTAGATCAAGTTAAAGATCTTATGTGATCCAATTCTATCCGTCAAGTATGCATTCTAAACAAACATCTGGACGTACAGTCAATTAACATTTATTAAAGTCTGCCCCCCCCCCCCGCCCCTCTTCTCTCCACATTTGTATTAAAGTGAAGGCGGAAGAATAAAAAAACAAATGAAAATATATTAAGATGGTGCATAATTTCACAAATTCACACATTGGCAAAATTTACAAAATAATTATAATATTTTTTTTAATACAAATTTTCTTTTGGTGATAAGAACATTCATATCATATATATATAATATATATTATGTTCTACCACTCGGAATAGGTTGCAAACATAATTAATGAAATCTGATAACTGCTTTCACATCCTCCATATTCTCCACAAATAATAATAATAATAATAATAATAATAATATTAAATTACACATAATCTCAATAACTATTTTATTATCTAATATATTTATAAAAATAGTTGTAAATACAGAATATTATAAATAAATTTAATTCGAATATTTTGAAGATATCATTTGCAATTTTATTATATAAAAATTTTTATGCACATTTGGCGAATGAATTAAATTAAATAAGTAAATATTTATTAGAAAGAAAAAAAAATTATTTCTGAATTGAAATGGTTAAATTCAGATTTTAGTTTCAAATTTTATATTTAGTTGAATAAACCAATTTGATCCTCTTTATAAAGTATATACATAATAGGATTGAAATTTGATTGAAATTGATTCATTTCTATGGATAAAATAAATAATATTATTCTATTTTCAATTGCAAATGAAATTTAATTTCTATATACATAAATGAATAGATATGAATTAATAATTAAGGGTTTATTATTACGTATATTCGAATATCATTAATATGATCTTTATAAAAACTAAGTTTATATATTACTGAGTATACTTACTACTAAGTTTACAACGTGGCTTTTTGTAAAATCGAAATTCATTTAATTTAATTACCTAGTTTTTTTCTTTGTTTGTTTGTTTGTTTCTACTTAAACTTAATTAATCTTCGATCATTCTCTTTTCTATTTTATCCAACTTTTCTGTAATAAATCCATAAATTAAATTAATTTACTTTTCTTTATACTTATCATCAGTGGCGTAGCGTGATCTATTATGTTGGGGGGGGGCAGGGAGGTAGGGAGGCGGGGGCAGGGGCTCTCCCCCGGAAAAAATTTTGATAAAATAAATTATTTATTTATTCATAACGTTTAGACTATACTTATACGTAATTTAAAGATATTTTTAAAAATTTTTAAAAATTTTAATATTTTTAAAAATTTTGATAAAATAAATTATTTATTTATTCATAACGTTTAGACTATACTTATACGTAATTTAAAGATATTTTTTTACTTTTGGGTTCTCAATTACAAAACTAATCACTAAACTAATTTATTTTTTGCACAATGTTTGGGGGCACGTGCCCCCCTCCGGCCCGACGCCACTGGTTATCATAAAGTTGTTGTTTTTTGTAACTTTTATGCCATTTTATGTCATTATTTTTTTAGGAAAGCTTTACTTAAAAAATATCTATGCAGTTTAAATAAGCGGGAGTGTCCTCCCCTAGACTTTCCCGCATATAAATAGGTATAAAGAGTTGTGAATGAATATTTAGAATGTAATAAAGTGCTACTTCCGGTTAACTGATATTTTAAATGTAAAAAAAAACAGATATGGATATAATATAAATATTTTTAATTTTATTTTATTTATAATATATAAGGGCTGGCTGTGACGTCATGAAGTGCGGGGTGACGTCATATAATTTTAAATTAAGAAAAAACTAATGAAGATGATTTTTCTCGAGGATAAAACCAATACAAAGTGCATAACACGTGGAGATATGCCTTCACGTGAAATTTGATATGAAAATAACCCTTCACTTCCTCTCTTCGATCGCCAATACTAGCACTTCCGGTTTCCGGATTTGCACCAAAAGTTGATCCATTCATCCTACTGATGCATTAAGTAAATATACCAAATTTCATCAAAATCCGTTGAGCCGTTCAAGCTGTACACATCTCTACGGACGGACAGACATCATGCTAAAAATACTTTTTTCTGTTAAGAAAATGCATGATTCGTGGAGATATGTACCTAAAAATATCCACAGGTGAAATTTGGTGTGAAAACAATACCTCCCTTACTATCATCGGTCGGTAAAAAGGAAACGCTACTTGTATAGGTAAAATGTCACTTCCGGTAGTCAGATCATGATGAAATTTGGTCTCTGAATTTTTTTCATATTTTTAAATCTATATACAAAATAGGAAGCAAATATCTCGAAGCAAACTGGTACTTTACTTGAAAGGTAAACGCAACCATTGTAGGTAAAGTACCACTTCCGGTTAACCGATTTTGACGAAATTTTGATAGAAATCTACAAACTGTGAATAATATCGGTGTACCAAATTTCGAAGTCCTAGCTTGATTAGTTTTTGAGTAAATTTGCTTACAGACATTACATACATACATACATACATACATACATACATACACACACACAGACATAATTCCAAAAATGGTATTTTCCAACTCAGGGAGGTCTAAAACGTCAAGATCTATCAAAATCTCGAAGTCGAAATTTTTGACGATTCCAATACTTCCCTTAATACGAGTATGCGGGAAAGTAAAAATCCAAGCAAATCTTAAGATCGAACAAGTACGAAATTTGATATTCAGGGTATATATTATGAATTGAATACATCGTTGAGTTATTTAAAATTAGCTGGAGTGTCTCCACTCGACTATCTCGCAATTTGAATTGGATTAAATAACATAATATATTATATTTAAATTAAATTTAATTAATTATAAATTATAAATAATAAATAATAAATATTAAACCAGCGCATGTTTGGCTTTTTGTTGATGGCACCACGTCACGTGTTGACGCGTGAGATTTTCAGTGTTAAAAAATTAATTCTGGTAATTTCAGCGAATCAATCAAGCTGAAATTCTATATATAGCAGTTTTATATAATTATTAATCATGTGAAAAATTATCAAACATATATCTTTATTTTTACGGTCACTTTAGAGGAAAAAAAATCAAAACGTTGTAGGTAATGACCCTCTTCCGGTTGAGCTACATTTCTCAAAAGTTGATAGAAAACTATGAATTTTGAATAATGTCCATGTACCAAATTTCATCATTCTAGCTCAAACCGTTTTTGCGTAATCTTGCCTACATACATACACACACACACACATACACACACACAGACATTTTTCTCAACCTTAGTGAAAATGATTCAGGAACCTTCAAAACGTATAAAAACATCAAAATCTCAACATCGAAAATTTTCATGATCGCAATACTATCTCTGGCGAGATAGTAAAAATAAACGGTTATTAAATTAATGACCTCTTTATGAAGGTCAAACATGAAAATTGCTTATATATCTCTTCATCTATAAATTTTTATGATAATTTCTTTAAAATCTTAGTAGAACTTTTAGGAGACATTCTCAAATTTTGATATTTCTGTTTTAGTTTTTTTTTTTTTTTTTTTTTTTTTTTTAATAATCCCGATTTAAGTAATTGAAGGTTATATTGAAGATTTATTAAACATGTCTATAATCAGTTTCATTCAAAATAAAGATAAATAAAAAAAAATATATAAATTCAAGATCTTAAATTGTGAACATTAATGTCAATTTGATGATTTTTTTTAAAATATATTTTTATAATAAATAAATATAAATTTATTGGTAAATTTCAATGTAATATGATTTATAATAGTTTATCTATAATCTTAAGATTTTTAAATCAAGGTATTAAATTAAAAAAAATTAAAAAAATTTTTTATGAAATATTATTAAACTCTTTAATAAATTTTAATGAAATGGATTCAAATCAATAGAACTTGATGTCTCTTAAGAACTTGTAAATTCAAATACGAAGAGATAATAAATAATTTTATAAATTTTATAATAATAAAAATATTATATATTTTATAGATATTAATATAAAATCAAATAAAAAGGAATTATGATGACTCAGTCTAGATTTGATTGGAGAGATATAAATTATGTAATTTTAAATACAGTAGAATTATATGGAAGAATAAATCACTTTTGAAAATGAAAATTTAAAGGAATTAATTATTTAATTTCATTAATTAATTTTAATATTATATTCCAATACATATATATATATTAATTTAATTAACAATTAAAACAAAAAAGTTAAAATATTCAAAGAAAACATATATGATATAATTATATTTATTAGAATTTATCTATTTTTTATGAATTTAAATTGAAGTCTATTTCTTCCAAACTTAAGTATAATATCAATTTAAGTTGTATTTAATTATTTTTATTTTTGTGAATTTGGTCCAGTTTTGAACTCTCAAGTGGCATATATATTACTTTATACCACTGACCTAAATATATTTTACTTTAGACTTAAGCTCTTTTCACTCTCAAAGTTCAAAGATATTCTGCTACGTCTAAATTTCAATTTTTTAATGTATTAATTAATAAATTAATTAAAATCGACCTACAGGATGAGGAATTAAATAAAATGTTTTAAAAAATAAAATGTTATTTACTTTATCAATTTTATGCTACTAATCGTTATTCCGTTATTTTAATTTTTTCCTCATCATTATAAGTATTTATATCTATTAATATATTTAAATTTAAATCATTTTTTTATATTAAATGATTGTCATAATGATAATTCTATTTGTATACAAATAAATGATATAATTATGATAGTTTATAGTTATGATTCTTGTGGTCATGGTAAAATAAACTAAATTACATCAATTTCCAAAAAATTGAAATAATCAAATATATTAAAAATTGAAAAAAAAAAGTAAAAATAATTGAAAATATATAATTATAACATGGCTTTATAAAAAAGCTTAGATTTTAACAAAAAAAAAACAAAGAAATTTTATAGCCAACCATTTTTTAAAAATGTTTATTAACGCTTTTTCAAAGTGGATCAATCGTGACTAAAATTATAAAAAATTTAAAAAAAAAACTGTAAATAATAAAATAGACAAACAGTATAAGAATAAGAAAAATAAGGTACAGACAAGACTATTAATTTATCAAAATTTTAGTCGATCCTTATAAAAATATTAATTATAGTCTTGGTTGTTGGTCAACAAAATGCATATTTAAAATTTGAAGAGATAACAATCGGTTGATTATTATTCTGTAGATTTTGTTTGTTTTTTTTTGTTTTTGTTTTAATCTATGTACGTGAATTGTTTAATCAATTATGAATAAATAAAAGAAAAAAAAGTAAAAAAACAAACAAACAAACAAACGGGATTCAAAATCCGGACACAACAACGGGAACTATTTCTATTTATCTCTGAGTCACAAAATCATATTTCATGTTGCTTTTTAGTATACCGAGAAAGGCTCGGTTTGAAGAGTTGAACTTGACTGTTCATGTCTTGAATGAAGAACAATTCATTTTCTCACACAATAAAATGTTTTGGCATCTTCACTAAGCTTCTTCAGAAATTTTAATGTTTATCTTACAACAATATCTACCTATCTAGGAAAATATTCATATACACCGTATATGTTCGTGAGATAAAAACATGTCCAGAGAGAGATATTAAGACGTTTCTTATTAAAGCTTCACGTAAGTATATAATTTTATTTATAGTTTCTATAATTATATGTTAATGTAAAATAATGCTTGCATCTTGATTAGGGTAGAGGTGAAAATGTGGGGGTGAAATGATAAAATCCCCATGGGGCGTGAACTTCGCTCTATGTGTTAATTAATATTTAAAACCTCTTTAACACATCGGTATGGTGGGTTTTTCATTGGTGCCCAAATACAGATGCCTTTTGAAGATAGAAACCTTCATGGTACCTGATATATAATTATATTTATTGAAAGGCTACACTTGAATCTCTTTAATAGAAATAAATTATGTTGATTTAATTTTTTAAAAATATTGGTTTTAAAGTCAAGGGTGTTTACTTAAATATAAATTGTGGTTTCGTAGAAATTCTATACTGAAAGAAGAAAAAAAAATGAGATAACGGTTGAGAAGATACGTGGGATCACTGAAATTCAATTTTTATTTTGGAATGTATGCTGCTGAAAAAAAGAGATTAGTCTCAAGGGCGTAGTCTTCAGCATCTGTCTAATAGGTAGAATCAATTATAGATTTTTTTTACTGAAGAAGTAGGCGTTATCATCGAAACTATAGTTTTATATAATCATTATATTTCAATGTAGTATTGATTTTTATTTCTAATTTTTTTTTTTGGTTTTTTTTTTTGGAAAAAAAAATTATCACAAATATTGAAATTTTGTCAAAAGTCTAATAAATTTCTTGTAATAAGAGCCAATATGAAGTTAGCCTAATTTTTTTTATTTAATTATCAAAAAACTTTCGAAAATTCATTCAAAAATTTTTTAATTTTTAAATTTTGAATAAAAAAAAGATGACTTAAGTCCTTGTCCTACGAATGATGGAAAGCCCATTAAATATGCATTGGCAAATAAATCCACCTTGGCGGGGTAGTTTTATGTTATGTTTATGGAATGGTATTTTTTAATTAATAGTTAAAAAAAATAAATATTCACATTCTTATCCAAATTTGTATTATTTTGAAAAAATTTATGTAATATTAAATAATAAACTTAATAAGAAAGAAATTAAAAATAAAAATTTGAATAACAAATTTTTGGACACCTAATGTTTTTGGGAAAGATCCCTCTTTTCTTAATCTTTTTAAATAAAAAAATAAATGTTATTTGACATTATGTTATAAAAAAATATTGAAATATACTAGTAAAAATATTTTTACAGTCCTGGCCCAGGAGTCGACAAAATGCGGCTCGCGAGCTGCATTTGGCTCTTCGATATCATCTAATCCTAATCAAATTTCATGAAAAAGAAACAAAAAATGTTAAAAACTTGTAAATTTTGTAAATTGAAACTTTTGGCTGAAAAGGTTGCTGATCCTGAAGAATCAACCTTTTTCAAGTTCATTATTTTATTAAAATTTTAATTACTCTATATAATTGCGAAAATTGACTAAAATGATCATAGAAGTTCAATAATAATAATAATAATAATATAAAAAATAATTATTTTAAAATATTTATTTATTTTTAATGAAAAAAAATATTTTAATTTATGATTCTTTCTATTTTATTTAAAATAATTTTGAAAGTCAATGAAATAAATCAATCTAAATGTGATGATTTAAATTTTGTCAAGAGTGAATCAATTACGTTTAGAATATAATAGAATAAAATTCTATTGAATTCCCCTTCTTCCCTCCCCCCAATCCCTGTGATTTTGGCTTGACAATACCATTTGAAGGCGCGTGTCTCCCTAAAATTGTGGTTTGTATGTATGGATGAAACATCCGGATGGTTCATGAAGACAACTCCCTACCATGTCCATCTCCCTCTCCCCTCCTCTACTTTCTACTACCCGTTCATCGCTCTCTATCACGACCCAACAAATTCATGGTGGTTCAACGATTGACAATTAATTCGGCCCGCAGGACTCGTTCCGTTTGTCATCGAGACACTCCGGTGAATATTCTCAGAAAATTGAATAGAAGGCAAGTTTATCGCCTGGGGCTTGAAATCCTTTCGGGAAAAGACGCGTTTCACAGCCAGGGGGGCTGCTGGTGACATCCATACAAAACAACAAACAGATGATAAAAAAAAAAAATTATTTATATTTTCGAAAACAGTGATGGAATAAAATAAAAACTTGAGAGCTCCATTCTAGATGTTTGTTTTTTGACATATACATTTATATATAAATATAGGCATATACAATTATATGCATATATATTTAGTAGTAAATATTATTAAAGAAAAGACAACCAACCAGCAAGAATTTAATCTGAGCATGAAAAAGAACAATGAGAAATGAATATTCTACTAATTATTTATTTAAACAAAGATAATTAAATGTTATCTTCTCCTTAAAACAACATTATTATATTAATATTACAACAAAAAATGTAAAAATTAATATTATATTATAAGCTGGAGTGTCTCCACTCGACCATCTCGCAATTTGAAGTGAATTAAATAACATATATTATATTTAAATTATATTTAATTAATTATAAATTTTAAATTAAGATTAATAAATAATATTTATTAAACCAGCACGTGTTTGGCTTTTTGTTAATGGCACCACGTCACGTGTTGGCGCGTGATTTGCAGTGTTAAAAAATTAATTCCGGTACTTTCAGCGATTCAATCAAGCTGAAATTCTATATATAGCAGTTTTATACAATCTTTAATCATATGAAAAAATATCAAACATATATCTTTATTTTTACGGTCACTTTAGAGGAAAAAAATCAAAACGTTGTAGGTAATGACACTCTTCCGGTCGAGCTACATTTCTCAAAAGTTGATAGAAAACTACAAATTTTGAATAATGCCCGTATACCAAATTTCATGATTCTAGCTCAAACCGTTTTTGCGTAATCTTGTCTACACACACACACACACACACACTGGCAAGATAGCAAAATATTTGTATAAAGTTTTATTGGTTCTTATAACGCTGGTTGCCATAAAACATAGAACTGGATCATCCACAAATGTGAAAATTGTCTTCCTTCCTCCTAACTGCACATCATTAATACAATCTTTGGACCAAGGAGTCATTCATACTTTAAAAATGTACTAAACCCGTCAACTTTTCCAAACCAATTTCGACAGATTAGAAAATAAAACTCTTACTCAAGTGTGAATAGAGTTTTCTATTTTAGATTGTATAAGAACCCTGTTACCTCAAATGCAATACAATATAATTCTACAGTGACAGAAATAGGAAACATTGCTTCTCGTTTAAGCGATGAAGAATTTGCATTAAACGGTGAAGAAACTTTAGATGAGGAAGAACTGATGGAATTAATTGATGCGTACACCTCAAATGCATTAGTAAACAAAAATAAGGAAAACGAATGGGTGCCATATCTCAAGATGTTAAAAAAGGGCTAAATTTGGCTAAAGAATTAGAACTTCATTTCATTCAAACTGTGCGCAGCGCAAAGTTTAAAAGAGAGTTAAGAAATTACTTAGCTCTCTATAGAGAGGTTTTAGTGGAGTTAGAAAAAAAAGCCACAATCGAAAACCAATTTGAAGATGAACCAAGCCAGGAAGTCATTTTGAACATTAAAAGAAGACGAGTTAGGCGACTCAAATCTGACAGCGAGGATGAGTGTGGAAAGATTACATAATTTTACAAAAGTCTTTTATATTTATTTTTTATCATTTCCTTATAAAACTCTTTAATTTAATAATAATAATTTATAATTTATATCTGGTCTTTTGTATTTATTGGTCTCTAATGATGTAAAAATGATATGATTTGTATTATACTAATTCTGATCTACTTTTAGCGCGGCTTCCATACAACGGGATAGACGGTTTCCATAGATCGCGCTACGAGTTAGCCTGGTTTGTACGATTAAATCCGAGTTTCTTATAGCACGGTTTTCATATAGTGTGGTACGCACTCACCGCGTTTTAAGAGGGTTGGCTGTATATATATTCATTGTTATATTTATTATATATATTTATCTATATATAATTCAATTAGTATTTATTTTTCTCAAAGGGGAAATTTGAAGAGTTTATTTTCTTTTTTTAAAATAATATATAAGATAGTGAAGAAAAAATATATATCTTAAAAAAGAGAGAATTTCCGTTCAAGATAAAATTCTAAGAATAAGGTATTATTTTTCCGGAAATAGGATTTTTGGTTCAAAAAGCATTTTAGATAATATTTGCGTATGGTAACATCATCAAAATAAATGTTTTCATTCAACTGCATGTCATTTGACGAATAAACAGATGAATCTTGAGCGATGAAACAATTTCATTTGATTTTGTTATATAATTTTAAGATTATGAATTATTATTTTATTAAAAATATAATAATAATATAATTTATATAATTTTATTTAATTTTTTATTTGTTTTAATTATATTCAAAAATTATTAATAATATTTAGTTTTTTTTTATACTTCATATATAATAGGAATACTTATAAAATTATTTAATATAACTGAAAGGAACATAAAATAAATTATTTATATATTAATTGATTTTTTTAAAATAATTTAAAGCTATTATACCATTTGCATATTTACTCATTAATCCAAGATAAATGTAATATTATATATAATATGAAATAAGCGGGAGTGTCCTCCCCTAGACTTTCCCGCATATAAATAGGTATAAAGAATTGTGAATGAATATTTAGAATGTGTAAACTTGGTATTGATAAAGAGCCAGTTCGTATTAGTTTATTGGTGTCAAATTTGATATTTGGTAACATTTATATATATATATATAGAATAAAGTGCTACTTCCGGTTAACTGATATTTTAAATGTAAAAAAAACAGATATGTATATAATATAAATATTTTTAATTTTATTTTATTTATAATATATAAGGGCTGGCTTTGACGTCATGAAGTGCTGGGTGACGTCATATAATTTTAAATTAAGAAAAAACTAATGAAGATGATTTTTCTCGAGGATAAAACCAATACAAAGTGCATAACAGGTGGAGATATGCCTTCACGTGAAATTTGATATGAATATAACCCTTCACTTCCTCTCTTCGATCGGCAATACTAGCACTTCCGGTTTCCAGATTTGCACCAAAAGTTGATCCATTCATCATACTGATGCATTAAGTAAATATACCAAATTTCATCAAAATCCGTTGAGCCGTTCAAGCTGTACACATCTCTACGGACACACAGCGGACGGACGGACAGACTTCATGCTAAAAATACTTTTTTCTGTTAAGAAAATGCATGATTCGTGGAGATATGTACCTAAAAATATCCACAGGTGAAATTTGGTGTGAAAACAATACCTCCCTTACTATCGTCGGTCGGTAAAAAGGAAACGCTACTTGTATAGGTAAAATGTCACTTCCGGTAGTCGGATCATGATGAAATTTGGTATCTGAATTTTTTTCATATTTTTAAATCTATATACAAAATATGAAGCAAACTGGTACTTTACTTGAAAGGTAAACGCAACCATTGTAGGTAAAGTACCACTTCCGGTTAACCGATTTTGACGAAATTTTGATAGAAATCTACAAACTGTGAATAATATCGGTGTACCAAATTTCGAAGTCCTAGCTTGATTAGTTTTTGAGTAAATTTGCTTACAGACATTACATACATACATACATACACACACACAGACATAATTCGAAAAATGGTATTTTCCGACTCAGGGAGGTCTAAAACGTCAAGATCTATCGAAATCTCGAAGTCGAAATTTTTGACGATTCCAATACTTCCCTTATACGAAGTATGCGGGAAAGTAAAAATTTAAACACATCTTGAACAACACTGAACACACTCTCTTAGGTCCCTTACCCTGAATCGGGAATTCTCGTCTATATTCGTTACCAATCAACATCTGCTTGGGACGGTTACGTTGAATCAGTCACATTTACTATCTAACATTTTGCTAAAGGAAAATAAATGTTACTTATAACTGTCGATATGTATTATAGAATTATAAAATCACACATGTTTTCACTTTTATCGTGAAGTCATAAACAAATATAGAACATTTTATGTTTATTTAACAAAAAAAAAAAAAATTATACAATATTAATATTTATAAATGATGATATTTAATTTCTAATATATTAATTAATATAAATGTATACTAAATGCATGTTAAATAGAAAAAAAACTGTTAATGATGTTCCTGTTGTACTTCTGGTTAGATTTAATTATGTCTTATAGTGAATGGTCATATATTCAATGACGGGTTTATAACTGAAAAGTGTAGCACATGGCCCCGCATAGTCAAGTTCCCATGAATATACAATTTCTCTTCCTTACTGATTTTATTTATTTGTAGGAAATAGCTAATTTGAAATTTTAATTAAAAAAGTTTATTATAAATTTAATTAAGAATATGTTACATATTGATTTGATTTCAAAAGTAAATGAAAAAAAAAATATTAATCATGGATGATAAAATTGACCACAATATATAATCAAGATTAATCAATCGTTTCACATTAATATTATTTAAATTTTTTAAACTTTTTTTTTATTTTAATATTCATTTCATTTTAGGAACCAAATGAATTTATAAACTAGTTACCTATTTGTTTTTTGTTATTGGTTTTTTTATTCCAAAATTACATATTTTTAATATAATAAATATTTATATCATGAAAGTATGTTACCATTCTATTTATTTATGTTTTTTTTTAATGTAACATAAAATATTAAGATGAGGAATATTTAAAATATTATTCAAATTTAATATATGTTATGAGTTATAAGGTTATTTTATTTTTAAAATTGAAAATGTACTATAACCAGTAAACATCGTATTGGGATAATATTAAATAATAAATAGTAAAAATGTTATCTTTTATTTACATAATATTATATTTCAAAGATCCTGAAGAAAAACAATTTATTATTATTTTTATAAAAAAATTTTAAATTATAAAAAAATAATTTTATTATTATTTTTTTTTTATATTTTTCACAGTGTTTTTTTTTGAGGGAGTAAGCTTTTTGTAGGTATATTTTAATTTTAATTTAAGCAACAAACACATTCCTCCAACCCTCTCTATATTGTACATATATATAAGATATATGAATTCATCAGAAGGAGGCGTGTGCCTGTGTTAGTGTTAGTGCCAAGTATTTTTTGGAGCTTCGGAAAACTGTAAGGCCAAAAAGTCACAGCGATTCAATCCAAAATCCCAAAAAAATTCCCTCCTAAATAATGACGACAAAATAGGCTCCGAAATGTCGAGCTTCAAATCCTTCAATTAAATGTGATAATAACCCGCAAATAAGTTCTTATAATAATAATAAGTTTCACCGAAACTTAAACGAACATATATATATAGTACCGGGACTCCGAGCCTCGGCTCGGTAATTAAGTTAAAAAAAAATAATTCATTATTATTGGGTTTGGCTGGTAATATTAATATTTGGGACACCGAGCTGATATACAATTCTTTAATTATTTATTACAATTATTAAATGGTGCATCATTGCATCAATATGATTAAAATGAATGGAACTTGGGGTCCTCAATAATACATAAATATGTATTATTAGGTATGTTTCTAAGTGCATGAATATTTTTTTTATTGGAAGAATGATAAATATATATCGTAATTTATAATTATAAAATATTATTAAAATATATATTTTTAATTTTATTTCGAAATTAAATAAAAATTTTTAAAATATTTTAAATATAAAAAAAAAATATTAATACAATATTCTTTAAAAAAAGGCGGGAGTCAAATTTCAATATGGATGACATAGTGTCGACATCCATATATAAATTTAAATTAAGAAAGAACTAATGAAGATGTATTTTTCCAGAGATGTGATCAATAAAACTTAATTTTTCTTTTTAAATTCTATATCTAGTGTAAATTTCAAAAAAATCGTTAGAGCGGTTTTTGAGAACCCATGGCCAAACAAACAAACAATTTTAGCTAGTATAATAAGATAAGATATATATATATATATATATATATATGAAAGCAGGTCAATATGTCCGTGACTCTTTGAATGAAACACAGGTTTTTGGATAATTTTTCAATGTAGTCTCCTTTGAGTTATATACACTGCGTCCAACGTTTCTCCAATTTTTTTATCCCCTGCAAAAAATGAGATTTGTCAAGGACATCAAAATAGGTATTTGTTTGTGAGATGATTCCATCGTTGGAGTCCAATCTCTTTCCATATTTCTTCAGGTTTGGAAACAAGAAATAGTCTCTCGGGGCTATATGCGGAGAATAGGGTGGATATCTGATAGGGTAATCTGACAAACAAACAAAAACTAAAAGACACAGCTGGTTCAAATTTCGACAGGAGTCAACTGATAGTTTCCTGCTGACAGGAGCAGTGTTACCATTTCATTTAAGAGACTGGAAATTTAAAAAGTCATGGACTTATTGACCTACCTCGTATGAAATTTAAATATAAATTTAGTAGGTTGAATTTTCTCTCAATCATTGTTATCTTGAATTAGATTTAATTTTTTTTTTAGGAATATATATATATATATATATATATATATATATATATATATATATATATGTATTTAAAATAAAAAATATAAAATAAAATAAATATCCCACATCCGGGACTGTTTAGTAATTTCGATTCACAAATCGATACGTTTGACATTGAACCATCCAAATTCAATATTTATGTAGGATCTAAAAACGGTAAGTTATTCAAAGCGTAACGATCTATTTATCGATTTTTAACACTTTCGATCTTTATTTATGAATTTATTTAAATTAAAATTACACATTTATGTACATGTTCGATTAGAATATCCAATGAAAAATATTCAATGCCATTCAGAAGCAGGTCCAGGCGACTCTTTGATTAAATCAAATTGCCCATTCGTTCGGTTTCCAAATAGTTTCCAGCTGACAAACGGACGGTTAGATAGATATACAGCATATACATATATAAATAAATATATATATATATATATATATAAATATATATATTCCAAACACTCAAATATACCCACCCCTCTGACTCTTTCTTCCCTTTCTTTCCCTCTTTCCCCTTCCTATACCGATTCTGTTCTTGATTTTAATAAACTATCCATTTGGACTGTTACATTTTTGGCTTTGAATATTCAATTAAATCCCATTTGAATAAAAAGCCTTTTATTTTTTATCGGTTTTTGAAATTCGATCAGTCACCACATCGCTCGGTCATATGGAATAAATATCGCGTCCAATGAAAGGTGGAATTGGGTTTCTTCAGACAATAAAAAATGTATAAACATTGTTTTTTTTTTTGTTTTTTTTTTTTTTTTTTAATGATTTTTGGGTATTGAGACAGTCAATTGTCTCTGTTCACGTATGGAAGAGAATAAAAATCGGGACATTAAAAATAAACTACTCGGTTGTTTGATTTTTTTTTTATTTATTTATTTAATTTTCCGCTCTCTTTCTCTCTCTCTCTCTCTCTCTCTCCTTTTTTGTGATCAGCCCTTTATTCGGATTTGTTTCTGGCAAATGTGCCCTGGTATATTTATCGAAGTTATTCATTTCTCGAATACAAACTGTTCACTCGATGTTATCACATCTCATTGATATTATGGGGGCGGAGGAAAATCTCAAAAAAATTCTAAGTGACAATAATTTGCATTATATATATATTACCTGGTGCACCGAGCCGCCGTTCAAATAATTTAAAAGAACAAAAATTAAATAAAATTAGTCATAAAAATACAGCCCTTAAACTTGCAGTGAAAGACAGAAAAATAGAGCCTGAGGATATAACATAATATATATTTCGTAATTTGATTTTATTTATATTTATAATATTTTGTATTTAAGGAAGCACTGTCTGACGTAGTTGCTAACGTCATTTAAATTTCTTATTTTAAATTAAGAAAAAACAGATGATTATTCCCGAGGCTGAAACCAATACAGATCGATTTTTATTTATAAAAATTATCTACGGTGTGAATTTCAAAAAAAATAATTCGAGCGGTTTAATATTTCAAAAATACAAATATACAAATATATATATATTATTTTTGCTAGTATAATAAGATAAGATATCATATTAAGCATATTTCTCATAATCTTAAAATAATATTCTCAATATAATAACTCTCCATTACATTTCACTACAAATAATTTTTCATTAAAATCAATAATTTTAATTTTTTTATTTCTTATTTGTTTTTACTTTATAAGATCTCTTTAGGCAATATTAATCCCTTTTATTTTGAATAAATTATTTCCTTCAACTCCACATTTTTTTTGTTTTTGTTTCATGTAGGTTAATTCATTTATTCATAACGATCATAAATTATCAGTTTAATATAAAGAGAAATTTTAAATTTTTATAAATACTTTATTGAAGAGATTGATATATATTTTCATTTTCAAGAAAATAACCGAAGTAGTTGGTATATTTTGAAATGATGAATGAATGTTACCACACTTTACTATTATAGTAAACAATTTTTTAAACACAAATATAATGAAATTGAATTAAATTTAAGCTTGTAAAAATCGTCTCTATTGTATTGCTATTGAATATATACGATTAATTTTATTTTTTTATTTATCTACCAGAGTTGAAGAATGTAATGATGTCGAATTTATCCAAAAATTTAGCTGGAGTGTCTCCACTCAACTAACTCGAAATTTGAATTGGATTAAATAACATAATATAATATATTTAAATTAAATTTAATTACTTATAAATTAAAATTAATAAATAATATTTATTAAACCAGCGCATGTTTGGATCTTTGTTGATGGCACGTCACGTGTTGACGCGTGAGTGTTGCAGTGTTAAAATATTAATTCTGGTACTTTCAGCTGAAATTCTATATATAGCAGTTTTATACAATTTTTAATCATGTGAAAAACTTCCAAACATACATATATCTTTATTTTTACGGTCACTTTAAAAGAAAAATTCAAAACGTTGCAAGCAATGACCCTCTTCCGGTTGAGCTATATTTCTCAAAAGTTGATAGAAAACTACAAATTTTGAATAATGCCCATGTTTTCATGATTCTAGCTAAAACCGTTTTTGCGTAATCTTGTCTACATACACACATACACACACAGGCAGACATTTTTCTCAACCTTAGTGAAAATGATTCAGGAACCTTCAAAACGTATAAAAACATCAAAATCTCAACATCGAAAATTTTCGTGATCGCAATACTATCTCTGGCGAGTTAGTAATTAGTCACTCCAAATCCGACTCTAAAACTTAATTACAATATACTTATTGATTTTAAAGAAAATGCAATTAGACAATAATATATTTTCATATTGCAATTGATTATATGTGTTTTGTATCAATTTATAAATAAATAAATTTCTGTATATTTTTACAGACTGACGATAAGGGAGGTATTGTTTTCACACTAAATTTCACATGTGAATTTTTACATATCTCCACGAATCATGCGTTTTGTTAATAGAAATAAGTTGACCTGTGGCCAGGTCCGAACCGACCGACTGTTTGAAATAAATTAATTTCCAGCTACAGAAACAATTTCAAATAATTTTAATATATCTATTAATGTAATAAAAAACAGATATGGATACATAAATAATAAATATAAACATTTTTAATTTTATTTTATTTATAATATATATGCAAGACCAGGCTGTGACGTCATGAATGGCTGGATGACGTCATATAATTTTAAATCAAGAAAAAACTAATAAATATGATTTTTCTCGAGGATAAAACCAATACAAAGTGCATGATTCGTGGTGATATATAAAAAAATCTCCTTTGGTGTGAAAATAACCCTTTCCTTCCTATCGTCGATCGCTAATACTACCACTTCCGGTTACCGGAATTGCACCAAAAGTTGATCAATTCATCCCACTGATGCATTAAGTAAATATACCAAATTTCATCAAAATCGGTTGAGCCGTTCAGGCTGTACACATCTATACGGACGGACGGACGGACGGACGGACGGACGGACAGACGGACAGACATCATGCTAAAAATACTTTTTTCTGTTTAGAAAATGCATGATTCGTGGAGATATGTAAAAATCTCCACATGTGAAATTTGGTGTGAAAACAATACCTCCCTTACTATCGGTCGGTCGGTAAAAAGTATTTTTAGCAATATATCTGTCCGTCCGTCCGTCCGTCCGTCTGTCCGTCCGTCTGTCCGTCCGTATAGATGTGTACTGCTTGAACGGCTGAACGGATTTTGATGAAATTTGGCACATTTACTTAATACATCAGTATGATGAATTGATCAACTTTTGGTGTATATCCGGAAACCGGAAGTGGTAGTATTAGCGATCGACGATAGGAAGGGAAGGGTTATTTTCACACCAAATTTCACATGAGGAGATATTTTACATATCACCACGAATCATGCACTTTGTATTTGTTTTATCCTCGGGAAAAATCATCTTCATTAGTTTTTTCTTAATTTAAAACTATATGACGTCACCCAGGCCTTCTTGACCTCACACCCAGCCTCCTTATATATTATAAATAAAATAAAATTAAAAATATTTATGTTATATCCATATCAGTTTTTATTGTATTAATAGATACATTTAAATTATTTGTTTCTTTATCTGGAAATTAATTTATTTCAAACCCTCGGTCGGTTCTGTGACTGGCCAGAGGTCTACTTATTTCTGACATTTTACAATTATTAAAATAATATTGCTAATGAAATTAATAATGAATACAAATATGTAATTTATTATTTTGATTCAGATGAAAAAAAATATTAAAAAAAAAATTTGATAAGGTGATAATTGAAATATTTGAAAGACAATATCAAGTAAACCAAGTTTTGAATCTCACTCTGCGGATGCTGCGCGCAAAGAATCAACCTAAAGAATCCCATGGATGTGAAAATCGAGACGAATTGAAGTCAATTAATTTAATTACCGCTCGAGACATTTATTAAAGGCGTCTCATAAATTGAGAGAACTATTTCAAGTGCCTCTGGCATTTGAATGAATTGGACGGTCTGGCAAAAAAAAAAAAAGGTGTCGCTCATAAGAAGTGCTTTATTATTTCGAGATTTTAATGAAATCATTTTCTAAATGAAGCATCCAGAAAAAAATGATGAGATGGAATATATATATGTTGTAATTTATTATTGAAATTGAAATTAAATCTTTAGAAATTAATATTTTATTAATAATAAAATATTTATTTTTTATTTATATTATATTACTTTTCATCAGAGCATGTAATGTCATTTTATCTACCCTTTGTAATTATTTTTGTATTATTTATTTTAAATATTAATATTTTATTTAATAAACAATAACAAGGTTGAACGAATCAAAGCTATAACCGCTAAGCTACGCTCCTGTCTAATAAATAATAATTTTAATAATAATAATAATAATAACTAGTGCCGAGTAAGGGTAACAACTCGATAATAATAATATTAATTTATATTTTATTTGTTATAAAATAGAATAAAGTATTAGACAATTTTATTTTTAAGAAATAATGTAAATCAACAAATATTTTTTTTTTCAAAATTTGAAATTCTTAAAAATTTTTTCAAAGATTAGCACTCAGATGACTTTGAATTGGAACTTGGAATTATATATATTAGCTATTCACACACACACACACACACACACATAAACTCTATAAACAAAAATATTAATAACATAATCATATAATACCAATAAAAATAATTAAACCAAAATATTGTTAGAATTTAGAATTAGGCAATGAGAAAACGACAATTGTAAGCATTACTGGATTAGGAAGGATGAGAAGCACCTATAAACTAAATTAAGTTTTTTATCATCTATATCTAAATCATTCAACAAATGGTGTTTTATCTTTTTTTATAAAAATTCAAAATCATAAACTAAATTCTTATTTTGTGTGTGAGTGTGTCTGTATGTGTATAGACAAGATTACGGAAAAATAGTTTGAGCTAGAATAATGAAATTCGGTACAAGGGCATTATTCAAAATTCGTAGTTTTCTATCAACTTTTTAGAAAAATAGCTCAATCGGAAGAAGGTCATTACCTAGAACGTTTTCATTTTTTTTCATCTAAACTGACCGTAAAAATAAAGATATATGTTTGATAGTTTTTTACATGATTAAAAATTGTATAAAACTGCTATATATAGAATTTCAGCTTGATTGAATCGCTGAAAGTACCGGAATTAATTTTTTAACACGTTGACTGGCAATCACGCGCAAGCACGTGACGTGGTGCCTTCAACAAAGAGCCATACACGAGTTTTTTATTAAATATTTATTAATTTGACTTTATAATTTAAACTTTTAATTAAATTTAATTTAAATATACTTAATATATGTTATTTAATTAATCCAATTCAAATTTGCGAAATAGTCGAGTGGAGACACTCCAGATTTTAGGTTCTGATTATTGAATTTGTTTATTTTAAAAATAATTTAATTTATTTAATTTAATATTTAATTTAATTTAATTTATTTAATAATTTAATAAATAAAAAAGTACCTCCCCGGCGGGGAATCGAACCCCGGTCTCCCGCGTGACAGGCGGGGATACTGACCACTATACTACCGAGGAATACAGATATTAAATATTTTCCGATTACTGAGATTGATTAATTTATTAATTTATTTTATGCACGACTGCAAATCACGCGCCAGCACGTGACGTGGTGCTATCAACCAAACAACCAACACGCGCTGGCTTAATAAATATTATTTATTAATTTTAAAATTTATAATTTAATTTAAATAAAATATATATTATAATTGATCCAATTCACATTGAGAGATAGTCGAGTGGAGACACTCTAGATTTTTTTTAATTTAGTTTCATTTAATTTAAATTAATATTATCAATTTATTTTATTTTTTTAATTTTTTATTTATTTCTAAAACCAAAAAAAAAAAATTTTTAGGTATTTTTGATTCAAACAAGATTGAAATTAAGGTATTTTTTTATGTATTATTTATTTATTCGATATAAATTATGCTTATTTTCAGAAATTTATAATCAAATTTAATAAATAACATAAATATATTACCTACTAAAGACTTTTATTTAAAAAATTTATATATATCAATATACCTGTAATGGATTGTAGTATTTTGATGAAAAATAACTTTATTAATTAAATGAATATAAAAATTTGATAATATAATTAAATAAAAGAAACGATTATATAATTAAGTACTATTCTACCTAAGTAAATAAATTATTAATATAAAAATATGTGTGACATCTTATTTTATTTCATTAATTATTTATTACAAACATATTTAAATTATCATATCGGAATAAGCATATATATTTATATATATATATCCTATATATTTCCAACTCCCACCCATAGACTATTCAATAAGTACTTAAAACACCAAATTGTCAAAGGCTATAAAACGTAACGACCTCCTTATTGGAAATAATGATGTAATCTTTTAAGATCATAAAATTAATGGCAGTTGATTCATTCCCAATGACCTTTATGAGAAAATAAACAAGCCAAGAGAACTGGACCGAATCTTTGAATGGGAAAAGTTTACGATGGTAAATACTTCTAAAAGTGTCAGATTAGCATAATATAAATGAAGTTATGATTGATTAATCATCTAATCAGTTCTGACATAATTACTCAAGACATGTTTTGATAAATGCTGGTAATTTAATCATTTTTCAATGTGTTTTTAGAAAAAACAATACTTTAATTATAATTATTTAATTTAATAAAATATATCACATAACAATAAATATAGTAGAGGAAATATACAATATATATAACACATCGTTCAATAAACCCCGAAACTAACCCAGAGATGGTACTAGGAGTACTAAAGTGTCCATGTTTCCATAGAGTGCGAACCTCTCCATGAAACGTGTAAAAATTGCACGTCGATCGGATCAAAGACAGCAGAATTATCGAGGTTAGAGTAAAGTCACTTTGAAATTTGTTTGAAAAATGGAAAAAAGGAAGTTTCGTGTGTTGGTAAAACATTGTTTTTTAATGGGTAAAGAAGCACAGAAATGCCAGAAGTCCATAAAGACAATGGCAAATTGAACGAATTGGGCTTTTATTTGCTACCCCACCCCCCGTATTCGCCAGATTTAGCCTCCAGCGACTATTGGCTCTTTGCTGATCTAAAAATATGCTCCGAAACTAAAGCCTATTTTGAAGCAAAATATAAATCCTTCTATAAACATGGTATAGAAATGTTGGAAAGGCGTTGGAAAGATTGTATCACTCTAAAAGGAAATTATATTGATGAATAAAAATTATTTTTGAAAAAAAAAATGGTTGTTTTCGTTGTTAGTCTCGGGACTTATTGAACGATGTGTTATATACGTATATTTATATATATACAAATTTGTTTATATGTATTATTTTTTAAATTCAATTCTTACTATAATATTTAAGTTTAATTCAAGATTATAGGATATCCTCTTTAATCTCCCTACCAGTTCCAAAATAGTACTCTAATCATGACTATCAAGTCTCTAATCTAGTGGAAATGAAGAAGTTCTTTTAGTCAGAGACGCTTTCGGTCCATATTTACCTCGTAAAGTGTAACTTTGTGCTTGTCAATAGAAAACTTGCTCAAGTCTGTCCTTAGGGTTCGAAACTCTCCTCTTTTATCATTGAATTTACTGTGAATCTGGATAAAAAGTTTGTTTTTTTTCACTAAATTTACTTTTTTTTAATTAGAATTTACGTAAAATATTATAATATAAATTAATTATATGATCAAATCAAAATTAACAAAATGTACAATGCAGTTCAAAAAAATGACTATTCAAATAAATATTTCTTCACTGATTATTGGGAACTATTTAGGTTATTTTAAATGTTTTTTATTTTTTTGAGATTTAAAATTTTTTAAATATTTTTTATTTTTAAAATTTACATTTTTATAAACTTACAAAAGAATGAGCCTCTTCTCCAAATTTTATAGTATTTGAAATACGATTGGATTTCAGAAGGTATTATTTTTTTTCAAATTAAATAAAAGTATTAATAATAATCATAATAATAATAATACCTAGAAAACATAGTTACAAAAATTATGACTAATAATAAATTTTGAACTTCAGAACCAAATTTCAAAACTCTGTAAACACAAAAAATTTAAAAATAAAATAATAGTACATACTTAATTAAAAATAAACATCATTTTAAATTGTCATTTCTTAAATAAATGCTTAGATTCCAAAAATATTAAAATTATAATGGTTAAACAAAAGGTAAATAAATAATGGTACTTTTAATGCCTCTACAATAGCATTTAGTTTTCTAAATTTATTTATATATTTATTATTTATTTATTTATTATTGATCGAATAAAATAATCTATCTATACATTTTGGGCCTATGATCGCTTTCATATATAATAATAATAATTAAAATATCATTTTAACTTTTCACTATTAATTTTAACATAAATCAGATAATATTATCATTAATAAAATAACTATACATTATTATTATTATTAATAGATTATTTTGCATTTTTACAAATAATATTTTTATTCCAAAAAATTGATTAATATTTAGAATATTTAAAAATAAATTTAGAAATAAAAGAAAGAAATAACATTAAATAGTAATCGGTTAGTTAATTTTATTTCCAATAATATTTATTGGAAAAACAAAATTGACAAGAATTCCAATTATTGGATTCTGATTCTCATAAAAATATAGTAATAATTAAAATAATAATAATAATAATGAGACAAGTGTTAAAGATTCTAGACTATGACTATCAGTTTGAAAATCGATCACGTAGCATAAATTTTAATGTCGATCACGTATGAATCAGAAAAATTAATTTTGATCATATTAGTATTAGATTAACACACCTCTATGCTAGACATTTCACCCACATCTAGAGTGATACTAATCATTTTGGGAAATTCCGCTTATATTGTGAAAATAAGAAAAATTAAAAGAGTTTTCAATTGAATCAGTTTCTTTAATGACGTTTAAATCAAATAAACTTATATTATTAAGTGTAATATGATATTATAAACTTGATACTATTTATATAAATTTAATTATCTCTTTATCTTCAGATATTCAGTTTATTTTTAATTGGATCGAATTAATCTTAACGAAATAGATTTATTTCGAATAGTGAAGTGTTACAATAATAAACAATGAAAATAGATGAAAATATACTTCTCACAAACGAACATTTAAATTTTATTTATTTCCACTTATTCTGTGAAACGATCAGCTACTTGGATCGAATTTTACAGGTTTCGTAACTTGATAATGAGATGAATTCCCTCCAGACCATTATCTTCACCTTCAATGCTCATCTTGATAATATATTGAACTCGAAACAGAAAAAAAAAGAAAACTTCACAACCTCTTCCTTTATTCTAGTTTATGTATCTGTGTTATCTTTTAATTTAACAAAAATAAACTAAACTAACATTCAAAATCAAAATCAAAAAAAAAAAAAAATTCCTATGATAATCACCTCTAATCTTAACTATTGTCGTTGTCAGATGTTCTACTGCCCATTTAGATAAATGCTAATTGAGAAGGTTGTCTGCTTCTTGAGAAGATCATTGCCTCGACTATCTTTTCCAACTCCTATCTAACTTCATAAAGGTTATTTTATTCCCCTCCCCCATCCCCCCTCCCTTCCCAACTTCCCACCCATTTCTCATCCCATTCCTTCTCCTGGCTCTCCACCATCCTACACTACATCTCACCTAAACATTATCTTTACAAACTATATTTCTCCAGTTTTTTATGAATCGTTTCAAGCAATTTTTCTTTCATTCAAAGAAGCTTATCTCTCTCCTCAACGCGAATGGTAAATACAAGATCAGACTATTCTTGGTTTTTTGACTTTTATTTACTATTTCATGGTCAACTTCCTTGGCAGAATTAGCAAATATATGACAGTAATATTTCTTAATCTTGGAATTGCAAGGATGTTGACAAAAGATACAGTTTAAACAAATAAACCAGAAATTAGTAAAATGTAGGTTCTTTTGAAATGATTTTTATCTATTATTTCAAATTCATTTCATATATATAATTTATTAACAATATAAAAATAATGAAATTTAAAAATAATTAAGAAAATTAATTTAAGAATCATTTAAAAAGTTTTTTTTTTAATTTATAATAAATTAGGAGTCTACGGGCAGCGAGCATGAAAATAGAAGGTTTAAGTATCGACGTATCGAATCAACTTCAGGACCTTCTTCAAGACTTTGTTTTGTTATGATCTATAAAGAGAGCGATAATAAACAAGAATCTAGGTACATTATTGATATTGTTGTTCATAGATATTATAGATATATCTACATTTATTTTGACAAATATATTGAAAACGTGTATTTGCTCATCTGATATTAAAAAATTGCAGAAAAAAATAATTTGAATTAAAAAAACAGTAGGAAAAATAGATGATGATTTATTAGAAATATTTTTAATAATTTTGTTTAGTAGTATAATAATATATTTAAATAAATTTTATTCTTCTATTTTTTACCGACCGACGATAGTAAGGGAGGTATTGTTTTTCTCATTTTAGTGCATACTTAAAAAATCTTTGAGAATTTTATTATTAGTCTTTATAGCAAATTACAATTTCAATTACAGTATCAATTTTGACCACAAAATTATAGATATTATTGAAAACTATTAATAATAACAGGCAAACAATATAATAATAACAATAACAATGTATACACAAGTGGAATTTTTTTTTCAAAATGTTACTAAATCTTTATTAATAATAATAATAATAATATTAACAACAGACATATCATCTCTCAGTCATTTCCATTAATTATTAACTAAAATTAATATTATCTATATTAACTAATGTTAATTAATAATCTCATATAGATAAATTGACTTAGGAAATTGGACTTGCAATTACTTCCGCATCATCGTATTCTCCAGATTTAGCTCCAAGCGATATGCAATTTGCAATTTACATTTATTACAATAAACAAAATAAAACACAAATAAGTTGACCTGTGGCCATGTCCGAACCAACCGACGGTTTGAAGTAAATTAATTTCCAGCTACAGAAGCAATTTCAAATAATTTTAATATATCTATTAATGTAATAAAAAACAAATATGGATATAACATAAATATTCTTAATTTTATTTTATTTATAATATATATGTAAGACCAGGTTGTGACGTCTTGAATGGTTGGATGACGTCATATAATTTTAAATTGACAAAAAACTAATAGATGATTTTTCTCGAGGATAAAACCAATACAAAGTGCATGATTCGTGGTGATATGTAAAAAATCTCCTCATGTGAAATTTGGTGTGAAAATAACCCTTCCCTTCCTATCGTCGATCGCTAATACTACCACTTCCGGTTTCCGGATTTGCACCAAAAGTTGATGAATTCATTGTACTGATGCATTAAGTAAATATACCAAATTTCATCAAAATCCGTTCAGCCGTTCAGGCTGTACACATCTATACGGACGGACGGACAGACGGACGGACGGGCGGACAGACATCATGCTAAAAATACTTTTTTCTGTTAAGAAAATGCATGATTCGTGGAGATTTGTAAAAATCTCCACATGTGAAATTTGGTGTGAAAACAATACTATCGTCGGTCAGTAAAATGAGTAGATGATATCGAATCTAATTTTGTAACTTAAAATTAATTTATTGTTTTATGCTTTTGGCTGGAATTTGAAAAGCATTGATTTGAATGTATTGCCCTCTTTAGGATGATTGCATGAATTGATGAATACAGAATAATTAGGATAAAAAAAAATGTTGATTTTAAATAGACTTATTGATCGATGGGTTATATTATATATACTATATTCTGAACTATGCCTCATCAAATCCCTATATACGTATAATAGACAGATAAATTTATAGATAAAATATTACCAAAATGATTTTCTAGATTGTTATTATCATTATTGAATAGATGTTTAATGTGAAGTCAATGAAACGATCGTTTATATAATTATAGATTAGGATGTGTTCAATGTTTTTCTGCAAGTGCCAACGGATGAATCTCTCAATTTATTTGAACAACGTTTATCTGCCCCACTATAATTATCCATGAAATATGAATGGATTTGGATAAGGATGAATTTTAATTTTCAAGACCATTGCACAAGATTACATATTAGGCATAGTCCTCGACTGTCTCTCTCTCTCTCGGCCCCCTCCATCCTCCCCCAATAACAATAACTCGAGGCATTGACGAGTCCACAGCCGCATTCCTGCCCACGAGAATAAACATTTATATTATAGACATGACCGAATAAAAACAGTCAATTAGAGAAGGCAAATAAATAGTCATTTAAGCAACAACCCGAATAAGTTTTCATATAAATTCGGATATTTAATTAGTCACTAAAATACATTAATAGACTTGGAATAGACACAAAAGAAGGACATAAATAATGATAATGAGGAATTTTTTATTTTTTTTATAAAATTGATCAAAAGTTAAATTGACTTCTGTAAACAGATTCTTTTAGATTTTGAAAAAAAAAATAAGACAATAAAATCCCTAAACTGGCGGCACGATTTCAAAAGAACTAGGAATTCAAAAGGGCCCTTTCACCATTAAAAAAAAAAATAATAAAGGATTCTCATTTTTGAAAATTTTTCTGAAAAAATTTCTTTTTTTTTTATTGTTTAACAATAAATACTAAATAATTAATCTGAAAAAAAGTTTTATTGTCAATTTAATTAAACCAAAATGTAAATTAATAGAAGGGTTGTTGAAAAAATTATTATTATATGTGTCTTTCAAAGTACATCAGAAACAAAAGCAATTTGGGATATGATTTTTTTAGATTTTTTTTTCAATAATATTTTATTCAATATTTAAGTTGTATTTGGATAGTATAAAGCCGTCTTTGGCGAAGTATAGACTGGCAAACAATGAACTGCAAACTATCCATTGTGCCAAACTCTACCCTTCTCAGAATAATATAATTGTTTCGAATTGCTTCAAATTCATTAATACTATAGTCTACTATGGCTAATAAATAAGTTAATATCATTGATTTTATAGAAAGAATGTGAATTGGTACGGAATGAATATAACATACAATTAATAAATAAACCTATAATAACAAAAAATACATATAAATAAAACAATTAGAGATAATAAAATCAACAATTTGGGTGACTGTAAAGGGACTCAATAGAATATTATAAATTAAATAATTTGTATTATACAAAGGTTAAAATAAAATAAATATATATGAATTATAATAAATAGGTATATATGTAATCGCAATGTTTAATAAATTCTAAAATTTTCAACATTTCACAGCAAATTTAATATTTTTATTTGCTTATTATTATTATTATTATTATTATTATTATTAATATTATTATTATTAATATTACTTATATTATTATTCAATTTTAATTTTATTTAAAAATAATAAAAAAATAAGTTGACCTGTGGCCAGGTCCGAACCGACAGACGGTTTGAAGTAAATTAATTTCCAGCTACAGAAAAAATTTCAAATAATTTTCATATATCTATTAATGTAAAAAAAACATATATGGATACATAAATAATAAATATAAACATTTTTAATTTTATTTTATTTATAATATATATGCAAGACCAGGCTGTGACGTCATGAATGGCTGGATGACGTCATATAATTTTAAATCAAGGAAAAACTAATAAATATGATTTATCTCGAGGATAAAACCAATACAAAGTGCATGATTCGTGGTGATATATAAAAAAATCTCCTCGTGTGAAATTTGGTGTGAAAATAACCCTTCCCTTCCTATCGTCGATCGCTAAAACTA
This sequence comes from Labia minor, assembly GCA_963082975.1. Lineage (NCBI taxonomy): Eukaryota > Metazoa > Arthropoda > Insecta > Dermaptera > Spongiphoridae > Labia > Labia minor. The sequence goes on along the minus strand of OY720350.1, from coordinate 30,816,885 downwards.
CCACTTCCGGTTTCCGGAATTGCACCAAAAGTTGATCAATTCATCCCACTGATGCATTAAGTAAATATACCAAATTTCATCAAAATCCGTTGAGCCGTTCAGGCTGTACACATCTATACGGACGGACAGACGGACAGACATCATGCTAAAAATACTTTTTTCTGTTAAGAAAATGCTTGATTCGTGGAGATATGTAAAAATCTCCACATGTGAAATTTGGTGTGAAAACAATACCTCTCTTACTATCGTCGGTCGGTAATAATATTTACCATAACCAGTAAACATTCCCTCAACCATCCATAACCTTAGTTTTTTAAATCGCCTCTTTGAAAGAGTCAATTAAGTTTAAATTTAAAAGAATATTTATTATGATCTTATTGTTTTTTTTATAATGTATATGTATATAATTTAATACAAATTAATTAATTTTTTTTTTATTAAATTGGTTAAAAAATTACCGTGTGATAAGATAAATAAATTTTTCTTTTCTTATTAATATTAATATTTAAGCAGATGAAAACAATTTGTTGTTAGTAAAATATCTTGATCAAATATCAATTAATATTTAAATTGCTTGTCATTTCGTTGATGCCTTAACTATTTATGGGTAAGCACAATCGTAGACATGGGCACCTCACTGAGTTTGAGCATCTAATTATCGGTCTCGCATCGATGAATATTCACGAGGGGCGGTTAGAACGAGTCAAAGGTGTGAAAGCAAAATTGTCCAAAGAGTAGACAGTCCCGGAATTCTAGCTGGTTAATCTTGGTAAACTGAGGCCGTCTCACTCGGGATAGTGTCAAGAGAATTTTTCATGACATGTCAGAAGGAGTGGCCTTTACCATTAAATAAAAAAACAAACTGATGCTTAACAAACTAACACAGTATAAATATTAGAATTTTAAAATTAGAAATATATATTAAAAAATTTCAAAATTTTGATAATTTAACTGAACAAGTGAAAGTGAAGAAAAAATATAGATAATAAAAAATAAGCTGGAGTGTCTCCACTCGACAAATTCCAAATTTGAATTGGATTAAATAACATATATTATATTTAAATTAAATTTAAATAATTAAAAATTATAAATTAAATTTAATAAATAATATTTATTAAACTAGCCCGTGTTTGGTTCTTTGTTGATGGCACCACTTGACGTGCTGACGCGGGATTTGCAGTATTAAAAAATTAATTCCGGAACTTACAGCGATTAAATCAAGCTGAAATTCTATATATAGCAGTTTTATACAATTTTTAATCATGTGAAAAACTCTCAAACATATATTTTTACGGTCACTTTAGAGCAGTGATTCTCAACCTGGGCGATCGACATCTTAAAGGGGGCGATTATTTGACTATACGATTTTGGGGGGCGAAATCATTTTCAACTCTAAGAAGATTTTTGAACAGGCTTTTTAAACATTTACTCTTTTTTCAATTTTTTTCAATTTTTTTCAATATCGTTCTAAAAAAAAATTGCAATCAGGTTCTGAAACTCGATTTTTCAATATGGCTCTAAGTATCACTTAGAGACTTAGAGTACCTAGCTTATATTAGGGATTATCATGCAATTGTTATCTGTAAAAATTTATAGGAGGGGGGGGGGGGCGAATTAAGAAGCAAAGGGGGCGATTGGTCCAAAAAGGTTGAGAAACACTGCTTTAGAGGAACAAAGATCAAAACGTGGTTGAGCTACATTTCTCAAAAGTTGATAGAAAACTACGAATTTTGAATAATGCTCGTATACCAAATTTCATTATTCTAGCTCAAACCGTTTTTGTGTAATCTTGTCTACATACATACACACAGACATTTTTCTCAACCTTAGTGAAAATGACTCAGGGACCTTCAAAACATAAAAACATCAAAATCTCGACATTTTCGTTATCCCAATACTATCTCTGGCGAGATAGTAAAAAATAAATAAAATAAAATAAATATGTAAATATGATTGCAAAAAAGGTAAGTATTTGAAATTAAAAGAATTTTATTTTTTTAGAATTTTAATTACTTATTCAGTAATATCTTAAAGTCTAACTTTATTATATAATTAATGGGTAGTAATTAAAATCTTATTTAAAGGTTACTTCTGTTTGGATTAATTTTTTTTTCTCCGTATATGTAAAGTTCAATTAAATTGTTACTTTTTTATATGTTTATGACCCACAATTTTTATTATATTAAAAAAAAGTTCCAAAAACAAACTTTGGTTAAATATTAGGTACCTATTTAATAATAAAATAATTTAACTAATCCTTAAAAGTTGAATATTAAAAAAAAATCAGTAATATAAACAAGTTTTTTTTACAAAATAAATTTTAAAACTTTATAAGTTTAGTAAATAGAATAGAATGTATTAATGAATAATTTGTACAAATTACTTAATAAAATGAAAAATTATAAAAATTGTTTTCTTTTTGATATTTACTAGAAATTAAGTTATAATTATGGAAAGTAATTTTACTAACTTCAAACAATTTATATATTCATTCATACATATATTTTTTGAAAATTAAATTCTAACTTCATTTGAATTTTAAATTAATATAAAAATAATAAATAAAACAAAATATTTTAATTTTTAAATATTGCTATCTTCAGGCTGATGAGGTCACATGTGACAAGTACCGTCACCAATTAATATGTTTGATTATTTAATTTGATTTGATTTTAAATAGAATAAAAAGGTATTTTTTCAGAAATTTATTTATTTTTTATTTATTATTTATTTAGACAACAAGTCAAGCAGCTTAAAGCCAACTCAGTGGTGTATTTGGTGGGCAACGCGGAGGAACGACGTTTCCTTACCTTTTTTCAGAACCGGAACGCGTTTCAGTACTATTTCATGTCCCGACAACTCCCACTTAAATCTTTTTTCGTCTTCATTAATATTTTGTATATAGTAAGAATAGGAAAAAATAAAAACTTATATGGAAAAAATAGTTTGCTGAAACTAGGATTTTTTTGATCCCACTATGCGTTCCCTTACTTCTTATTTTACCAATATATCACTGAGCCAACTTCATTGAGGCAAAGCAAATAAGATTCAAAAATTAAATTTTATATTAATTATTATAATTCAAATTTTATTTTGAAATTAAATTTATTTTTTAATACACTTTACTTAACTCTCACTGTCAGGTTGTCCGTGTGTTGTCCGCGGTTTGTCCGCGGCATTTTATAATCGATATTTCAACAACTTCCCGTCATTCACTCAACTTGAAATTTTGCATACGCGCTTGCTCCTGCTAATAATACACGAATCAATTGAAAAATCCACTGAATTATTTATCTATTAGTGGTAATTAATTAACTAAACTTTTATATGCGGAATATGGAATAGTTCACTATTTCAATCATAGATGGCGATAGCAGTTCTTCAGACGCTGAACACGACTAAAAAGTATAAAATAAATTTAAGTAAAAAGAAATCTTTTTAAAAAACACCTTTTACTTAAAATTGCACTAAAAAGTAAAAAATAAAATCACTGTAAAGCGTGTGCGCTGAAATTAAAATAACACCGTAAAACAGTAATATCTATACGTATATTTACCAATACGTTTACAGTGATTTTATTTTTTACTTTTTAGTGCAATTTTAAGTAAAGTGTGTTTTTTAAAAAGATTTCTTTTTACTTAAATTTAGTTATATTTTTATCAAATGGATTATTCTTTATTATTAAATGATATAAATGAAAGATAATACTTTTGAGCCAGTTTATTTAATTAAATGGTGTTCCTTAAAAGATCCTTTTTTTATTAGACTTATATAATTCGAAGTTGTAGTGAAATAACAAAAAGTAATGCCTAATTTATTAATATTAGTTGTTATTATTATTGTTCAAAATGTATTCTTATTAAATTTCTTATAGTTATATAATTGGGAGTATCCATGTTAAAAAAAATTTAATATCATCATTTTTTCCATCACATAATAGTATATAATATGGTTATGGTTCGTAGTATAAAGGTATTTATTAAAAAATAACCATTAATATTTCAAAAAATAAAAATAAATGAACATAAGGAGAGGAATGTTCAATGTTTTCAACTTGTTAGAAATAAAATAAATTAAATAATGTTTGAAATAAAATTTATTAATGTTTAATTAACTATTTTCTAAATGTTTGTGCTCGTCGTTTATCTACTTAGAAAATATTGTTGAAGTAAAAAAATATCTTTTTTTATTTCCACGCATCTCAAAGTTTTTATTCCATTAAAAATATAAAATATTTCCAGGAAGGTGGGCACCCTAATGAATAACTCATAATTAAATAAATTGATGCATAAACATCAAATTACTTTCATTTTCGACATTCAATAATACATAAAAATAATCCTTCTGATACGAATCATAAATTTCAATTGTAAAATAAATTATTTTACTTTAATTTTTATAATTTTTTTTTTTAAGGACGTCTAGTAGGACGTTGGTTAATATAGTTAGCTGACATTTTTGAGGTAACGGGATCTTGATAAAAAGTAGCGCCTCCGATCAAGAAAATCAAGGTAAAGGTTGATAGGACCCGTTTTACTGATCATAGGACAACTAATTCGTATAACCGACATCAAGTCACACAGGCGTTGTCCTTGCGTAGGATGTACAAAAGTCTGAGGTTTTTTTTTGTTTTGTTTTTTAATAATTGAATTAATATATATAGATTTTTTACCAACCGGAATGTATTGTTTTCACACCAAATTTCACATGTGGAGATTTTTACATATCTCCACGAATCATGCATTTTGTTAACAGAAAAAAGTATTTTTAGCATGATGTCTGTCCGTTCGGCCGTCCGTCCGTTGTGTATCTGTATTTCTATTTCTAAGTGTACAGCTTGAACGGCTCAACGGATTTTGATAAAATTTGGGATATTTACTTAATGCATCAGTACAATGAATTCATCAACTTTTGGTATATATTCAGAAACCTGAAATGGTAGTTTCCAAAGTAATTAATTAATTTTATATTCAATGTCGGAAATATTTTACTTAAGATATAGTAGTAATTAATAATTGAGTAATTAAACTAAAAATAAAAACTAAGATTATGACTCCTGACCTCTTCATTACCAATTCTTGTCAAAATAATACAAAAAGAAAAAGAAAAAATTAAAAATTGTCTTGATTAACCCTACGCAAGAGCAATTTTATCATTATAAGTATAAGTCTATAAAACTTGATGATTTTACTTGTCAAATCTGTCAAAGAATATATAAACACAAGCGATAAATCAGTTCGATTTATATGGTAGATGAATCTCGAGGCAAATTCCAATTTTAAGTAAACAAATTATGGATTAAGGCATAGGTTCTTAAACTTATGTACTCCACGGACCCCCACTTGAAAAAATTTTTTTTGACGGACCCCCATCACAACTTTAGGTACTTTACGTCATTTTATTAATTAATTTCTGGCTTACGATCTCATAAGGACAAGGATATATGATGAATATTTCTAACAGTGATTGGTGAATAACGATTTTTTTGCATATTGTAGAACACATTTTATTAGAAATTATAATATTGAAGAAAGAAAATACAAACATTGTCATAGCAACAAATCTCACAAATTATAATGGGTACTTACATTAAATTCATATAAATATTTTATAATTTTTTTCAGAAAATATTAAATAAGAAATATTTTAAAAAATAACTGCATCTATCTCATTAAATATAACTTACATATTTAATGAGATGTATGCAGTTGTTTTCTTGAAACAAGAATCTCAATATCTGGCTTAATATTGGAAACTTTTAATCTAAGATCCGGCTCTACATTTAATTTGTTTCTATATTTAGACTTAATATAAAATAGTACCGAAAAAGCTTGTTCGCATAAATATGTTGTGCAGAATGGAATCAAGTGTTGAAGTGCTTTATTTGCAAGCGCAGGATAATCTGACCTGAGAAGTAACCAAAAGTTGCTCAATTCAGTTTTGTTAAATTTTAGTTTATAAGTTGTATCACATGATAATTCCACGAGAATATCTTGTTCAGGTGCAGATAAATGTTTAGCATTTGTAATTTCCATATTAAATGGATCTCTGATCCAGTTATTGCAAGGATCAGGAGTAGAAAAATACTTCCTGAAGTTGCTTTTCAAAGTAATTAAATGTTCAACAAATAATTGACGCGTTTGATTAAGCAATTTTTCACTGGAGCTTTCTATGAAATCATTGAGAGTTGGAAAAGACTCATATACACCGTTCTGGATGCGTTTCGACCACAAGTCGATTTTTTTAATCATTGCTTCTATTTTATCTTCAACTTTAAATATATTTACAACAGTACCTTGCAGGCTCAAATTAAGTTCGTTCAATTTTGTAAAAATATCAGTCAAGTAAGCCACCTTAGCTAACCAGATAAAATCATTGAAACATTCGGTCAGTTCAAAATGCGCATCTATTAAAAACAATCGTATTTCATCTCGAAGCTCAAAAAGGCGAATGAGTACTTTCCCGCGGGACAACCAACGTACATCTGTATGTAATAATAAATGTGTATGTTGACTACCCATTTCCTCACACAAAATTTTAAAAACTCTGGAATTAAGTGGACGAGCCTTAATGAAATTGACAATTTTAACTACTTCGTCTAATGTTCTTTTCAAATCTGGTGACATATTTTTGGCTGCTAATGATTCTCTGTGAATGCAGCAATGATTCCAAACAACCTGAGGCGCAACATTTTTAATAAGAGCAATCAATCCAGTTCTTGTACCTGACATTGCACGAGCACCATCAGTGCAAATTCCAACACATTTTGGCCACTCTATTTCATTTTCGGTTATAAAATTATTCAAACTGTTAAATATGTCATTAGCTGTCGTTCGTGAAGGTAGTGAATCACAAAACAATACATCTTCTTGTATTTGATTTTCAAACTCATATCTAATGAAAGCTAACAAATTGGCATTATTAGTGACATCAGTACTTTCATCCAATTGTAATGAGTAATAGTGACTTTTGCGCACTCTCGATATTAATTCTTCTTTTATATTACATGACATGTCTTCAATCCTATTCTTAACCGTATCATTTGATAATGAAATCAAATTTATATCGTTTGCTGCTTTAGTTCCTAACATTATATTTGTAATTACTTTTGTAGCAGGAAGAATTAATTGCTCTGCTATATTATGCGGCTTTCCTGCTTTAGCAATAAGTAGAGCTACTTCATATGATGCCATTACTGCTTTCTTACTCATACCACCAGATCCCGTCTTTACCATCAATTTCTGACTTGAATTAAGTTCTTCTTTTTTCATTTTAAAAAATTCGATAGACTTACTAACATGCTCGCTGTGCTTTGTTTGTAAATGACGTCTGAGATTAGCAGGTTTCATACTTTCATTGGATAAACTTTCCTGACATAGAACGCAGACTGGTCTTTCCACATCATTGTTGCAAATATAAGTAAATCCAAATGATAAATAATCATCCGAATATTTTCTAGTTTTGCGTTTCTTGGTAGAGTTTGCTGTTGATGCCTCATCATCTGATTCTTTCCGTTTCTGTGTTGAACCAGTTTGTAGCCAACGATCCATTTTATGGAGTAATTTATTAACATTGAACTACAATAATATAAATATAATATAAATATAATATAAATATAATATAAATATAACGAATTATTATTTACTAGCTATGTTTTAATATGATTTTAAATGAATGTTTTAATATCATTTTAAATGAATGTTTTAAATCATTTTAATAAATGTTTTAAATCATTTTAAATAAATGATTTAATATCATTTTAAATGAATATTAATTTATATAATAAATATATTTCGTAATTTGATTCTAAAATATTATTAATTTCGTAATTTGATTCTAAAATATTATTAATTTCGTAATTTGATTCTAAAATATTATTAAAATAAATATTTTTTATTCATAAAACTAACTTATACTTACTCTCAAAAACAGCCTTTCTGGGAAATTGCAAAATGTGTTTAGTGTTTTTATAAAATAATGATCATGCAAATTACACTAAAAATTAAAAAAAATTATTAGCTATAATAAACTATTATTAGCTATAATTTAATTATAATTAATTAAATTAATAAAAATAATTTAAAGATACAACTCGTTGAGAAATGAACTTATAATTAACATTAATAAAAATAATTTAAAGATACAACTCGTTGAGAAATGAACTTATAATTAACATTTGCTTTAAAACTGTTTAAAACCCCAGAGTGGACGCTGACAATTTGGGTTTTTCCGGGTAAGACTGTCCCCTCCCCTGGTTTTCCCCAATAACAAAGTGAAAGAAAATTCCCTTATATGCCTCCCCTTCCGAGCCCCTAAGAGGGGTTATTTTAAAGGAACAATCGAAAAATGATTTTAAATGAATGAATGGATGAAAATTCAAATTTTATATATAGTTTTTTATATATGTTTATTTATTCACAAAAAATTAATTGACATAATTATCAATTTAATAAAATAAAATAGTATTATTAATAGTATTAAATTATAGCCGTAATTCTCTAGGAGGATATAGTTAAACAATGAACTTTAAATATTTATATATGTATATATTTTTACGATGATTTTTTTCCGAGGACTGCGGACCCCCAGTAAAGGCTTCGCGGACCCCCAGGGGTCCGCGGACCACAGTTTAAGAACCACTGGATTAAGGTCTGTCTGTTTTTCATATATATTTATATATACACGTACATATTTTTTTTAACTTGTATTCGTCTAAAATGTGTGTAAATTTGTCTATAGAAGAGAAAGAGAGAGAGATGGAAAAAAATAAAAGAAACTCGTTACGTGACAAAAATAAAATAATAACCGTCTTTCATTTTCAACCATGCCAATTAGCATATATGCTATAAAATTTGTTGGAATCTAATTATCTAGGAGAAATCTGTAATATTCACCAATGCGTGACTCGATTCGTTAAAATGGAAAAGACATTTCAGAACGTTTTAATCCTGATTCTCGTTCTCTAACTACACTAGATACCTCTCGTTTATTTTAGCATTCGAACTCGTTACTTAATATTTTAAATATCGTATATAGTAAAAGAGAGAGAGAGAGAAAGAGAAAGATTATAAATCATATAATATAAGTGTTTTTTCCTATTTTTATTTAACTTGTATCCTATATGATTTATTTTATATTGTTTTGTTTGTTAAATGACAAAGAAATCAAATAAAGTTCGTTTTATTTCTAGAGAAATTATATTTTGGTGTTATCACATTATCTATATCAGTGATTCTGAACCACTCTGCCGCGAGATTTTCAAAATTTTACAAGTACTTATTTTTTTATATGTATGTAAAAAAAAAGTAAAATATTTTTGTGATCAGGCTCTTAAACATTTCCGACTTTTTTCATTTTTTTTTCAATATGGTTGTAAAAACAAACAAAAAGAAAAACAAAGTAAAATTTTTTTTTTTCAATCAGGCTCTTAAACATTTTTGACTTTTTTTTTCAATTTTTTCAATATGGTAAATAAGTAAATAACTTTTTCTTTGTGTGCGACCAAATTTTTAAACCGTTAAAAGTGTGCCGTGGTAAAAAAAAAGGTTGAGAAAACAATTTCATTCATTTTATTTTTATTTAAAATATGCTGAAAATTTTTTGGTCCAACACTTTACAATAATATTCTCACATTAATCATAATCCTTAACAAAAAAACAAATAATTCCGCATAAATTTATAGAAACTAATCTATAAAAAATTAATTAATTTATGTATTGATATGATTAAATTTAATTTAAATCACAAATATAACTAATAATATTAAAAGATAATCAAATTATTCGCAGAGGTATGGAAAAAATAAATAATCAGATCCTTAAATTCTAAGAACAATTCAATAGTCAAATTATTTATTTTAGTATATATTAATATAAAATATATATTATGATATTGATCAAATAACTATTCATATAAATATAAGATTAAATAAATGATTACCTGAAAATGATGTTTGTCTTTCCTACGGGCCCTTTACAGTCGCTCCAATATGAATAGTTTATATTTTTTGACAAATATCGATTCCATCACCAATCGGCATAACAATAGGCAACTTTGTTTGTTAGACCAGTTTCATATCTGATGTTAATAATTATCATTGGGTTTAATTTAAGAATTTATATACACTAATTTTGTTCAAATTGGCTTCTTTATAGTTACTACAATAGTTTTAGCACTTTTTAAGGAATATATTATTTATTGAGTGAATTACTGAATAACCACTAAATAATTTGAATGTAGTGTTAATGGTGCGAGAAGCTTACACCCCTTTATTCTCTCAATAATAATAATAATAATAATAAATTCCTGTTAAAAATATTTATTTATTTATTTTTGGTTCTAATTTAAAAGGTATTATATTAAATAAATAATTCAGGTAGTCCAGTATTCATCTGTCATATTGAATTCTCCTTTAATTGAATAAAATGAACGTCTTTCCGTCCTATTTAGCTCAAAAGCGAAAATATCTGTTCCATTTTGTGTAAAGATAAACTAGAAATTTAATTATTCAATCCTATGAATAGTTCATCTTGCTTGTGAGTTTATGATTTCTTTATTTGAAAAATCTTCACTAACTCTTATTTGATATCTTTATTTTATGTTTAATCTAAAATAATATAATATAAATATATATATATATATATATATATACAGTGGCGTAGCGTAATCTATTATGTTGGGTGGGCAGGGGGTGGGTCCGGGTTTCTCCCCGGAAAAAATTTTAACAAAATAAATTATTTATTTATTTATAACGTATTAGACTATACTTATACGTAATTTAAAGATGTTTTTTTACTTTTGGGTTCTCAGATACAAAACTAATCACTTTTAAATTTATTTTTTGCACAATGTTTGGGGGGCACTGCTCCCCTCCCCCCCGTGCCACTATATATATATATATATATTATTTAATTTAACCATTTATTTAAAAATTTTATTTCTATATTTTTTTTATTTCTACAACTAGAGAATAAGATTGTAAGATTAATCTATTAAGATTGTTACATCCTAAATTCAAATAGAAAATCTGAAAAATATCATTATTTTCATTTTAATTATCAATTTATAAGTGTAATATAAAATAATTTAAATAATTTATTAATTAATGTTTCGTAAATTTTCTATATTTTTGAATAAATTTTTATTATTTATTACTATGATGAGAGATAATATTGATCAAGAGTAAAGATTAGTGATACTATCTTGAACTACTGTGAACTATTGAATTATTGTGATTGAATCAAAATAACTAAATATGGGTTAATATGGTTTACATGTGTTTACATGTGCTAGAGCCAATAAAAAATTAGCTGGAGTGTCTCCACTCGACTATCTCGCAATTTGAATTGGATTAAATAACATAATATATTATATTTAAATTAAATTTAATTAATTATAAATTATAAATAATAAATATTAAACCAGCGCATGTTTGGCTTTTTGTTGATGGCACCACGTCACATGTTGGCGCGTGAGAATTGCAGTGTTAAAAAATTAATTCTGGTAATTTCAGCGAATCAATCAAGCTGAAATTCTATATATAGCAGTTTTATACAATTATTAATCATGTGAAAAATTATCAAACATATATCTTTATTTTTACGGTCACTTTAGAGGAAAAAAAATCAAAACGTTGTAGGTAATGACCCTCTTCAGGTTGAGCTACATTTCTCAAAAGTTGATAGAAAACTACGAATTTTGAATAATGCTCATGTACCAAATTTCATCATTCTAGCTCAAACCGTTTTTGCGTAATCTTGTCTACATACACACACACACACACACAGACATTTTTCTCAACCTTAGTGAAAATGATTCAGGAACCTTCAAAACGTATAAAAACATCAAAATCTCAACATCGAAAATTTTCGTGATCGCAATACTATCTCTGGCGAGATAGTAAAAATTATTATAATTTTTTAATATAGAAAATATTCAATTTAAAAATTAAAAATTTGAAATTAAATTCGAATATTTGTGATGTATATATAATGTTTCAAGTCATTCCTGAAATTTAAGACCAATATTTTGTTTAAATTTGGTACTTAAATAGTAACAGATGTTTTCATTATGCAAAGGTAATTTTATAAACAATTATACATAACATATGTAATACACTGTATATACAGGAGTTGTCATTTGGTAAAATAGGTGAAACGTATATATTATATGTGTAACCTCAATTATAAGATTGGAGCGTGGTGCACGTTGAATAAATATAATGCAAATTTATCTTGGCAAATTAAACAAGATGTCTCGTTTAGTTGCTAATAATTTCAACAGAGACGGTTGCTTAAAAGTGAATTTATCCATTTAGTCATGTAATCGTAATGCAAGTGTTGATAGTATTAAAACGAAAGACAAGTGCATAAACAACAATTACTCTTCAACTTCACTCGGCTCTACTTTAATGGTTGAAAATGATAGATGAAGAAAATAAAATATTTCCATCCATTTAAATAAAATTATAATTAAAATCCATGTAACTAGATAAATATATAAATATATACATGAATATATACATCTAGATAAAATATTGATTTATAAATCAATACAGAGATTTATTATTATACAGAAATTAATGTAAGATCTATTAAATCAGGGAGATGGATTGTAAATCATTTATTATTTATGTGATGATGTTGAAGTAATACTTAAATTTATCATATACTAATAGCAAGTATGTTTATTTTTTAATTTATTGATAATTTTGACACTACTGAACACGATGATTGGTGAAGAGTTCTCCAACCAAAATCTTAACTCTTCTAATTTCTTATTTATAAAGTTTCTCTTAATTAAATCTATTGTCATTTTATTTCTCAGACCATCTAATCTGATCATTCAAACATAAATAATGAATGATAATGAAATTATAATTCTAATAATTGTAATATTTTCAGATTCATAGAGATCAGGCAATTCTTCACTATGTTATTATTACACTAATGTTTGTCACCTTTAAACTGATAAGTTTGTTAACATGTTTTTTAATAAAAAAATTATTTTATTTTTCAACGTAGTCTCCTTTGAGTTCTATACACTCCGTCCAACGTTTCTTCAATTTTTTTTATCCTTTCCAAAAATTAAGATCTAAATCCGGAGAATAGGGCGGATGATAGAGCAATTCGTATCCCAGAGCAATTCGTATCCCAATTCATATCCCAATTCATGGGGATTTTCATGAAAATTCACTTTTTTCCTATTTTTTCTCAAATCACGAGGTAGTCTGCTATGAATGGATGTCCAACAAAAACACTATGACCCAGCTGGTTCTGATTTCGACAGGAGTCAGCTGATAGTTGACTTCTGACAGGAGCAGTTTTGTCATTTCATTTAAGAGATGACATATCAAAAAATCACGGACTTATTGACCTGCCCTCGTATTTGCAGATAAAGTAATATCCTTATAATAATTACTCCATAAGTAATTTTGATGAATTAGTTATCTTATGAAAAATTAAAATAATATAGTATTTAAAATTTTAAAATTTTAAAAATTGAACAATGATATTTGCAAAATTATTAATTTAAATTACTAATATTTAAATTATATTAATTAAATAAATAAAAGAAAATATAAATGATCGAAACTTATCTCCAAAACGAAGATGATTTGATTGTTGGGTGTTAATTGGGGTTTAATTTAAAATAAATAAACGACAAAATATATGAAACAGTTTCTAATAATTTAAAAGAACATAAATTAAAAAAAAAATAGTCAATTTTAATAAAACATAAAAATATAAAATAAATTATTATAATAATTGCTAAAATATATCAAGGTGTTTTCATTCATACAAAAAATTGAATTTAAAATTTAACTTTTTTTAATTTTAATAAAAAATACATAAATTATTAATATTTATTTGATAAAACAATTAAAAATATTTAAGATACATTAAGAAAATGAGATATTTGTATAACAAAATGAATAAATAAATATCAAATCTAAGAAAAAAGGGACTGTAAAAGTTCATAAATTTAAAAGTATAAATATTTGAAAAATAAACAGTAATATAAAGATCGAGTTTTGACAAATTTTTCATACTGAATAATCATAAAAGATATCTAAATTAAAAAGCGGTGGATATAATTAATTAATTAAAACCATAGCTCCATTGTGGTTTTTCTTAAAGACATAAAATTCTTATTTAACTTTCAAATGTAACCTAATAATATTATTTAGTAAATATTATTTGCTTTTTGAAAAATCAATATTTATTAATAACTAAGGAAGAACAATTCATTTAAGTGATTAATTATAGAAATTGTTTGATTTTGACAAGTGAAAGCCTTTCCCTTAACATTTATATACATAGATAACTAGGCGAAGGTGGATCTGTTATATTGTTAAGGGCTGGACCAATTTCCTCATCCAAACAATCCATAAATTACATTTCAATTATTGATATTTAATATCTCGATCTGAAATTTAAAAATGTAATTTTATGTCTTTAATGAATAACAAATATTAGAGTTGGATTTACTATCTCGCCAGAGATAGTATTGCGAACACGAAAATTTTCGATGTCGAGATTTTGATGTTTATATACGTTTTGAAGGTTCCTGAGTCATTTTCACTAAGGTTGAGGAAAATGTTATGTGTGTGTGTATATGTGTGTGTGTGTATTTAGATAAGAGATGTAAAAAGGGTTTGAGCTAGAATCATAAAATTTGGTAAACGGGCATTATTCAAATTTCATAGTTTTTTCTATTAACTTTTGGGAAATATAGCTCCGGAAGAGGGGCATTACCTACCACGTTTGCATTTTTTTTTCCTCTAAACTAACCATAAAAATAAAGATATGTTTGATAGTTTGTCCACATGATTAAAAATTGTATAAAACTGCTATATATATTGAATTTCAGCTTGATTAAATCTCTAAAAGTACCGGAATTAATTGTTTACAAATCCCGGTCCAGCACTTGGTGCCACCAACAAAGAGCCAAACACGCCCTGGTTTAAAAAATATTAATTATTAATTTTAATTTATAATTTATAATTAATTAAATTTTATTTAAATATAATATATGTTCATTAATCCAATTCAAATTTGCGAGATAGTCGAGTGGAGACACTACAGATTTTTTTTATTTAATTGATTTAATTCTTCGATTTATGTACCATGGGACTAATCAATAATTAAATAAGTAGTATAAGAAATTTATACAAATCATTAATCTAATTAATTTTAATATCAAAAGATCTAATATAATAAATAAGATCAATTAAAATTTAATTTAAAAAAATAAACAAAAGAAGAAACCGACATTTCCTGTTGTTGAATTTTAAGGTGAGAATTTCTGTCGCTGTTATAATTAATAATTTAAAAACATACATTTGACTCTCAACTAGCATTATAAGTAATTTGATGAAATTTAAAATGAATCTTAAATAAAAGTATTTTAAATGTAAATTAATTTGAAACTATTTCATTTATTTATTTATTTTAAAAATATTCCTTACTTCTTTTCTTAAATTATTTTTTCAATTCTCTTTATGGACAAATTACAAAAACTTTTAAGTGTAATTGATTTATAAATGTCCTTGTTTTAATAATTGCATATATATATATATCTATAATATATTACATATATACATATAAAAGATTTATACTTAATCAGGTTAAATTGCCCCTGACTTTCCAAGCAAGTTGACGCTCATTCATTCAACATAAATGCCCGAAGCTTCAAAACACCTCCAACCAAACGAGCTACCGCCGTCAGCTTCCTGTCATTGTCAAAGCTTAGAAGTCCTGCTAGGGTGTCCCTACCAGCCCCCGGTTCATCCGCCGCACAGACGACCGACTTTCCATGGTACTCCTAAGACCATTCCAATTCAGATGCCAATTGTTGATAAGGTTATTTATGAAATGGGCGTCCTCTTGAAGAGAGCTCCGAACTATTTCCCAATCTATATATTTAATACGATAGTGTCCGTCTGTACGCAAAAAACTCCAGAGCCTAAACTACAAGGAGTAAGGTAACCAAATTTTTCTGAGGTGAAGGGTACCTCAAATGATGAAAAATAAAAAAGAAATTAGAATCTTAGGTCACTCCTGAGCTGAGCTGCGGGTGTTCCATTTTCCAGAAATATGTAGAAATGATAGTGTTTGTATGTATGTAATTTGTTTACTTTTTTGCTGTCATAGAAACAGATATATATATATATATAATCAGAACCTCTCTCCCTCCCTCTATTTAAAATTTAAAAAAATGGAGTGTTCTAGCCAAATTAAGAAATTTAAATGCCTTATGCAACATTGATAGGTAAATGAATTGGACTGGAAGAGGAGACATGTGATTAGAGAAATTGGGGAAAAATCAAGCGAAATGTAATTAAATAAAAGAATTCAAGAATTATGCTACTGATACGACTTACATACAATTAAAATACAAAATGTAGAATTTGAAAAAGTATAAATATGAGGTCACAGGGGGATGGCGGAGATGGCATAACGAGAAATAATGTCCAGATATAGTTAAGGTTATAAAATCGAGAAGGCTGGGATGGGAAGGGGACGTGGTTGGAATTGGAGAAACTAGAAATTGGGAGAAACCGATTGGGAAACATCCGGTAGAAGACCAAGGACCAAGGTGGGTGGACAATGAAGGAAGGGACATGGGAGAGATGGGACAGGGTAGGATTTGGTTGTAGCTCAGGATAGGGACGCTTAGAAAAATGTGGATGCTGCGGCTAAGAACTTTCGAAAACTGTAGAGACACAGAGTTAGATAAATATAACATGTACAATAATAATATATAGTTAATTTACTGATTAAATTAAAATATATTTTACAATAAAACAAATAAATGTCTATTTATACTGATTGAAACAATATGGATGAAAACCTTTTACATACAGACTTTCAACCAAATACTATGTATCACTCGGGGGTACAGGGGGCGGAGCCCCCGTCTAGGTGTGAGGAGCGCCGAAGGCGCTCGGAGCAGCTAGTATAAGATTAATATTCTTATTAATTAAAAAACGCCACTGACCAACAAGTGAAATTTTTAGAGAACTTAACTCGCTTCCGGGGTACAATACCTTTTACAATCCCTCCCTCCCCCCCCCCCCGTTCGAAGATCATAAATATATATATATAAAATAAAATATATAAAGTCATATGCTCAAGCTGGACTTTAAATTTGTGACAAAAAATGTACTTGAAAAAACAAGACAAGATTTTGAATGAGTCAAATCTCTTTCCGCCGAGCCATTTCTTCAGAATTGGAAATAAGAAACAGTCACTCGGAGCTAAATCCGGCAAATAGGGTAGATGAGGTAGCAATTAGTATCTCAATTCATGGATTTTCATTTACTTCTCAAATCACGAGGTTGTCTGCTATGAATGGATGTAAAACAAAAATTAAAAGACCCAGCTTTCGTCAGGAGTGAGATGTAGCCTGCCGACAGGAGCAGTGTTGTTATTTCAATTAAGAGATGGAAAATTCAAAAAGTTACTGACTTATTGACCTGCCCTCATATGATATTAAACTTAATACTATTTGTATAAATTTAATTATCTCTATATTTTCAGATATTCAGTTTATTTTTAATTGTATTAAAAAGTCAATTGACCTGCCCCGTATAGTTTAGAATTATTTCAAAAGATACCTGTTATTTGTGAGTAGGCTCCGGGGCATGATAATAAGAAAATATTATAGACTTTAAATTCTCACTTTGAGAGCTTGCATTAAACTTATCTATCCCAAAATATATACTTATGGTCCCTCAAATAAGAAGATTTTAATAAAACAATAAGGAACAAAAGTAAAATTATTTGAATTTATCTTTTAAACATTAAGAAAAATAAAAACAACTTTATATAATTTAATATAAAATACTCGAAGAATAATTTTGTTTTCCCTTAATTTACTCTATTTTTCATTTTTTACCGACCGACGATAGTAAGGGAGGTATTGTTTTCACACCAAATTTCACATGTGGAGATTTTTACATATCTCCACGAATCATGCATTTTCTTAACAGAAAAGAGTATTTTTAGCATGATGTCTGCCGTCCGTACGTATAGGTGTGTACAGCTTGAACGTGATTTTGATGAAATTTATATTTATATTTACTTAATGCATCAGTATGATGAATTGATCAACTTTTGGTGCAAATCCGGAAACCGGAAGTGGTAGTATTAGCGATCGACGAGAGGAAGGGAAGGGTTATTTTCACACCAAATTTCACATGAGGGGATTTTTTTACACATCTCCACGAATCATGCACTTTGTATTGGTTTTATCCACAAAAAATATCATCTTCATTAGTTTTTTCTTAATTTAAAATTATATGACGTCATCCAGCCTCCTTATATATTATAAATAAAATAAAATTAAAAATATTTATGTTATATCTATATCTGTTTTTATTGCATTAATAGATACATTTAAATTATTTGAAATTGTTTCTTTATCTGGAAATTAATTTATTTCAAACCCTCGGTCGGTTTTGTGCCTGGCCACAGGTCAACTTATTTAAATGTATATTATATTTATTATTATATTATTAAGACAAAACAAAAATTAGTTTCGTTTTTCATAAAAAAACCTAAAAAAAATAAACAAACAAAAAAATGATTATTCAATGTAAGTTTCATATTCCTATGTTATAATATTCTTATACTCAACTCTATTCACACTAGATAGACTTTTATTTTTGTATTGTTCCTCAGTTGGTGGTAGATACCCAGGTTAAGTTCGGGTAGCGCCTTGGGCCGCCGCTTTCAATTTAATTACACATGTTATCTGTGCATGGGTATCTGCCAGTAAACAATTACTTGAGATAGGATCTTGACCCTGGATTCAGTGAACGTTCTGCCGAGTCATTGCGCGTGGCTCCAGTCAGAAATGCTGCCCCCTCCTCTGCTTCTTTCCTCCTTCATTCTTCTGCTTGTCCAAATTGACCTGCCCATTTCTCATTCATTTATCGGGGTTTTATTTAAAGGTGTTGGACTTTCGGTTTATTTTTTTTTATCGGTACCACGACAAGCATTTTTCAACATGTCGAAAGATCACCTTTGAATTTAATCAAGATTTCTTGTTTAATATTTGGTATGCTCTGTAGATAGGAAATAAACATTATTTACCACAAGATGAATAAACATATTTTTTTTTTAATTTCAATTATAAAAAACATAATTAAAGTTAGATATCTTTTTACAGACCGACGGTATATTAAGGGAGGTATTGTTTTCACACCAAATTTCACATGAGATTTTTTACATATTTTTACGAATCATGCAATTTGTTAACAGAAAAAATGTATTTTTAGCATATCTGTCCGTCCATCCGTCTGTTGTGTGTCCGTATAAAGGTGTGCGGCTTAACGGATTTTGATAAAATTTGGTATATTTACTTAATGCATCAGGAATATGAATTCATCAACTTTTAGTGTATATTCGGAAACCTGAAATGGTAGTTTTCATATTGATGAATTAATTTTATATTCATTGTCGGAAAATTTTCACTAAAAATATAGTAGTAATTAATAATTGAGTAATTAAACTAAAATTAAAAACAAATATAATATAATTTAGTCATTTTAATTCAAGTTTTAAAAATAATTTTTTATGATAGTTTATATATATGTATAATGTTGTTTGGAAAATAATTTATTTCAAATCGTCGGTCGATTCTGTGCCTGGCCACAGTTCATATTTTTTCTTATTATTCTTTTTATTTAAAAAAAAAATGGTTTATAATCTTATGAAATTTTATTAAATATTTATAAGGTAACTAGTTTAAAAAATTAAATTGTGGTTGTGTCAAATTTGCTTTAATAGTTTTTGATCCTTAAATAATGTCCAGATGGAACATCCATTAAATAATAATCCAATAATAATTAAATTATAAGCCTTTAACACGGGAGAGTCTAAACTGCGGCCCGAAACCCTTTGAGATGCTGCCCAAACGCAAATTCAATATGGTTCTAAAAATGGTAAAATGATATTTATGTGCGGCCCAGCATTTTTTTTTTGCAATGTAGCCCCCGAATGGTCATAGTTTTGACACCCCCGCTTTAACACATTTTGTTTATACAGGTAATGATCAAAGTTAAATATTAATTAATTTGTGACGGTAAAAATAAAAAATTAATTAATTGATAAAAATTAATTTTATTGTAAACTATTGTTTTTCTTTATATATATATTTCTATCTAACATGGTCGTAACCGATAAATAGTTAGAACTTATAGTTCTTGAGAGTGACTGTAAAGGAGCCACATCAGTATAATAAATCTAATGGCAATATTAAATATTATTCTTGTCATCAAGTGACCTCTCATTTCTAAAAAGCAAAGGTTATATAAAATTTGAACTTTATAGAAACAAAGAAGCACTCTTGAATTTGTTTAAATTGGGTCAAAGGTGAAGTAGACAAAAACTCAGGATGTAAAATATCATCTTTTAATACATACTCTTTTAATAATTGTGTTGAAACTTTATTATAATCACAAAAAATGGGATAAAAGCAACTACCTTTATTTTAAAATTAATTGTTGACAATATTTTTCATCCTACGCTATGTTAAAAACATTTATAATAATTTCTTCACCCTTGCTCACCCCGGATGACCTGTATTCACCCCACCATTTTTATGGGCTTTAATTCATAAATTATATAAAAAAAAAACTCGAGCGAAGTAAATTAATTAAGTAGAATAAACAAAACGTGTTTATTAGACATTAACATGAAACTGAAGTTTTTATAATCGAGAATATCTTATTCATTATTTTTCTTCTCCCATTTATAGAAAAACCAAAAAAAAAAAAAGTATACCTAGGATATAGAGATTTTCATCAAAGTTATTCCTTTTTGATAAGAAGTGGAATAAAAAACAAAAAACATTGAGACCATTTCAATGTAACTCAAAAATAATCAATCCATTTCTACTATTATATGTATTAAATCTCACGCTATATTTTCATTTAGATGTGGAATAAAATTATCTTTATTTATAAGCGTGAAAATTAAAGGAAATTATTCATTTAGATTTAATCCTTTTGAGATTATTTATTCCTTCTCTATTCATTATAAACCGATGACCGATTAAATTATTTATACGTAGACATTTTTATTAACAATATTTCTCAAAGAAGTATGGTGATAAAATTATTGAAATACAGTTAGATTTTTCATAAATCATTTGTATAACTTCTTTTTTTTATTATTAATAAAATAGTTAAACCCGTTGCAAACGGTGTTTGCAATTTCAGTTTAAAATGAATTTATCGTGGTTTGGAGCAATTAATTAAATAGTTCTTTGTGAAAATAATATTTTTCGTATACCTAATGATCATTTTTTAGTAATCTGCCCTGAACGGAGTTTTCTTTAATTTTTGTTTTGATGATGTTCTGGTCGTGGATATTAAAAAATTAAAAAATGATCTCTTTTGTTGATAAGTTCATGTTTATTTCATCAATATTGACATTTGTTGATTGCGCTAATCTTTGGGCTGTTGCCTGTGTATATATATAAATATATAATTTAAATAATAATTTAAATAAAAATCAAATCATTTAATATTTAATAAAATATTTTATTTTAATAATTAGAGTTATATTAATTATTTTATAATAAATAAAACTTATATAATATAAGTATATAATAATTTATATTAATACATAATATTGAAAAATAAAAATTATCTATAAATATATTAATAAGAACTAATTTATCAACAAATTCAAACACCATGAAGAAATTGGATTAAAAGAATGAAATATATGCATATATATATATATATATATACAATACGAAATTTAGTATTGATTTTTTTTAAAACACATAAAAATCAAATTACCATTTATAGAATAATTTTGTTTTTTTTAAACACCCATTGAAAGAACAGAGACGTCATCTAGTGTGTTTTTGGGGGCAATTTAAGTGGTTAGGTGATGATACATTAGGGCTTTTATATATATAATTTAAAATTAATAATATGAATGCATTAATATGAATACAAGCAAAATATTTTAAAAATTTGAGAGCAGTAAACATTAAAAAAAAATTATTTTAAATTATACTTTTAAAGAATATTAATCCTTTTTGAAATAGTTCTCCGTTTTCACAATGGTGGCAGGCATGTCATGCAATCCAGCCATCCACACAAGTGTGATCCTTCAAATAGAATAGTTCCTATTATTTTATAGAAAATTTGCTTTAAAATCTTGTGTGTTACTTCTAGTACCAGTTTATTAAATCTAAATTCTTCTATTTTTTTAAATTTTTCTTGATCATTACATTTCCTCTTATATATTTAATATACTCGTACATTTAAGTTTAAGGACTAAGTTTAACATTAATAATTAATTAAATTTAAATAATTAAATGGAAGCAACTTATCCATTTGTGATTGTTTGTAGTTCTTTGAGATGAGTGGATGGCTCCCAAATATCAATTAGAGAAATTGAGAGAGATAAGATAACCATAAGAGAAAGAAAAGAGGAAGGAGGAAGAGAGAGAAAGGAGAGTGTGAGAGAGTAAGACGGAAAGGCACGGTTTTGTTTTGATTTTGTTACCAGATAAGCAACATCATTTCAATTAGTTTAATAGACATCCAAGATGGTCCGAGATGTCTTCGATCAATTTTTAATTAGTAGTTGCATTCGTAATTGAAGAACTCTTAGCAAGGGATGTAAGATAAATATATAAGACACGAGTTTCTCTTAGGAGAATCCCTACCATGGATTTAATAGATTTATACTTGAAACATATTGAATTTTTCAATCTTGAGAATTAATTTATAAATATAGGTATTTTATTTTATAATAATTTTAAATGTAAAAATTGTGTGTAGTTACAAAATGATTCATTCCTTATTTTATGCACATTTTAGTAAATACACCTCCTAATTTTTGGTGTAACTACCGAAATGCGCAAAGCAAGCATTGAATCCATTTGTAAATACACAATGAATTAATTAATAATTATATAATTATATGAATTTTTTAGAATTTCAGAATTATATTTGAATCTTTCTGTAAAAAAATGTTCTATTAATTGTTAGAATATCATCTATAAAATTATATAATGTTTTAGTTGATATTATATAATAATCTCATCATATTTACTTTCATCTCACCATTCAAAATAATCTAGACCTAGAGTTAAGTTCAGGGTTAATGAACAGTTTTTTATAGCTACTAATTATGAAATTATTCACTAATTGATGTTTAATTGCAAATAATTTTTATAATTGGTATTTTTATTTTTAATAAGATCTGTTTAGAAAAAAATGTTACAAGATAGATCAGATGTTCTTCAAATTTTATTTTTCACTTTTTTCCACGCACGTTTTATGATATATAACATAAAAAAAATTAAAATATTGGCTGTTTTAATAGTAATGATAATGGCTGATTAGAAAATGTGTAACAGCGGGCATTCATCAGGAACACAGAAGATTTAGAAATGAGACCCTCTAACTTCTTTTTCAACCAAAATGTTATTACATTTCGGTCATATATATCGACCTTTTTCAGGGACTTATAAAAAAAACACCGAAAATTAGTGCGCCCTCTGGTAGCCAAAAAGATAAAACATGCTAGCTAAATAGAATATCAATAGATTTATATGCAAATTTTAATAATTTTTTTCTCGTAAACTAGAAGAGGCCCGAAAAAATTTCATAAAAAATGTTTATTTGCAAAAGGAACCCACTGGTAAAGTATTATAAAAATCTACGAAAATATGTTTACTTGAATAATTACCATTAATAATATTATATATATATATATACCATATTTGGCTCTATTCTTTCACCTTCAGGAGACAAACATACAACAAACATTGATTTTTAATAAATGTAAAATGATTAAATATAAACATCATAAATTTATCTTAATAAATTATTTTTTTCAAAAAATTATTATTAAAATTCTTATGTATTTTTTAAAAAAAAAATTCTTTTATAAATCAAATTTGAAATTCATGAAGAAAATTTATAAATGTAAATAAAAACAAAAAAATAACGAAACTCATTGAAATTTCTCCCCTTTATAAGGAAAAAGAGAGTGGTCGTTGGACCCTCGTTACAGATAAATAATTTAAACCCGCTGTAGAGTGAATACGCTGAGTAGGAGTAGTAGTAGAATTCCGAGAGCGATGTGAAGGGAGGGTGGAATTGAAGTACATCTCGGAAGGACACTTGGCTTGGAATGCATGAATGTCTCCATTTACGTGTTAGTATGTGTATTTGTGAGTTTCCCACCGAGTGTCTTAGGTCATTAATATGTAACAGAGGTGAGCAAATGCATTGCGAGGGACACGGCGGATTCGAGCCAAGCCGATGGCCAACCCATCCATCCATCCATCCATCCTCTTCACAACCCCCTACCCCGGCCCGCCCACCATCCACCTATTTGCCAAGGACACAATCAGTCCAATTTAACAGGTAGTCAGTCTATTAATCAGCATCCAAAGCAAATCAACTACATTTTCCAAAAGCTATCCTGATCACAGATAGACAAAGACGAACACAGTTAAAATTAAATTAACTCAAAGGGTCTAATGAATTTAAAGGGAATTTGTCGTTGAAATGAAAAGTTAATTGAATTCAAATCAAATTGAAATAAAAATTTATTCAATTATTATTATTATTGGTTTTTTTTTATGTTTTTGTTTTGTTTTGTTTTTTTATACAAAACAAAATGAACATGCTAATTAAACTTGAATGGAAAATATTTTTATTAATATTTACAATTTGATGAAAACAAGACTAAAATATTATAAAATATCAATAAAATTTATTAAAATAGAAAATATATTTAAGTATTTTTTCAATAATTTTAATTTATAATACACCTATCCCCCGATTTACACGGTACTTGTTTTACAAGTTTTCGCTTTTACACGGTTTTCCAAATAAGTTTTTTTTATTGCACTCTACTAAATGCTACTGTGTACACATCTCATGGGGAATCCCGAGCTTATGTGCTGACTTGCTGCACATGCACACTGTGTCTATATTTCTTCGCATAAAATTAAAGTTTTTCTACGGAAAATTGTATTTGAGTGAAAGTTTCACAGTTTCAGAAAGATTTAATTTTCCATATTCCAACCTTCGATTCCGAAAAAAAGAATGAGAGTAATTTCTGATAGTGATGAAGGATAATAAAACACCTTTGGTTTTATTTTTTGTTCTTCTGTTTAATGTATTGTAATTAAATAAAAAGACAGTGTTTCCGTAATATATTACATATTTTAACCTGTCAATGCATTTTATTTTTATTTCTGTGTACACCTAAAAATATTGAAAAAAATCACAACTGTTAAATAGCAAAATTATGCATTTTCTGCAAGCTTTTCGATTTACACGGTTTTGCCTTGAAAATTTTCAATTTTCGATTTACACGTTTTTCTCAGGAACGTATCTACCTAGTAAATCGGGTGATAGGTGTATATATATATATATTGATTGAGGCTAAACATTGTGAAAGACTTTTTGTTTTTTATTTTTTTTTTTAATTATATAATTTAATATTTTATAAAATTTATAAAATTTAAAAAATAAATATCTAAGCTAAATTCTCTATTGTAGTGTCTGTAAAAGTACCACCACGGATTTATTATTTATTTATTTATTTCTATATTATTGGATCATAATTATTTTAAGATTTTTTGTAAATCAAGCTGTTTTCAGATATTTTATAAATAACAATTTATATAATTAATATTTATTTTTAAGGTTTTTAAAAAAAAAGAAACAAAAAAATGCTAGCTCTTAAAACATGATCGCATTACTATCTCTGGCGAGATAGTAAAAATCAATCAATTTTTCAAACCCTGACCAAATATCATACAAGTTTGTTCACTCCTGAAATTTAGTATAATATACTTTATAATAGTATAATATATGATATGATATAATCTAGTATATAGTAATATATTATTTCTTCTTAGAATTTAATAT
This sequence comes from Labia minor, assembly GCA_963082975.1. Taxonomy (NCBI): domain Eukaryota; kingdom Metazoa; phylum Arthropoda; class Insecta; order Dermaptera; family Spongiphoridae; genus Labia; species Labia minor. Next base: position 30,790,958 of record OY720350.1, on the reverse strand, counting down.
GATATAAATTTTGTATAAACAACAAACACAAAAACTATGTTAAATACACCAATATATTATAAAAAAAATCTGGAGTGTCACCACTCAGCTATCTCGCAAATTTGAATTGGATTAATTAACATGAATTATGCGTGTTAAATTAAATTTAATTAATTATAAATTAAAATTAATAAATAATATTTATTAAACCAGCGCGAGTTTGGCTCTTTGTTGATGGCACCACGTCACGTGCTGGCGCGTGATTTGCAGAATTAAAAAATTAATTCCGGTACTTTTAGTGATTCAATCAAGCTGAAATTCTATATATAGCAGTTTTATATAATTTTTAATCATGTGAAAAACTATCAAACATATATCTCTATTTTTACGATCAGTTTAGAGCACGGATGGCGAACCTTTTTCAATGTCCGTGCCACAAAATTATAAAAAATCTTTTTGAAGTAACTAACGTGCCACACAAAATTGTTATTTTTTTCTCTATCACCTGTACCCCTTTTAGCTTGAATATATAATCGAATATTTTTGTATAACTTCTAACTATCCTGTATAAAAGTGTTATATAATTTTAAATATTAAACTTTATTCCAAAAAAAATAAAATGATTATTAAAAAATTAGGAATTTATTTTTGGTAAAAATATCTTTCCTAAATCTTTTTTTTTATTTTTATTGTATGGAAATTCTTTAATTGATTTTAGTTTGTAGTTTTTAGTTGTAGATAATGACAAAAAAGCAAAATTTATATTTGATACCGTGAACCACTTACATTTTCTTGTTTTGATAATGTTATGTTAAATTCTAGAAAAAATTGCGATTCTGGCACTCCAACTATTTGTATGGTAACAACACGCAATGACATAATAGAAGTCCAAACGGTATACTCTGAGTCTATCTATCATGAATGTTTTTATACTTCGAGGGAATTCAAGCGATATTTCAGCTTAATAAAATGAATAATTTGCCGGTTTAATCTACTAAGATAGATAAATAATATTGTCTACAAATATTCAGTAATTCAAATTTCATAAATTTTAATTTCAATGTGATTTATTCATTTTTAAATTATTTCTATTGTAAAAAGTTATAATTATTAAAAAAATAATTTTGACTTTATGCGTGTCATGAAAGTTTTCAAACGTGCCACTTTTGGCACGCGTGCCATAGGTTCGCCATCCCAGGTTTAGAGGAATAAGCTGGAGTGTCTCCACTCGACTATCTCGCAATTTGAATTGGATTAAATAACATAATATATTATATTTAAATTAAATTTAATTAAAAAAAATTATAAATAATAAATATTAAACCAGCGCATGTTTGGCTTTTTATTGATGGCACCATCGCACGTGTTGGGGCGTGAGATTTGCAGTGTTAAAAAATTAATTCTGGTACTTTCAGCGATTCAATCAAGCTGAAATTCTATATATAGCAGTTTTATACAATTATTAATCATGTGAAAAATTATCAAACATATATCTTTATTTTTACGGTCACTTTAGAGGAAAAAAATCAAAACGTTGTAGGTAATGACCCTCTTCCAGATGAGCTACATTTCTCAAAAGTTGATAGAAAACTATGAATTTTGAATAATGCTCATGTACCAAATTACATCATTCTAGCTCAAACCGTTTTTGCGTAATCTTGTCTACATACATACATATACACACACACACACACAGACATTTTTCTCAACCTTAGTGAAAATGATTCAGGAACCTTCAAAACGTATAAAAACATCAAAATCTCAACATCGAAAATTTTCGTGATCTCAATACTATCTCTGGCGAGATAGTAATAAAAATGAAAACGTGGTAGGTAATGAACCTCTTCGGATGAGCTACATTTCTCAAAAGTTGATAGAAAACTACGAATTTTGAATAATGCCAATTACGAAATTTCATGATTCTAGCTCAAATTATTTTTGCGTAATATTGTCTACATACACACACACACACACACAGAGAGAGATATTTTTGTTTAACCTTACAAAGTAAAAATGACTCATGAACCTTCAAAACGTATAAAAACATCAAAATCTCGACATCGAAAATTTTTGTGATCGCAATACTATCTCTGGCGAGATAGTAAAAAGATAAATTGAAAAAATAAGTTTCTTCAATTCTCTCTCTCTCTCTTTATCATACTTATTTGTTAATTAATATTCTACGATCATTTTGATGAATGAAATTGATAGTGATAATAAATATCATATGATAACATTCCTTTCTATTTGAAATACCCAAAATACAATGAATCTATTGACAAGAGGCCCCACCACGTTTTATTATTCAATTAAACCTCTCTCTCTGCTATTGAATTTATACAGAGAGAGAAGGAGGGAGGGGGGCGAGACGATTACTTATGCGGGAACCGATTGGCAATAAAACATTATATCTGTCAATAAGAGTTGCTTGGCACGTCCACCCCCAACCATCGTCATCACCCTTCCCTTCCAAAAACGTATAACATAATTTAAAAAAAAAAATATTTGCAAATTTAAAGAAAGAATTATAAGAAAAAATAACAGATTAAATATAAAAAAAAAATATTGATTTGTATTTTTTTTTTCCTAGAGCATTTATTATTTACTACAGTACTTGCTCTCTCTTCTTCACTTCACATCGTCTCGCGGGTGTTCATGGTGGTTTTTCTTGTTAGAAAATCATACAATAAATAAATATCTACTTTGTAAATTAAATTTGCATATAAAAAGCATAAATTCGATTTATAATTAATTAATAATTAATTTATTAAAACAGAGTGAAGTGTTTTTCTTATATTTAATTTTGCTTTTAGTAATTAAAATATAATTAATTATAAATGTTTAATGAAAATTAATCAAAATGTTGTATTATTATTATTTGTTATTTAATTAATGTATGGTAGTGATCTTAAATTAATTTTGATTCAAATTTCATTGCTTATTTCTTTTCTTTTGCATTTTAGTCAGTTAATATCTATTAATTTTAATAATTATTTATTTTATTTTAATTGCAATAGTTTTACTATTTCGTCAGAGATAGTATTGCGATCACAAAAATTTTCGATGTCGAGATTTTGATGTTTTTATACGTTTTGAAGGTTACTGAGTCATTTTCACTTTGTAAGGTTGAGAACAATATCTGTGTGAATGTATGTGTGTATGTAGACAAGATTTCGCAAAAATGGTTTGAGCTAGAATCATGAAATTTGGTACACGGGAATTATTCAAATTTCGTAGTTTTCTATCAACTTTTGAAAAATGTAGATCATTTTGAAGAAAACCTTTACCTATAACATTTTCATTTTTTTTCCTCTAAACTGACCGTAAAAATAAAGATATATGTTTGATAGTTTTTCACATGATTAAAAATAGTATAAAACTGCTATATATAGAATTTCAGCTTGATTGAATCGCTGAAAGTACCGGAATTAATTTTTTAACACGTTGACTGGCAATCACGCGCAAGCACGTGACGTGGTGCCTTCAACAAAGAACCAAACACGCGTTTTTTATTATATATTTATTAATTTGACTTTATAATTTAAAATTTTAATTAAATTTAATTTAAATATACTTAATATATGTTATTTAATTAAATTTGCGATATAGTCGAGTGGAGACACTCCAGATTTTTAGGTTATGATTATTGAATTTGTTTATTTTAAAAATAATTTAATATTTAATAAATAAAAAAAAAATACCTCCCCGGCGGGGAATCGAACCCCGGTCTCCCGCGTGACAGGCGGGGATACTAACCACTATACTACCGAGGAATACAAAAGTTAAATATTTCCCGATTACTAAGATTGATTAATTTATTAATTTATTTTTTACCGATGATAGGAAGGGAAAGTATTGTTTTTCTTAAATTTAATTTGTTAAATTTTATAAATATAACTAAAAAAAAAAAATTTAATTTATTAAGAAAAAAAAAATATTGAAAAATTAGTACTTGTCACTGGACGCTCGAACAGTGCAGTCGCTTGATAACGATTGCAGAAGCAGCAATCGAAACGTTGTGTATATGTTTGTATTTTTTGAATAAATTTACAATAACAAATATCAATATGTGGTTTAATTTACAAAATTCCGTTATATATTGAAAAATTGTTTTTCAAAATATGTTTTTAAAAATAAAAGACTCTAAATAAAAAAAACATGATTCCAACAATAAATGAACCAGGTACTTATATTTATATTTCATATATATTAAATTTATTTGGATAATAATACATTGTTTGAAGATCTCAACTCTCTCTCTTTTCGCTAAATCAAAAGTTCAATTTTTTTATTTAATTAACGACTATTTGGAAACAGACCAACCTCATTCTCCAAGATCATTCAAGAAATTCCTGATCAATTTAAATTACACGTGCATTATTTGGCTTTGTACTTCGAATTAAATTCTTTTTACTTATATCTATATTCTTTGTTTATTCAATAATATATATATTTCAAGAATATTTTATTTAATTTTCTTCACATTTATAATTTAATAATAGTCCTTATCTGATATACTATTCATTTATTTTTTTTAAAATATGTGCCACTGAGAAGCCAAACCGATAAACTCCAATTTTTAAAATTCTGCTAGTAATGTAATGTAATGTAATACAAGGTAATCTGCAATATATGAAGGTGAATAATGAACTTGATAATCTTAATATTGCAACGAAATATACATTTTTCTGTAATCAATAAACCTGAATTTAATAGAAGCTTGGGCTTCATTTTCTAAGTTTCTTTAAATGTGGAGTTAATCGCTTTGGCTTCTGAATGGTATATACTACATGGGCTGAAATGTCCTGGGATTTTTCAATAGGTGACGCCACTAGAAAATGAACATGAAGTATTTCGAGAGGCTCATCTGTCACTCGTTTATGTATGAAGTATCATGACATTTCGACCATTCGTTTACAAGCTACAGTCTTTTGAGTGACGCTACTTTCGCCTTCATAAGAAAAATTGAAAAACAGGAATATCGCGTCTTGATAAACTGTTGTTCTCGAAGGAGCAGATGTGGGATAACATTCCTGGAACCACTGCAATGATTGTTCACAAGTTTTTCCTATTAAAAAACAATGTTTAATCATGACGCGATATTCATGTTTTTCCATTTTTCTTTTATGAATTTTAGTTATATTTATAAAATTTAACAAATTAAATTTAAGAAAAACAATACTTTCGCTTCCTATCATCGGTAAAAAATAAATTAATAAATTAATCAATCTTAGTAATCGGGAAATATTTAAAATTTCTATTCCTCGGTAGTATAGTGGTCAGTATCCCCGCCTGTCACGCGGGAGACCGGGGTTCGATTCCCCGCCGGGGAGGTATTTTTTTTTATTTATTAAATATTAAATTAAATTATTTTTAAAATAAACAAATTCAATAATCATAACCTAATAATCATAACCTAATAATCATAACCTAAAAATCTGGAGTGTCTCCACTCGACTATTTCGCAAATTTGAATTGGATTAATTAAATAACATATATTAAGTATATTTAAATTAAATTTAATTAAAATTATAAATTATAATGTCAAATTAATAAATATATAATAAAAAACGCGTGTTTGGCTCTTTGTTGAAGGCACCACGTCACGTGCTTGCGCGTGATTGCCAGTCAACGTGTTAAAAAATTAATTCCGGTACTTTCAGCGATTCAATCAAGCTGAAATTCTATATACAGCAGTTTTATACTATTTTTAATCGTGTGAAAACCTATCAAACATATATCTTTATTTTTACGGTCAGTTTAGAGGAAAAAAAAAATGAAAATGTTATAGGTAAAGGTTTTCTTCAAAATGATCTACATTTTTCAAAAGTTGATAGAAAACTACGAATGAACTTTGAATAATTCCCGTGTACCAAATTTCATTATTCGTTTTTTTTTTGCGTAATCTTGTCTACATACACATACATACATTCACACAGATATTTTTCTCAACCTTACAAAGTGAAAATGACTCAGTAACCTATCTCATATTTGTTTATGTAGTATATATACGGTATGATTGTTTTCATAATAAGATTTAATAATTAAGTTTAATACCATTTAAAAGAAAATGATATATTTAAATGTGAATTTAATATCTTTCATTGGATAGAAATTTATTTAAATTTTAAATCTCACTTCTCTATTAGATTTATAATAATAAACAAATGGTAGGAATATAATAATTGAATTTGTTATATGTTATAAGTTCATTCATAAATTTCAGTGGGAGGAGAAAAGAGGAGGAATAAAATATCATCAGGTATAAATAAATAACATCATCTCTGAAACAATAAATTGGTTTTTTTCATAAGAGACAAGGAATGGAGAAAAGTGAAGATGCAAGATAAAAGTAAATTGAAAGATGAAATCAAATAGCGTTATTGAAATTTGATTAAATATTCATTCTTGGTCTGGCACTTAATTTGCCAAAGAGTGACATCTTTGCCTCATGACTTGTTGGGAAAAAGAAAAAAAAAAAAAAAAAAAAAAATTGGATGTCATCTCAGCACATTCCTCATCCGGGCATTGACACGCACACACTTGCATCTAGATTACATATACATTTGAAAAATTCAGTGAATCGAAAGGTTATCCTTGGCGGGATTTACCTTACAAGTTTATTTCAAATGGGCATCGTATATAAACATGACTCAATAGAGAAGAGCGATTCACACTGGTTAGAATTTCACACAACAGTGACGGACACTTAAAAATGAGTAGGAGGTTAATTATGTGCAAAGAAGAAAGGAGAAATCGATTGAGAAGATAAATAATCACTGGGAAGGGTGGTGGTCGTGATGCCGAAAAGAAAACCAATCCTCCATATCCCCCTCTCCTCTCCTTCCTCCTCTACCATCACCTCAACACCGGCATGGGAATAAAATTAAGTATTAAGAAACGTTTTTTGTCAAACTGTCGGATTTTGTTAGGTGGGGTAAGGCTGACTGTTTTTTTTTGTTTAATTCCCAATGCAATTGAATGCACATAAAATATTGGATATATAAAAATTAGTTTAACAAATTTATCTGTACAAGTAGAATGGAAAAGGACGAGGGTTTAGTCAATTATTTATTTGAATTCACGATTATTTTTATTCTGCCATTTTCATGAGAATGGAAACCAACCATTCCACATTTGATAATTTATAAAGATTAATTCAACAACAGAAAAAAAAATAATCAACAATAAATAAATAAATTAAAATAATAATATAAGGAATTAGAAACTAAATAAAAAAATTTATCGTTAGGGATGATAAATTTTCCGGACAATAAATAATATATATAAAATAATTATTTAAATGTACAAATAGATTATAAATTAGATTTAAATCATTTTTTTTTTAAATAATTTTATTCAAAAATCAAAAAAAAAAAAAAATATTTATTGTTCAGTAAAAATGGAAATCCTATGTAGTTATATTTATTCTAATAATAAATGGAATCAATATAAGGAAATGTTTCAAATAAATATAGAAAAAACATATAAATATTGAATTTTATTATGTTCGAATTATAAAATGGAGGAGATTAAGATGGGTAAGACACTTTTATTATTGAAAAGTTTATTTATGGGGTTAAAAATAAGTGAAAAATTTATTTATGGAGGAACCATTTGGAAAACAAGTGGGTAGACCAAGAATACTGTGGGAAGATAATATAAAATTATATAGATGGGTTAAGGATAGGGACTGTTGAAGGAATGTGGTTGCTAATGCCAAAAACATTTGTGGTAAGTTAATGATTTATAAATATAAGAAATGAATTTTGAGAATAAACTATTTTCTAAGGGGATTTTGATTTTATATATATATATTAAATATCTATCTTTATGACATAAGGAACTTGAAAAGTTCTTGGCCACATTCCTCCAACCATCCCTATTCAACTTCTATTCTCTCCAGACTCTATAATGTCTCCTTTTGTATTGTCAACTCAGTTTGGGTTTAACATTTGAAATACTTTAATTAATACTTATATAAAATTATAATTAGAAAATGAAAATGAAAAAATAATTATATCTATGTAAAATATATAAGTACTTTTATTTTATCAAATATTATAATAAAATTATATAGAATATAAAAAATACATTATAAAAATAGATATGAGCATTCAAATAAATACTTCATTTTTCCCCTTTTCAATTGTTCAACGTTTTCAAAGTTTTCATCTTTGTTATACTAGAATTAGTTTATTTCAACAAAAATCCCAGGCGAGATAGTATTGCGATCACGAAAATTTTCGATGTTGAGATTTTGATGTTTTTATACGTTTTGAAGGTTCCTGAATCATTTTCACTAAGGTTGAGTAAAAAATGTCTATGTGCGTGTATGTGTGTGTGTGTGTGTGTGTAGGCAAGATTACGCAAAAACGGTTTGAGCTAGAATCATGAAATTTGGTACATGGGCATTATTCAAAATTTGTAGTTCTCTATCAACTTTTGAGAAATGTAGTTTTTTCGAAAGGGGGTCATTGCTTGCAACGTTTTGATTTTTTTTTCCTCTAAAGTGACCGTAAAAATTAAGATATATGTTTGATAGTTTTTCACATGATTAAAAATTGTATAAAACTGCTATATATAGAATTTCAGCTTGATTGAATTGCTGAAAGTACCATAATTGATTTTTTAACACTGCAAATCTTACGAGCCAACACTTGACATGGTGCCATTAACAAAGAGCCAAAAATGCGCTGGTTTAATAAATATTATTTATTAATTTTAATTTATAATTAATAATTAATTAAATTTAATTAAAATATTAATTAATCCAATGCATATTTGCGAGATAGTCGAGTGGAGACACCAAAGATTTTTTATATTAATATGTTTACTGTAAAGAAACTTACATATAGTTTAGGGATGGATATTTTTACATCTACATGTTATAGATGATTGCCCTATAATCTATACCGTTTATCTGATTGAGTTCAAATATAATAAATACTAAAATGGAACAATTTTTTATAATTAATTTAATCTTTGTTTTTCATTAATAGTTTTCTTTTAAATTTCCATTTGAGGATTCTATAATATTATATAAAATTTACTATATTTATTTTTATTAAAACGAATAATTTCTACAAATTATATAATATTTAAATGATTGATATTTCAAATGAAACTAAAATTTCCAAATTTAATATTATTTCAATTATACCAATAAAGAAGATTTAATTGAAAAATATCATACTTTGATAAATTTAATTAGAAAAATTATATTTGTATAAAAAATTACATACGATATTAAGGTTAAATACATATGAAAACATTTGTTGGAAGAGGGTAGAAGGGAATGATATTAAATATTTGTAAGCGTTGTGTGTTCAATTAATTAAAAAATCAAAATCCACACCACCGGAAGCTTATAATTTAATTTAATTCATATATCGTTTAAAATGCGATAGATTAATGTCTCGTAAAATATCAGCATCACGGATTTACGAACCAGGTAATCAAACTCTCCCCTCTGGCATGAATATTAATGACAATAAACAATAAATAGCAAGGGAGGGAGAGGGAATGGGGAGCAAGATGCCGGCCAATAAGGCTAATAGCGAGTGGCGATGACCCCGTGACCCGGACCAGTCCTCCGCTAAGTAAATCAATCCCATGACGTTAGTAAATTGTGATTTAGCGGCGACAATAAGTCTGAAGGGGAGGATTAGTCACTTCGGGATAGAGAGAAGTAACCAACTAACCCCCGAGCCTTTACATCCCCCAATCAATTTCCATTAACGATCCATTTCACCTTCCCTAAAGATGATTATCTTTTATTACAGGAACTTCATCAATCCAATCACATTTTTTTTTATAAAAATAATCCATTTAATTATCAAAAAATAAAGCCCAATCAAAATAATTGAATTAATATATACTTATATATATTTATATAAATATAATCAGGTTAAAACATGAACAAAATTTTATTAAAACAAAGGGCATTGTGTAAAAATTGTTTTGAAATTGATATAATCTTTAAAATACTTAATATACTAAAATACTACCTATATATTTATAAGATTAATCACCTTTTCAACTACAAATCCCAATATCCCAAAAAGACCCAGAAATCCAAAAATTCCATCCTCAAAAGTTATCTTAGAAATGGCGCCAAAATTAACACCTAAACTTCGAGACTTAAATCTCACACAAGCGTTAAAATAATCCGGAAATTATTTTTCATATATATTATATACTTATATGAATTAATATCAAAGGGGATCAAAATTAAAATATATAAAACAATTATTTTGATTGTGAGGTATGATCTATAATTTTGGAAGACTAGAGTAGTTTTACCAAAGAAAGATCAGATCGAATGCCGGAGGAATTGTATGACCTCTTTGCATCTCTATAGATAGTTGGGGTTATAAAATCGAGAAGGCTGCGAGAATGAATGGGTGATAATAGACTAGCGAAAAATATATTTGTGGGGAGACCGATTGGGAAACGTCCGGTTGGAAGACCAAGGTCCCAGTGGGTGGATAATGTAGGAAGAGACGTGAGATAGATGGGAGAAAATAGGAGTAGGAAGGGTGTACATATAGAGGAATGTTGTTGCTGCGGCCAAGAACTTTCAAGTTCCGTAGAGCTACAGAATAAAATAGATAAATATATGAGATATTGCTAGATTTGCTTAATTTTTAAAATAAGTAAAATTTATCTACGGAAGTGAATTTTAAATTTATTTAGTTAAAAATTATAGGAAATAATGAATGATGTGCAATTATAAAAATTTTGATAATAGAGAAAAATATAATTTAATTTTATTCCTTAAAATCAAATTCTAAGACAACATCTGATACTTGATTGTATCTTAAATTTTTATCATCTATTTTTATGCTTGGTTATTATAAAATATATAAATGACATAAAATTTGTTGGTAAAGAAACCTTGGAACAAATGAAATGGAATGAATTCAATTCAACCTGAAAATGTCTATTTCCGGTATATAACTTAGAATTCAAAAGTTCGTTTAACAATTTCTGATAAATTCTTAATATAAAAGAATTGAAAAAGTATATTGCTTGAACAATTGTTCTCAACCTAAAAGTAAACAGGTACTTTAATTTGATTGGGATCATTTCCTTAAGAAACCCAAAGAACTGTCTATTCTCTTCCTAAATGTTTATTGGCCGTTAATGGACGTTTTTCGATTAACAAGAGGAAGGGTGTTGGTTGCATTATTTGTTCCGATCTCATTTGCCCGTCCCTATCATTTTAGACGACTCAAGTCAGGATTCACGGTTCAGTTTTCGCTGATATTTAAGAATCCAATTAAAGTCAAGTATCCATTTGCCTTCCTTCTTTCTTCATCCCTTTTAGTCAGCCCAATGTAGATTCTACTAACTTTCTATGAACATAGAGCTGTCTTGATTAACGAACGAGAGAGAAACAACCGCTATTTCGGACAACATCTGGCTACTATACTTTCTTGTTTACTGATATATGGATTGATTTTTTTTCCTAGTACTTATCATAAAGTTAATTATTGGAAAGAACGAGTAATTATCATAAGAAGCCCACCTGGTAAGTAGGTATATTAGGGTTAGAGCAGATAATTGATCTTTACAGGTCATTACACAAGCCCTAATTTCCTTTTTTTATTATTACCGACATTTTTTTTTTTTTTTTTGGAAAAAACTCCAATCTATTTCTATTGTATATTTAAAGAAAAAAAATACAATTTCAGTAAAAATTCACATTAATATTAATTATATAATAAAATTAAAGTAATAAAAATGAATACTATAAATCCTACTGAAAGGGTAAAAATATTTTTTTTTAAAAAAAGGGAAGAAGATGAAAGAAAAATTAAAGTAATCATGATTTTTGATTTTTTCATTAAAATTTAAAAAAAATGAAGATTCTGATTCTGAATCAACCAACACTTCATCCATTATTTTTGACCAACTTAATTCCAACCCAAATTTTGAGTCAAATAATTAAAATATTTTTTTTTGTTTCAGGTGATGAAATTATTATTATCATTATCAAGTTGGAGTATTATTGAATATTATTGTTATGGTTCAAAATGTTTTTATTTTATTTTTCAGCAATTCTCTATTGAAAATTATTGTAATATCTCTAACAACATGAAAAAGTAATAGGAAATAAATTTACTAAAATTATTTTTTTTTATTAATGTCATATACATTACAAAAAAGTAAAAAAAAAAAATTATATTGTGAGTAAAATGTTAATAGCAGATAAAATGAAATAAAAAGAATGTCTTTTTCAAAGGTAAAATGATTAACCGCTTTATCCAAAGTTTTTTTTATTATTATTATTAATATTATAAGTTATTGATTTATTTATGGCATTGTTTAAACCCGGTTCGATTTCTCCCCAACCAAGGCTTATTTGATTTGGCTTCCAGACATATTTATTACCGATTGCTCAATAAATTTTTTTCTTCTTTAGGAAATTAATTCTTCTATAAAAATTTTCTACAAGTATTCACATTCCAGGAATGAAATTTATAATTTGCAATTAACATAGAAGAATTTTCTTCTTTTAAAGAAATTTTGTTTTTGCTTGTTTTCTTTGTTTTAATTAAAAAAATATTTTTTCCATCATTCTTGATAAAATCATTTATGTAAAAAAATTAAATAATTCCTTAGTGGTGATACTGTACTCTTGGGCGCAACAACGACATTCCTCCAGCCATCCCTATCCTAAACCACATCCAATAATTTAGATAATTTGTTAAATATTAAAATGCATGAAGTATATATATATATATTGTAGTATATGTAAATTTTAAGACACGACCCAGTCCCAAGCCTGACAAGGGAATTTCTCTAGGTAAATTTTTCTTTTAGATTTCTTTTTAAAGTAATTTTCTCATTTAAAACTGATTATTTAATAAAGAGACCATTTAATTATTTTTTGATAAGGTATATATTACATTGTTAGAAAAACTTTCGCTCAACAATGATAAAACATGTTTTTTGAGAAATTCGTTTTTTTAACGAAGATCCCGTAGATGGCGTGCTATAAAGTTTCAGAGAATATTGTTGTTTGTTTGTGTTATCTAATGAAGTTAACAGGTTTTCATATTTTTTTTATTTTTTTTTGTATTAAAATATGATTTTAATATAAGTACAACCATTATAACAGTGATTAAATTTATTTAAACGCGAATCCTCAGAGTTTCTCAATAAATTGTTATGATAATTTAAGTTTAATTTTTTTTATATAATATATTAATAATAATATGTTCTTCATTTATCGAGGTTTCGGAGTACCATGAGGTTTTTAATCATGCACCTACCCCGCTGGTAGGGGTGATTAGGGGAGGGGGAAGGGGTTGAATAGATTGAAATAGATGTGAGAGAGACGAAGATTAGAAATAAAGGTATCCAGTCCACCAAAATCTGATAGCACGGATGTTGGATAAAAAGACGAGAGTGACCAAGGAAAGAAAAAAAGAGAGGAGTCCATCACAAGTATGTGGAAGCAATACTGGACTCAGCTCGGGAATCCGTGGTCGCCAATCCACGTACTCATAAAACTTGAGTCCCTGGATTGATATAAATATATTTATATAATATTTTGTTTAAATTTACAATACTATTTAAAAAACAATATAACACATATAATGAATAATAGGTAAATAGATATTATTTAATTTTTAATTTAAAAAATAAAAAAATTTACCTCCCCGGCGGGGAATCGAACCCCGGTCTCCCGCGTGACAGGCGGGGATACTGACCACTATACTACCGAGGATTATAATAAATTTAATAAATTCAACTGCAGAGATTTATTATTAATAATTTTCCTAAAATTAATTCATTTATAAAGATTTATAAATAAATAAATTAAAACAAATACTGAAAAAGACATCCAAGGGTATTGTTCTTCTTTTTTTAATTATGGATGTGATTTCTTAAAACGAATGTAATTTTATGTTTTCCCGATAGTGGATTTATTAATAATCTTTAAATATAATTTTAAATATTACTAAAAAAACTTTCGGTGAAATTAATATTATTTAGAGTTATATTTTTAAATTTATTGTTTTTGTTGTTTTAACTTAATTTATTTTTAGCAACTTAATTTGTAAGTGAAAAGAAAATGTATTTATTTTAAAATTAAGGTTTAGTCTTTGGGGAATTGCATCTGTCTTTTCTAAAATAACCCTCCTTTCGAAATCTCGCCAAATAGTTTGTCTCAAGTAAAACATATATATATATATATATATATATATATATAGGTATAATTCATCTAGTACTTTGAGTGTATATATTTGGCTAAGATAAATACGAAAAAAGCTGAGGGTCTGCCCGGTCTCAGGAGGCTCCCAGCCCCACACACGTATCTGGTCAGAGTAACTTTCGTGCAACACGTTAAAAACCGCCCCGCGATGCAAAAAAACAACAACCTTACTAAGGAAACAATCTAAAGTAAATATTATTTGAATAAAGAACAACAACACGAACGTACAACACTCAGATTTCAGGTGTTTATATGTTATTTTTATCTAATCCAGTCAGGGAAGCATAAATCAAATAGCAAATATTAGAATGCACCTTCCATTTCTATGGGGAGAGACAAAAGAAAAACAAACTTGAAAAGATCAAAAAGAATTTTTAAAATATTTATAAAAACGATTCAATTGCTATTTGCTGACTTAATTTTAATTAACTTTTTACATTTATTTTGAGAAAATAAAAATAAAATAAAAATTAAAGAAATTGTTAAACATCATGATGATTTATAATTAATAAATATACAAAAACAAAAAAAAAATGATGAAAATTTAAACATTACAGATCTTTAAAACGAGTGTTCAAATTTTACTAAATTCATTAATATACCTAAACATTGATTTTAAGAAATAATAAGTTGACCTGTGGCCAGGTCCGAACCGACCGACGGTTTGAAGTAAATTAATTTCCAGCTACAGAAACAATTTCAAATAATTTTAATATATCTATTAATGTAATAAAAAACAGATATGCATACATAAATAATAAAAATATAAACATTTTTAATTTTATTTTATTTATAATATATATGCAAGACC
Organism: Labia minor; assembly: GCA_963082975.1. NCBI lineage: Eukaryota > Metazoa > Arthropoda > Insecta > Dermaptera > Spongiphoridae > Labia > Labia minor. The sequence goes on along the minus strand of OY720350.1, from coordinate 30,775,938 downwards.
AGGCTGTGACGTCATGAATGGCTGGATGACGTCATATAATTTTAAATAAAAAAAAAACTAATAAATATGATTTCCCCGAGAATAAAACCAATACAAAGTGCATGATTCGTGGTGATATATAAAAAAATCTCCTCATGTGAAATTTGGTGTGAAAATAACCCTTCCCTTCCTATTGTCGATCGCTAATACTACCACTTCCGGTTTCCGGATTTGCACCAAAAGTTGACCAATTCATCATACTGATGCATTAAGTAAATATACCAAATTTCATCAAAATCGGTTGAGCCGTTCAGGCTGTACACATCTATACGGACGGACGGACAGACATCATGCTAAAAATACTTTTTTTCTGTTAAGAAAATGCATGATTCGTGGAGATATGTAAAAATCTTCACATGTGAAATTTGGTGTGAAAACAATACCTCCCTTACTATCGTCGGTCGGTAAAAATAAGTCTAATAATTGAAAATAGTGAATTTTCACATAAAGTTCTTATTAAAAGTAATGAAAAAAAGTGATTATAAATAAAAATTAACTAAAAAATCAATAATTATATCTAATAAAAAATAATAATAATAATAATAACATCGACCGAGTCTAATCCCAACTTTATCTAAGGGATAGGTAAATATTTTCATGAACTAATACTGAGAAAATGTAACTAAAACAAATACTACTATTAATAATAATTTGGATATGAATCATGATCCATAACTTTAGGGGATGAGAATAGTTTCAGAGTAGGGTTCGTAGAATTTACCGACCTCAAAAAGATCAATCTACAGAAGAATGTTGGAAAATGCATAATGAGGAATCACAGGGTATCTATACATTCCTAAACATAAAGTAGAGGAGATTGCGTAAAATGAGTCAGGAAAGATTAGATAAAAATTTATTTATAGGGAAATCAATTGGAATACAACTACTCGTCCGAAAATATAAAGGCAGATAAGAGGGTGTTGAATGAGAAAAGAAAATGGCTCAGGACAGAGATAGTTGGAGGAAGGAGGTTGCTGCAACCTAGAAATTCGAAGTTTAATAGTGCTCTAAAGATCGATACAAAGATATTAAACAAATCAAATTGGATGTTATTAAGACATTAAAATAATTTTATTTAGGATTAATAAAATTATTTCCTTAATGGTTTAGAAAGTAATAAATAATTTTTGTTTATATTAAACATTTAATATTATAATTATTGTTTATCTAACTAACTATTGGTTTATTTTGGTACCTAGTAATTATAATATTTATTATGCAGGTAGGAGCTTTAAATCAACCCTTAGAAACATAAAGAATAAAGTTACCCTCACTGATTAGTTATATTGATTAAATTCGAAACAAATGCTTAAATTTATAATCGAAATTTTTAAAAACAAATTGATTCGATTTCTATGCATCTGTCTGTTTATATATATATATATATTATTAAGAAAAATCTATAAAATTTATCCCCCCGGTTACACACCCTTAAAAACGATCCCACCTGTCGGCATACATCAAGACGAATTGTTCTTCAACTTTTTTTCCAGGCTCCACCTCCTTTGAAGTTTTCTGAAACAATTCATTTTTTTTTCTAACCTCCTCTCCATTCCCTTGTATATCATTTCTAATCAGGGTTGTCGTTTGAGATGGAGATGGATTCTCATTTCTCTCCCCGCTTTTCAGTTCCATTTCGTACTCAGACATTATTTATTTGGTCGTATTTTGATTATCCCCGCTTTATCTCCACGCATTGGCTATAACGGCCCTAAGTGCTCTAGTATTTTATGAGGGGGAATCCCAGAGTGAAAGATTTTTGAAATAATTATGAGGACATATATCCGGATAAAATGAAGATACCTACATATATATATATATATATATATATAACATATAATCACATTTCTTTATATAATATAATAATACATAATTAAATATTAATAAATAAATTTCGCATTTTTTTTTAATAAGATATTTCGAAAAAGTAACGAAAAATACTTGAAGATAAGAATAGGTAAAAAAAATGAGAGGGAAAAAATAGAGGAATTGATTAGTTTATCTTTGGAGAGGAATATCTGATATCAATGAAATGGTTTAAAAATAGAGAAATGATTGATGGATGAACGGATGTAAATCTAAAAAGCATTAGCAAATAAATCATCTTCATATAATCCATTAAAATAAAGTCAAAAAAGTATTTTTTTTTAAATTTATTAATAGAAAGTCCCAATATTTAAAAAATAATGATGAAATAATTATTTGTTTTTAATATAGAACTAAAGAACCGACCGACGGTTTGAAGTAAATTAATTTCCAGCTACAGAAACAATTTCAAGTAATTTTAATACATATATCTATTAATGTAATAAAAAACAGATAGGCATATAACATAAATATTTTTAATTTTATTTAATTTATAATATATATGTAAGACCAGGCTGTGACGTCATGAATGGCTGGATGACGTCATATAATTTTAAATTAAGAAAAACTAAAAAGATTAATTTTTTACTATCTCGCCAGAGATAATATTACGATCACGAAAATTTCCGATCTCAAGATTTTGATGGTTTTATACGTTTTGAAGGCTCCTGAGACATTTTCACGGAGGTTGAGAAAAATGTCTGTGTGTATTTGTGATTGTGTATGTAGACAAGATTACGCAACAACGTTTTGAGCTTGAATAATGAAATTTGGTACAGGCGCATTATTCAAAATTCGTAGTTTTCTTTCAAATTTTGAGCAACGTAGCTCTTTCGGAAGTGGGTATCACGTTTTCATTTTTTTCCTCCAACTTAGTCCAGAAAACGTTTTACCTTTTTTTAGAAGCAAAATGAAAAAATTTTGAAAAGAAATACGAAATGTCCTAAATGTTTAAAAAAATGGGACAATAGGCTGTCCCGAAGACTTTTTTCGGGACACCGGGACAGAGCACCTAAAAACGGGAAAATCCAGGATAAACGGGACGTTTGGTCACCCTAACAGAGTCAAACACGCGCTGGTTAAATAAATATTATTTATTAATTTTAATTTATAATTTATAATTAATTAAATTTAATTTAAATATAATATATTATGTTATTTAATCCAATTCAAATTGCTAGATAGTGGAGTGGATACGCTCCAGATTTTGATGATTTGAAGGTCCCTGAGTCATTTTCACTAAAGTTGAGAAAAATCTCTGTGTATGTGTGTATGTAGACAAGATTACGCAAAAACGGTTTGAGCTTGAATAATGAAATCTGGTATACGGGCATTTTTCAAAATTTGTAGTTTTCTATCAACTTTTGAGAAATGTAGCTCAACCGACAGAAGGTCATAATTACTTACAACGTTTTGATTTCTTTTCCTTTAAACTGACCATAAAAATAAAGATATATATATATATGTTTGATAGTTTTTCACATGATTAAAAATTGTATAAAACTGCTATATATAGAATTTCAGCTTGATTGAATCGCTGAAAGTACCGGCATTAATCTTTTAACGTTACAAATCACACGCCAGCACGTGACGTGGTGCCATCAACAAAGAGCCAAAACGCGTTGGTTTAATAAATATTATTTATTAATTTTAAATTATAATTTTAAATAAATTTAATTTAAATATAATATATGATCATTAATCCAATTCAAATTCGCAAGTTAGTCGAGTGGAGACACTCCAGATTTTTTTATTTCAATTGAAAATTTAAATAATTTAATTTCACAAAAAAAAACACTCTGAATGTCTGTATGTAAATCAAAATAGCTCATTGTCCTGAAATTATAAATTCGTTATTTTATTCTTTCTTATATGAGCAAAATATAAAATTAAAATTAAGCTGCATATCTATCAGAGGGAATACTTTTCTCGAGAAAAAGATATTTTGTAAACATTATTACAATGGACTTTTAACAATAGTAAAACTCCCTGATACAATCTACCTATAAATTTTCTTTTTCATTTTTTCTTATTACTATTATTATTAATATTATATTTAAAGGTGAGGAAACTTAATGGGTGTTTGATTAATAAAAGAAATATATATATATAAAGGATAAATAGAAAAAAAAATCTATAAAAATAAGAAAATGTAAGAAAATATTTTTTTGATTACATTATATAATAATAATATAAATATAAAATCTTATAATAAAATTAATAATTATATTTTTTTAACATTAACAAGGATAAATTTTATTTAATATTCATTTTTTTGTGCTTTAATCAGGCATGAAATCAAGAAAATGAATGAAAAATGAATTCAAGCTTCGTGTGTGTTTAAAATTCTTGCTTGAGAATCGCCGCCCTTTCATAGGAAGTGATCCATCAATATTATTATTCTTAGATGAAAGAAAAAAAAAATAATCTATCACACCCGCCCTAAAAACCGACTGACTAATTTGACGAATTAAGTTAAAAATTAAATAAATAAATATAAATTAACACTAAAAGAATGTCATTTCTAATTAATCAAATAATAATAATAATAAATGCTTTATTTTTTATATTTTTTATAAATTATCCATATTTAAATAATGGGTTTGGTTCATGCACATTTTGGTAGTTACACCCACACCACATTCCTGAGTAAGAATATTGATTTCTCAAATTTAACTTAGAGATTAAAAATATAATCATGTTATTAGAACTATAAGACGGGAAATATATATTTATTTTACCAAATAACATAGTAATTAGTAACAAAGGTATTAACAATTTCTTTTCAGTAATTATAATGAGACTACCTTATTTAAGTAATCTATAATTTTAAAAATAAACTTTTTTCTATTATTCAATTAATTATTAAAAAAATATTACTCTTATTTAAAATTAATTTCCTTATTTTTATTATCAAGCCATGAACATTTACGATGTCGAGATTTTGATGTTTTTATAGGTTTTGAAGGTCCCTAAGTCGAATATAACTAAGGTTGAGAAAAATGTCTGTGTGTGTATGTAGACAAGATTATGCAAAAACGGTTTGAGCTAGAATGATGAAATTTGGTAAATGGGCATTATTCAAAATTCGTAGTTTTCTATCAACTTTTGAGAAATGTAGCTCATCCGAAGAGGTTCATTACCTACCACGTTTTCATTTTTATTCCTCTAAACTGATCGTAAAAATAAAGATATATGTTTTATAGTTTTTCACTTGATTAAAAATTGTATAAAACTGCTATATATAGAATTTCAGCTTGATTGAATCGCAGAAAGTACCGGAATTAATTTTTTAATTCTGCTAACCACGCGCCAGCACGTGACGTGTTGCCATCAACGAAGAGCCAAACACGCGCTGATTTAATAACTATATTATTTATTAATTTTAATTTATAATTTAATTAATTAAATTTAATTTAAAATTTAATAAAAAATAATTATATTTCATAATATTAATAAAAGGAAAATTGTAAACAAACATACTGTTGAGATAATTTAATTTTCTTATAAAATTGTCTATTAAATAAATTAATAACTTAACTCCAAACCTCTGCCGAAACCACATTCCTTCCATTATCCTTATCTTGCGCCATCTCTATTCAAATCTCACTCACCCCTAATTCTATCTCACCTTCAAATACGTTTTTATATCAATTTATATCATAATAGTTTTTAGAAAATTAAAATCATTCTAATTACTGAAATTGAGTGAAATAAAAAGCGGGACTGTCCTCCCCTAGACTTTCCCGCATATAAATAGGTATAAAGAGTTGTGAATGAATTTAGAATGTGTAAACTTGGTATTGATAATTATTGATAATTTAATTACAAGTTATTTTTAACCATTATCTTGAGAACGATAAAACATAAATAATTAACAACAATAAAAATAAACAAACTAATTAATTTAAATTATAAAGTAAAATGGTTTAACACTATTATATATATTTATAATTTACACCTAACGCTACTTGTATAGGTAAAATGTCACTTCCGGTAGTCAGATCATGATGAAATTTGGTATCTCAATTTTTTTCATATTTTTAAATCTATATACAAAATAGGAAGCAAATATCTCGAAGCAAACTGGTACTTTACTTGAAAGGTAAACGCAACCAGTGTAGGTAAAGTACCACTTCCAGTTAACCGATTTTGACGAAATTTTGATAGAAATTTACAAACTGTGAATAATATCGGTGTACCAAATTTCGAAGTCCTAGCTTGATTAGTTTTTGAGTAAATTTGCTCACAGACATTACATACATACATACATACATACAGACATACATACATACATACACACAGACATAATTCGAAAAATGGTATTTTCCGACTCAGGGACGTCTAAAACGTCAAGATCTATCGAAATCTCGAAGTTGAAATTTTTGACGATTCCAATACTTCCCTTATACGAAGTATGCGGGAAAGTAAAAAGTAAATTAAAATTTCAAAGATTAATAAAATAACAAATTTGCATATAAAGATGTAGATAAATTTACAATTAAAAATTTTACTTTTACGGTTGGCTTATAAGCTTATATGTACTTCTTAAATGTTCATTTTTTAGAACATATCATTTTTATGATTTTCCATCCTCCTACTCTCCTATTCCACTCGTTGCAAGTTATTTTTATCACTCAATGTAAAAAGTTGTTTAAGTGAGTGAAGAAATTGTGATTAATCCATCTGGTTAGTCGATTAGACACAAGTCAACAGGGAAAGAGAGAAATATAGGCGTTTGCGAGGTAAAAATACGTCTCGCTCTCCTCCCCTCACGGAGTGGCTTCCGGGCTATAAATTAACCCCGTCATTTGTCTACCCAGAGTCAACTCTCTCCCTCTTGTATTTATCTCAATGTAAAGTCATCAAAGCATGATGCAATGATTCATAATTGCAATGCCAACGCAATTTCAGTCCAATATTATCCATCTAACTATATCTATACCATACTTCCTTCTATTTGTAGTAAATGAACTCAATAGAGTTTCGAACTATTCATTGTCTAATTAGAGTTAGGATTATATTGCAATATAGGTATATATATAATCAAATATCATAAATCAATATTGAGATTAATTTTAATTTATCCTATTGGAATCAAGTGAAAGGGAATATATATACAATATCGTTCTGAAATTGAAAAAGGTATTGGTGTGAATTAATTTAAAAAAAAATTTACATAGATTTAATTTCTATTAACTGGGTAATTAATTTATATTACGTTTAGATTAGTCGCATTTGAAAAAATTTTAAAGACCTTTAAAATCAATGAGGTAAAATAGCACTTCCAGTCAGCCCATTAAAGGAGAAAAATTGTTATAACATCCAAGGCATTTATTTCAGTTTCGAACAAATTTAATATAAGTTTTTGATCTATTCACATGATTCTCAACCTATGTGCCGCGAGATTTCCAAAAATGTGCCGCCAAATTATTACAAATGTAAAGAGATTCTTAAACATTTCCGACTTTTTTTCTAAGTTTTTTCAATTTGATTCTAAAAAAAAAAAAAAGGTAAACCGTTTTTGGGACCACTTTTTTCAATGTGGTAAACTTTTACACTTATCTTTTTCTTTGTGTGCCGCCAAATTTTTAAACCCTTAAAAGTGTGCCGCGGTAAACAAAATCACTGCTTTATATGGACAATCATACACACAGATAAACAAACCCAAAGAGAGCTTTTTGAGAGGATTGTTGTTTTCCCATAAAACAAGTATATTTCAGTGAAAATTCAGGTAAGCAAAAGAAAAGATTTATGAAATAATCTACTATATGTACTTGGAAAATAAGAACTGAATTTTTTTCATAAATTAGCTGGAGTGTCTCCACTCGACTATCTCGCAATTTGAATTGGATTAAATAACATAATATATTATATTTAAATTAAATTTAATTAATTATAAATTATAAATAATAAATATTAAACCAGCGCATGTTTGACTTTTTGTTGATGGCACCACGTCACGTGTTGGCGCGTGAGATTTGCATTGTTAAAAAATTAATTCCGGTAATTTCAGCGAATCAATCAAGCTGAAATTCTATATATAGCAGTTTTATACAATTATTAATCATTTGAAAAATTATCAAACATATATCTTTATTTTTACGGTCACTTTAGAGGATAAAAAATCAAAACGTTGTAAGTAATGACCCTCTTCCGGTTGAACTACATTTCTCAAAAGTTAATAGAAAACTACGAATTTTGAATAATGCTCATGTACCAAATTTCAACATTCTAGCTCAAACCGTTTTTGCGTAATCTTGACTACACACACACACACACACACACACACACACACACACACACACACACACAGAGACATTTTTCTCAACCTTAGTGAAAATGATTCAGGAACCTTTAAAACGTATAAAAACATCAAAATCTCAACATCGAAAATTTTCATGATCGCAATACTATCTCTTACGAGATAGTAAAAAAAACAAAATAAAGAAATGCAAATTATTATTTTATATAAGTGTATATTAGACTATACTTATGTTATATACATATCGATATAATATATAGATAATATGAGTTTTTTACAAAATAATTTGGGTAAAATGGAATTCAAATTATATAACAATTTCAATTGCTATAAAATCAAATTTATGCAAATGATTCAGACAAAGATGAAAGGGTAGAGGGGAGGGGATTGACAAATAATATCAAATTGATTTTTAGTCCATTTGTATTGGATTGGATATACGTAATTATTAATATTTTATAATTGTCAATAAACAATTAACATAAATATTTGGTTTTCTATTTGAATATTAGCGAAATTAAATTTAAATGACCAATTTAGGAATGATAATCTATTAAATGGTGAGTTAATCCAATTGATTTAGAAAAGTGGGTTTGTGGATAAATGAAAGAGGGAGGAGGACGAGGAGGAGGTGAATGTGAGAGTCCAAATTAGAATTTGAATAGGGAGTGTGTCACTTTTAAAAGTGATTAATGGATTTCCAAACAACCGGTGTCCAAATGTAGGTAGCGACCAGATTGATCAAATGGTGGCTTGAATCAAGTTTAGGAAAAAAATAAATTATTACAAAAAAAAAAATAAATAAATAAATAAATAAATTAAATTAAATAAAAAAAAAATGAAAGAACTGTGAAATGAAATTCCATTAAAGGGAGTTGGTTGGTCAACAGAAGAAGATGAACTTGGGAATAAAACACTTCAAGGTTGACGCCGATGAGTTCCAAGAGAATTTTGGAAGAAAAACTTATTTGGTTAATAAAAAAACTTCAATAAATAAATCAACAAATTTGTCATTATTTGAATGATTTATCCATTTAATCGTATTAAAAGAACAATAAAAAAAAATATCTGACTTTTGTACATCCTACGCAAGGACAGCGCCTATCAAGCCGGTTATATTATTAATAATTAGGTGTCCTAGGTTCAATAGAACAGGTCCTATCAACCTTTACCTTGATTATCTTGATCGAAGGCGCTACTTTTTTTTATAAAGAAGCTTCCCAATTTTGATCCCGCAGGCTGGGTTGATTCCCTTACATAAACCTCAATTAGTTAAATTTCCTTGCCAAGCCCGGTACTTGAACTCGGGATCACGAGAAGGTGAAACTGCTACGCTAGCTCCAACCCTGTGGCACCTCTCATTTTTATTAGCACGAGAATGTGGGTTAACGCATAGGAAAAATAACTGTATATAAATATAATTTCTTTTCGTATCTTGATCCAAATTATTTTTTATTTGACGTATTAAAGGGTTTTTGAATTAAAAAAATTAATCTAAGCAGATCTCAACTTCAAATAAATTTATTTTAATAAAATTAATTAATCAATCATAGTATTTTATAAATAATAAATGTTAAAATAACAATGAAATAATTCAAGTGGTGGGAACATGGCTTTCGAGATATAATATTTAGAGTTCTTTCTTAATTTTAATTAATTACAATCATAAATTGCCATTGATCAAATAATTATATATCTGAAATATATTTACATTGATTTGGAAGAATAAAGAAGAAATATAACATATGTAAATATGATCAATTAATGAAGAAAAATTAGTGAACAAAAAAAATATATTATTTTATTATATAATTTTATATAATAGAATGTTTTCATTTAAATTTACAGGAAAAAAATATTAGTTATTCAATTATATTAAAATGAAATTAAAAAAATTTCGGCTAATAATTTTAAAATTAATAAATAAATTTATGTTGACAGAAATAAACATAAAAATAAAATAAAAATGTTAAATATATGTAATAAACATTTTGTTATGCAAAAATATTTTAAGAATACTATTTTTACTGCAAATATTAAAGAAGATAATTAATTTATAAATATTAATTATTTTATTTGATTTAATTTCGTTTATAGATTTATTTTTGAAAAAATAATAATGAATTAACAACTAGTGTAATTTTTATTTTAAATTTCAAAATAAAACTATAAATCGATTGTCACGTTTCACTTAAATTGAAATTGCTCAGAGAGACACAAAATCCCTATCACTGAAATGCTTAAATTGCACAAATAAAAAAAAAATAGAACGTTGACCAATAATGATATCTGTCCATAGAGGACAATGATCTGCACACGTGAACCATTTCAGAAAACAGTATCACGTTTTAGAGTACTGGGATGTTCAAAAGTTTACACTATTTCAGGATATATGAAAAATATTCTAAATCAATAAATATACTAAAATGTGGCATTATTCTTTTATTTTTTTATTTTTATTTTTTTCATATTAATGAATATATATACAATATATATATATATATACAGGCCGAATAATACAGAAATCAATAAAAAAAATAATTTGTGAATGCTGAAATTAATGTTTGATAATGACCATAAATGTAAAGTTCAAATTAAGAAAAAGTACTTATATATTTTATATGTATGTAAAAAAAAAGTAAAATGTTTTTGAGATCAGGCTCTTAAACATTTTCGATTTTTCTATATGACTCTAAGTATCACCACCCCTGTTATATTATTTCAGAAATGTGCCCGACTATTGTAAAAGGTTGCAGACCCCTCATAAACAATATTACACATTCTATTATAGGTAAGTAAATAATTTTTACACTTATCTTTTTCTTTGAATTTCGCCAAATTTTTAAACAGTTAAAAAGAGTGCCGCGATAAAAAAAAAGGTTGAGAACACTGCTATAGAGCATCAAGAGTGGATCAAATTTTAAATTTAAGTTGGAAAATTATGTTTTAATCTTACTTAAAAAATGGACCACATGGTTAAAAGTTAAATTATCAGTCAATAATATTTATTTAAGAAAATATAATTGCTTAACTATCAAGTGATGTATGTTTTTATAAATGAGATATTAATATATATTCATTACGGAGTAAAATGATAATATTATGACATAAACATTTATTTTATAGTGTTTTTATAATAAAATTTGTAATAAAATATATATATGATTTAAATATCTCGTATAAAAGTTGTGATGATGTTATATAATTGTATCACAAAAAATTATATTAGTAACAAATGATAAACTTTGGGTGTTATTATTTAACTAGAATTGTTACACAAGTAATAAGTAAATTGTAAAAGAGTTATGTGTTTTTTAATATAAATAATTTACATATTTTATATAAATTGGCATATAAATTCATAAATAAGTATATAAGACGATTCTTTACAAACTATAAAAATAAAATTCTTAATAATAAATTTTTATTAAAGAAAAGACATCTTATTTCATTTATAAAAGATTATTATTGTGATTTGAGATGATAGAGGAAATAGAGAAGATCATAAGAGTTAAATTATAATAAAAATATAATAAAATATATAAATATTAAATGAATAATAAATAATATAATAAAAGAAAAAGAAAATTAAGCCCTTTTGAGATTTTCTAGTTTTAATCAAAAAATAAAGCAATGAACTTTAATTTAGATTATATATATAAGAATTATTTTTAAGAAAATAAGGATTAGTATCTTAGAAGTAACATTTATATCAGAACCAAAGCGTGGGTGGTGCCAGCGGTGGCATGTCGCCGAACCATAAGTATACCGAATGATAAAGATTCCAAATGACAATTTCAATTATAAAACAGTAGTAAGAGAATTTAAAATCTGATTTTTATATTATATAAAATGTTATTCAATTATGGTTTATTTATAGAGTTGCTGTAACGAATCGGTTGTGTTTTATGGGTCTGAGGCGTGGTCTATGACCGTGGGAGACGAGAGTATATTTAGAGTATTTGAAAATATGATTTTTCGCAGCATTATGGGCCAAAGAAAGATGAAGTCACCGGGGAATGGCAGAGACTATATAATGATTAATTGCTATGCATACCCAGATGTAGTTAGGGTCATAAAATCGAAAAGAAGATGGGCAGGACACGAAGCAAAATTGAGAGATGATAGACTCGCGAAAAATATATTTATGGAGAGACCGATTGGGAAATGTCCGGTTACAAAATCAATGGGAGGACAATGTAGAAAGGGACGTAAGAGAGATGGGAGAAAATAGGAGTTGGATGGTTGTCGCACAGGATAGGGACACTTGGAGGAATGTGATTGCTGCGGCCAAGAACTTTCGAGTTTTCATAGAGCCACAGTCTGTAATAGATAGAATTATTAATAATTTTAAATAAAAGGTTATTCACAAAAAAATATATTTATTTCTATATATATAAAGGAGAGTGTTTGTATGTATGTATGTATGTAATTTGTTTACTTTTTTGCTGTCATAGTGTAATATGTTAAAATGTAAGTTATTTACATTTTAACATAAAATAGAAAATATATTATTTAAGGATTAAAGAATAAAAATAGAAAGTAAATTAGTGAATATTTTAAAAATAAGACAATTTGTGGAAATTGAAATAACTAAGAAATGAGAGGTGGAGGGGATGAGGAGAGAGGTGGGAGTGTGTGTGAGCGGAAGAGATTGCTGACGAGGACGAGGAGATGATTATTAGCCTTTGAGCAGTGAATCTATATATATAAAGGAGAGTGTTTGTATGTATGTATGTATGTATGTAATTTGTTTACTTTTTTGCTGTCATAGAAACAAACAAAAAAGAAATTTCCTACTTAACCGACACTTTACCGGTAATTTAGAATTATGAACATCAAAAAATAAGAAACGATTTCTATGAAATTACATCACAATATTCTTATATACCTATAGATTTTATTATTTTATAGCTATAGATTTTATTAATATCTAATCAATAACCGCAGAATTTAATTTTTTAAAGTTTATATATAGTTCTCCGTGTTGTTCATTCAAGAGCCAGGCGGGCGTGGCCCACTGACTGGCGGACTCATTTTACACAATGTATATAACTCTAGGGATTCCCAATCAAAGAATTATTATAATATTTAACTTTTTATTTTAAATTCTAATATTCAAATATCATTTCAATTAAATAATTTATTCTAAAAGTTCTCATTTTAATTAATATAATAAAATATTTAAATCATATTTAACTTAAATTATTTTGTATTTATTCTTTCCATATTTGAATAGGTACTTCTTTTATTATAAGGGAGGGATTTAACTATGATCTAAAAAAATTAATAAATGAACTTAATAATAAAAAATCAAATAAATCCATTAATTGAAATTAATACTATTAATGAATGTATATATTGTTAATTTATCTTTAGTTTTAATCAATACTTTTATACCGTTAATTTTTATAAATTAATTTTTATAAATTGTCTCAAGTCTAACTTTGCATTTTCTCAAATTTTATTATAATTAAAAATATTCAATAAAAATCAAGCAATGAAATTAAAATATCGAAATGAAATGATCAAGAAATATTATACTCTATTATAACATATACAATACTTATAAACTATAGGCGGAGGAAATATTAGACGATATCATTGCGGGTTCAGGCCAAATCGATCAACATTAATTAAGATATTTTCATTATGACAGAATTTCAAAAAACCGCGAATTCAATATCTCTGTTCACTAATTATTTGTAGACTTTAGTAAAGCCTACGCATGACTCAATAGATCCGGATAAACTTTTTCAAATTTTGATCTTAAAATTTATCTTGAAGGTAGTAAAGAAAGAGTAAGATGCGGAAATCAATTGTAAAATATTAGGTAACCCAGACAACTTAAATATAATAGGAGATTCGGCAATTGCAATTACAGATAGCGAGGAAAAATTAATCGAGGTAGGAAAAGAGATGAGGCTTGAAATTAATAATGATAAATAAATATATTTAGAAACAAACATGAGCAGTATTAACATACAAAATGTAGAATTTGAATATGTAGAAAAATTGAATGTAATCACAAAGGATAATAATATTTGAGAAGAATTTAAATCGAAGTTGCAATCGGGAAACGCCTGTTATCATGCAGTAAAGAGGGTTATCTCATCAAAATTATTATAAAAGGGAATGAAAATTAAAATATATAAAACAATTATTTTGTCTGTTGTATTATATGGGTGTAAGACATGGTCTATGATCTTAGGAGATGAGAGTGGATTTAGAGTATTTGAGAATAGGATTCTCCCCAGCATTTATGGGCCAAAGAAAGATGAGTACATCAGGGAATGACGTACAGAGGCTCAGGATAAGGACACTTGGAGAAATGTGGTTGTAGCTGCCAAGAACTTTCGAGTACCGTTGAGCCACGCATGGTCTATGAACCTGGGAGAGATGAGAGTAGATTCAGATTATTCTTTCCAGCATTTATTGGCCAAAGAAAGATGAGGTCACCGGGGACACTTGGAGAAATGTGGTTGTAGCTGCCAAGAACTTTCGAGTAGATAGATATAACATATTCAATAATAATATATATAATTAATTTACTAAATAAATTAAAATATATTTTAAATAATCACACAATAAGAAATGAATGTTTTATGTTATACATTGTTTGAAACAAAATGGATGAAAACCTTTTACTACTTTCAACCAAATACGATGTACCACTCGGGGGTACAGGGGGCGGAGCCCCCGTCTAGATGTGAAGAGCGACGAAGGAGCTCTGAGCAGCTAGTTATTATAATAAAAAATAGAAGATAAAGGAATTTTGTAAATTAAACCACATATTGATATTTGTTATTGTAAATTTATTCAAAAAATACAAACATATACACAACGTTTCGATTGCTACTTCTGCAATCGTTATCAAGCGACTACACTGTTCGAGTGTCCAGTGACAAGTGACGAATGAATGAATGAATGATTGTAAATTTATTCAAAAAATACAAACATATTGTAGGAAATAATTTAAATTATGGCGCTGTGTGAAGGCTATGTAAGTGACACCTATGCTACAATGTTTGCAACCTGTGGTTGTTTATGCTCTGGCCTCACACTCTTATGTAAGCAGTTGAACGTGGCGGACGGTTTATGTTTGTGTTTGTTTACAATAAAGGATTGTTAATTTTGTTTTTAATAATTAATTATTTTATTAAGTAATATCCTATAATATACACAACGTTTTGATTCATTATCATTCATTATTTCATTCATTCATTCGTCACTTGTCACTGGACACTCGAACAGTGTAGTCGCTTGCAGAAGTAGTAATCGAAACGTTGTGTATATGTTTGTATTTTTTGAATAAATTTACAATAACAAATATCAATATGTGGTTTAATTTACAAATAAAAACAACCACCAAAGCTTTAATAATTTAAAAATATAGGATGAAAAGGTTTCTATAATTTTGTACGTTACGGCTCTGTTACAGATCTGTTCTATAAATATTAAAATATATTTTATTATATTAATTATATGATAGCAATAACAATTAAATACTTTTACTTATCTTTTTTTTATCTTAAATATACGAGTTCATTGAAATTAATTTATATCAGCTTAGATTAGACAATATCTATAATATCTTATTTATCATTCTTTTCTCAAGGTTTAAAAAAACAAAAAAAAAAATAAAAATTAACGAATTTCATATAGACTGTCGTTGGTAGTATCTTTTGTTTTTTGTTTGTGGAGGGCGAAATGTGTTTGATTATGCCGCATCTCCTTTGGCCATTATATATATTTCGTAAAATACAAGCTATTGTTTAATATTTTTCTAAAGGCCGACTTACTGAAGGGATATTATATAACAAATAGTTATTTAAATGCAAATTCAACCTCTTCAGTGGGAGAACAAACGTTTTCATGGAGAACGCGCACGATGTATATTTTTTGATAGGGACGATTCTGAGTCATTTTTGGTTAGGCGCCCAAAGTAGGCATTGACTCTGAATGCAAATCAAGAAATTCTAAACTAAAAGAATAAATTAAAGACAATTGTAGATCTAAAATTGTAATTTTTGTAATAAAAAGCTTCAATTTCCATTTTTACAAAGTAACAAAAAATTGAAAAAAAAAACGTTGCATTGCCTTCATTTATTCAATATTTATAATTTCAAACGTTTATAATATTCTTTGACAATGTTGGTCTTTGGGACTTAAAAAGATTTTCTTGAAGTTAGAAGAAAAGGAAATCGACTGGAGCCATGTCAGGACTATATGGCAGTTGACACAGAATCAAATTAGAAAATGATTCTTTTTAGTAAATTTTAGAAATTATATTAGAATTTTATAATTTTTAATTTTTTAATATTATTTTATTAATAGATATAATATGATTTAAATAATTAATAATTTTTTTTCATTTTATTTCTATTGTTTTCAATCTTTTGAAAATTATGCTAATTGTAAAAAAATATAAATAAAAAAAGAATAAGTTGAGCTGTGAACATTATATAAATATATTTAAAGTATAATAAAAAAAATATTTTTAAAACTTGAATTAAAATAACTAAATTATATTATCTTAGTTTTTATTTTTAGTTTAATTAATCAATTATTAATTACTACTATATTTTAAGTGAAATATTTTAGGACAATGAATATAAAATTAATACTTTGTAAACTACCACTTCCGGTTTCCGGAGATACACCAAAAGTTGAATATTAAATTTTATCAAAATCCGTTGAGCCTTTCAAGCTATACACGTCTATACGAATACACAATGGACAGACGGACGGAGAGATATCATGCTAAAAATATTTTTTTCCTGTGAACATAGTGCATGATTCGCGGAGTTATGTAAAAAAATCTCCTCATATGAAATTTGGTGTGAAAATAACCCTTCCTATCGTTGATCGGTAATACTACCACTTCCGGTTTCCGGATATACACCCAAAGTTGATCAATTCATCATACTAATGCATTAAGTAAATATACCAAATTTTATCAAAATCCGTTCTAAACGGTCCGACGGACAGACGGACGGACAGACATCATGCTAAAAATACTTTTTTCTGTTAAGAAAATGCATGATTCGTGGAGATATTTAAAAATCTCCACATGTGAAATTTGGTGTGAAAACAATACCTCCCTTACTATCGTCGGTCGGTAAAAATATAAGTGAAATCATTAAAAAAAAATGAAAATAAAATTGATTTTTTGTATAAAAACTCAAGATTCTACAATTCTTAATAGTTTTATACTATTATAGTTCGATTATTTCAAATTGTTGATAAAATTAAATATTTTCAAACAAATGAATGAATAGACAGAATAGATTTCAATCATTTCACAAGAGAAGTTTCCCTCATCATTATGAGTAAATAATATGAAGCCAAATGTAAACCCCATAAATCAGAAGATACATGACTGAATGAATGATTATGCTCCTCCTACTAAACAGATGCTCTCCAAATATATCTGTGAAGCATCGTAATTTCTTAAGTATCCTCTAAATAAAACTGCAATAAAATTTATAAATATTTTCGAGAACATTCTTTAATTGTAATTTAGAAGTGTTAAGTACAAACTGTAGACTAATCTAAGTCCTAAATAAATAAAACTGTAGTTTTATAACTATAGTTCAAAATAATTATATATATTAATAGTAATTACTATCTCGTATGTAACCAAGATTACGCAAAAACGGTTTGAGCTAGAATGATTAAATTTGGTACATGGGCATTATTCAAAATTCATAGTTTTCTATCAACTTTTGAGAAATGTAGCTCAACCGAAAGAGGGTCATTACCTACAACGTTTTGATTTTTTTTCCTCTAAACTGACCATAAAAATAAAGATATATATTTAATAGTTTTCACATGATGAAAAATTGTATAAAACTGCTATATATAGAATTTCAGCTTGATTGAATCGCTGAAAGTACCGGCATTAATCTTTTAACATTACAAATCACGCGCCAGCACGTAACCTGGTACCATCAACAAAGAGCCAAAACGCGCTGGTTTAATAAATATTATTTATTAATTTTAATTTATAATTTTAAATAAATTTAATTTAAATATAATATATGATCATTAATCCAATTCAAATTTGCGAGATAGTCGAGTGGAGACACTCCAGATTTTTTGCATTTATACTGCGCGATCGACTTTAATTTGTACATTATTAGATTATTGGTCCATGCCTTTCCTAAATAAGACTTAGGTATTATAGATTATATTTTTGTTTTAAATTTAATTTTTTTTTTTATTATATTTATATTATCCTCCACTGCATTGAATAACAAAATAGTTAACTATAAAAATAGAATTGTTTTTATTTTATTTTTTATTATAATTTTTTTTTTTTTTTGGTTTTTTATTTTGTTTTTGTTTTCGTCCCACAATAACATGAATGTATCGAAATTCGTCATTCCAGATGTTAGTGGCTTTGAAAATAAAAACGAGATTTATCTAAACCATAAATATCTTTGCAGCAAATAAAACATGTTTTGTGGTTTACAAGTGTTTGTCTTAGCGAAAGAGTTAATGAATGATAGGGATGAGCCAACCGCCCTTTGAAAGGACCCTCAGACAAACGAGATCTTATACCCTTTGGCAATAGGCCACCTCATCGTCCAAGTATATATCAAAACTTGTCAACACCAACATTCATTATTCAAAAATGAGTTGAAAAACAATAAATTCCTTTTTTTATATTTGTAAATAATAGAGTAATATGTAAAGTAATATGGAGAACTAGTCTTGTGCGTTATAATTATACGCGTATGTATATTATTATAAAAATAATCATATTATTTCAAACTTTTGAGTACAAAAAGTGTATTAATTTTAATATTTAATTATTTAATTATTTAAAAAATCATAATATATCAGTATATTATTTCTATCTTCCGTTTTGGTGGTAGAAAAAAAAGAAAACAATCATCAATTTTTTTAATATTATTAATAAATATTTTCAATTTCAAAAAAATTTTAAAATATGGATATTTTTAGTTTTGTAAAAAAAATTCTACTTGTTATAAATATACCAAAGTTATTTTGAATATCTGCCTATTTATTTATTTATTCTTTCTTTTTTTATTAAATTAAAATTGTGATTAAACAATCAAAATTAGATATATATAAAAGAAAGCAGACCTTTTTTATTTATAATTTATTAAGAAATTATACAAAATAAATAAATAAATAAATAAAACAATTTAAATATATTGAATAATATTTAAAAAAAAAGTATTTAATAAATAAAAAAAAAAATTACCTCCCCGGCGGGGAATCGAACCCCGGTCTCCCGCGTGACAGGCGGGGATACTGACCACTATACTACCGAGGATTATGATAATTATAAAAAATCACTCATTTACTGAGATTTATTTACTTTTTCCTTAAATGTGTTCAATTTTATAATAATAACTATTTTAGATAAATTTAATTTACCAAGAAAATAAATTGGAAATTGGCAAAATATTTTTAAAAATAAAAACTATAAATAGAATTAAATGCAATTCCAGCTATAAATAATATAAGAAATAAAAAAACAATATTAATTTTAGGCTTCAAAGATATATATATATATAAAGTGGATAGATCCTTTGTGGATGGGCCAAATATTCATCACAATTAGATCATTTAGTGACCTAAATATTATTATATATTTATCTAAGTATTTGATTATGATGAAATGAATTGAGATGATTCAGAAAATTGTCAATTAATGTTTTCATATTTAAATCGTTACATATCTTATTAATATAATTATAATAAACTAAAAAATAAACCTGCCAATTAAGTTGTTTTAGGTTATAATTTTTGTAAAGAAATTTTACTTACTACTTAAAAAAATTAAACATCATACCAAAATTGTACATGTATAATATTTTTTTTTAATATTAAATTTAAATTTAAAATTGAATTGAATTTTAAATCAATTTAAAAATAATAATAAAATTATATCAATATTTAAATATTGCTATCTTCACATTGTTTATACCACATTGAAACAAAGACTGTAATTTTTCATTAATAGTTAATATTTTACTTTGATCGTTCTAAATATCACTATAAACTAATAAAATTTTTATTTTAATTTTTTTATAATATTAATAAAAAATCAAATCATTCTCCATTTATAATAAAATACAAATTTCTTTGTTTTAAAGATTTATTTTTCGTTCTCCTTGACTTATTTTTATAAATCCTTTGATCATATTACACAACTAGAGTGAATGGGAGAGAGAGAAAGAAAGAAAAAAATATATACGAATCCTAATTCGTCAATAAATCAGCGTCGTTCATTTCCTTTAAGTCGTTAACAAAATGCAAAGTGACATGAATGGTCCATGTATTTCTCCTTGACAAATTTTACACGCAATAAAAATGGCCGACGTGGCTATTTCAGACAAAAAGGGGTGTCTGCAGATGTGTGACGATGTCTCTCTGTATGCGTACATGTTATAAAATTTCACTAAAATGCAGAAGAGGCGATATTAAACGATGACAATCCAATTCTATAAAATTAAACACTTGATAATAGATTATAATAAACAATATTCAACTTCATTTTTAAAAAATCTGGAGTGTCTCCACTCGCAATTTGAATTGGATTAAATAACATATATAATATTTAAATTAAATTTAATTAATTAAATTATAAATTAAAATTAATAAATAATATTTATTAAACTAGCGCGTTAGGCTCTTTGTTGATGGCACCATGTCACGTGCTGGCGCGTGATTTGCAGTGTTAAAAAATTAATTTCGGTACTTTCAATCAAGCTGAATTCTAGCTCAAAACGTTTTTCCGTAATCTTGTCACACACATTTTTCTCAGCCTTAGTGAAAATGACTCAGGAACCTTCAAAACGTATAAAAACATCAAAATCTCGACATCAAAAATGTTCGTGATCTCAATACTAACCCTGGCGAGATAGCAAAAATTACTAACTTTGACATTGATTCAATCCCAATTCTGAAATGTAAATAGTAAGGATGAACATTCTGTGTAACGATTTAGTTAAAACCATATATATATATATAAACAACATTATATATTAATTATATTAATAATAATATTATTAATAATGTTTCACAAGCCACCTGAAATAATTATAATATTTTGATTAGAATATACATTGATTCTTTATTAATTACAATTATGTACCAATACCAATTAAAATTATTTTTCTCAAAAATATAACCTATACAAATCATTTCTTCACGTCAAAAACTCCCCAATATGTAAATTTCATAAAAATAATGTTGGCAATAATAAAGAATAAGATATAAAGTATTTTTGATAGAAAATATTGTAAATTCCACATAAGGAGAGGGAAAAATCATGAAACCAAATTCTGAAAAACGTCCTGATTCTAGGACCAAAACGTGAACACATTAAAAAGAAGTTAAAGAGTTTCATACCTAAACCTTCTCTTTTCGTCTGACCAATGACTCCTAATCCATTAAATATTTCATAAAAACCATCATAAAACTGCATCTTTACATAAAAATAATTAAATTGTTAAAAGTTAAATATTATAACATCCATAAGATAATTAATATCACTAATCATTGTAATCAATGTAATTTATCGTTAATATACTTAAACAATTTTAGAGTGATCTTTATAAAATTAATTTATAAATTTCGAGACATTGAATAATTAAAAAAATTAATGAATCCATCTAATAATTAATCTATAATTCTTATCTAGATATTCCGCCTAAAGCGTTAGATAACTCTGTTCCTGATGGGTCTAGGATAGTGAATAGAATTTTTAACCCCCACTGGGGCGAAACCCTTACAAGTTGGTCGTACTTAAATAGGCCTAGAGTGACACCATGGCAATTTCCTCCCTGTGCAATCGAGTCCACTCCACTGTGAAATTAATTTCATTTCCTTCCTTGCAGACTTAACTGCCTTCAGGTCATCGTCTCACACTCTTCGTTTTATCCTGTCACTCTCCCCACCACTAGTAAACCACTCTTCTAGCCCCCAACATTCATGACCAAGGTCATTTCCCTGCTCACTTTATGATAGAATTCTTTAACATAAAATTACATTTCCGATATTAAATCTTCTTCCACGAGGAGGGGGAGGGGACAATGATTATGAGCCCCTTGAATATTCAAAAGAGCATTATTATATTTTGAAATCGTCGCTTATCAAATCAACAAGTTAAGCAATCTCATTCAAGCCCTTTTAAAGTGAAGTTACTCAATTTACATGATAATGAAATATGAAAAAAATTACAAAGATTTGATCTACATCTATAATAGTATTAAATTATAATATTATATATATATAATCATATAAGAATATAAGAACTTAATAAAAATCGAAAAAAATATATTTTATTAATATATTTCAATGTTCTTTTTATGTTTGCTTTTTATGTTAATTATTATTTTTAAAATCTTTAATTGATTGTTAGGAAATCAAACAATTGATTGTAAATATTTAAATATTTGAATTTGGTAGATAATCATATTATTACAGAACATTAAAACAAATAAAACAAGTTTACACTTATTATAATATATAGGTTGAGTTGTCTTATAAGAAAATTATCAATCAACCCATCCACTCTAATCGTCTATAGAATTTAAAATTGAGCGTACAATCAAAAAATTATATCATAACATTGTAATTGTTAAATTTTCATTAATTAAAATGACTAAAATTAAAATTAGCATTATTCAGTTATTAGAAAAAAAATATTTAAACAAACAAAAAGATACATTAATTTTCAAATTCATATACTTGATATGAAGGTAGTAAAAATAATAGGGTATAATATGATATTAGTCAAACAATGAACACAGGTGACTGACTATAAATTCAAACAAAATCTACGAATATAACCAGAGATTATGAATTAGTGAATTAACTAACTGTCCATTACTAGTGAAAACCTTCCTATTAGTACTAAAATCATATGAAAATATCACATCCAATTAATCAAAGTTAAAAGAGAGGCTTGTTTAAATAGTTTTTTTTTCTTTTTGGAAAATTTTATAACTGGTTTGATATATACATTTTTCATTTTGCTTAAATGATAAAAATTTTTACTACTTAAATGTTGGTTGTTAACGCCAATTTATTAAAATATTGTACAAGTATATATATATATATATATATATTAATGTATAATTAATTAAAATATAAATATAAAGATGACTATGAAATTTTTTATATATTTTAAATATAATTTTATAAATCTAATTAAAGCATTCTCACAATATTTTAATTGTTTATACTATAATGATAAAAATGTAATTGGAAATTTTTAACAGTACATAAATTATGAATTAATGTTATTTTATTCATATTATTTAATATACTTTACTAATAAATATGCATAAAAATTGGATAATGTAGAATAATACAATTGAATAGAAATAAAATTTATTTATTAATGAACTAAAGTATATAATAAATAAAATGTGCAATCTTAAAATGTATAAATGTAAATTTAAGAATTGTTGATGTATATATGTATTTTAAGCAAGAACTCTCCATTAGAGTCGGCCGTCTTTGTAGTCCAAGATAAGATTTCAGTCTCCGAGGGAGATATGAATATATTCTAGTCATAAGGGAGACACTCGTGAACTTCCTACAACCAGATAATATAACTAATTATAATATAGCGAATTATCTTTGTTATATTCATGAATATGCGATAATAAGAGTGAGAGAGAGAGAGAAACTCATGCCCGAATAAATAACAAAAACTTGTCTGTTTACTACTTGGGAATATTATAATTAAGGCCCAAGGGACGGGGGCTTTCTTAGGCCTTTTGGAGAAAGCTAGCTCGAATATTTGATACCATTCTATTGAATATTATTATTAATATTCCGATGATATTAATAATATTAATACAAGATATTTCATTGGATATAATACGAGATGTGGTTATTAAATAACGAGACTGCTTACAAAAAATGGTTTAATTAAAAAAATTATGGTATAATCGAACTTCTCCCCTCAATATACTCCCCTCCACTCGCCACACACCTCTTCATCCTTTTTTCCACTGCTCAAAGCAGTGTTCGAAGTCGTTTTTTGTTAGGTCTTTCAGAAACTCCGCAGTTTTTCTTGTCTTCCATCGACTCGATTCGGCTTCCCTTTAGTGCGGACTTGATTTTCGGAAACAGGTAGAAGTCGCAGGGTGCTAGATCAGGGGAGTAAGGAGGGTGTTCCAGCACTAGAGTTGAAATGGAAACAGGGCGGCCCGGACGCTGGTCATAGAAAAAAAACTACTTCACCGCCAGACATGTGTTCTCGTACTGGAATAGTAGACCCTTCCAGCTGTACAACGGTGCATTAGGTTCCCTGGAGGCCGTCTGCTCGCGCAGTCTCGTTATTTAATAGCCACACCTCGTATATATATGTTTTTTTTTTTGAAATTCACAC
This sequence comes from Labia minor, assembly GCA_963082975.1. Lineage (NCBI taxonomy): Eukaryota > Metazoa > Arthropoda > Insecta > Dermaptera > Spongiphoridae > Labia > Labia minor. The sequence continues at coordinate 30,751,381 of OY720350.1, read as the reverse complement.
TATAGATAATATTTATAAAGACAAATCGATCTGTATTGGTTTCAGCCTGGAGAAAAATCATCTTCATTAGTTTTTTCTTAATTTAAATTTATATGACATCACAAATGAAAAAAAAATCTAAAATTTATTTGTCTTGCAAACATTGTAAGTTTATTTATGATATTTTAAAAACAATTTTTAATCTGTTTTGTCTTTTAATTTTTTGTTAAATCTTATAAATTTGTATTAGTTAATTTCATGTTTTTTTATCTATTTTCGCGTTTATTTTTTTATAAAATTACTAATTTATATTTATTAATTCATTGTTTTTTTTATTAATTAATTTTTAGGTAGTTTTATAATTTTTAATATTTTTTCTAATATATATATAAAACTATTTAATAATTTTAAATTTTTAATTTCAACAAAGTTTATATATAGTCTTGGCTTCTCCATCAAGCTCTCAACTAAGGATAAAATAATAAACAATTTGTAAAATTTGTTAAAACGTAAATATAGCTAAAAATTTTAAAATAATAAGAGTTAAATAAGTAAGTAAATGGTTATATAAAACTTACATAGCTAATATTTACTTACCAGTATAGATATAATATATACTTATCTAGCTAGAGATATACATAAGTAAAATAAACAATAGATTTGAATTTAATAAAAGTTTAAAAATAAAATTTTATTATAGAAAATACAGAGGATAGAAATGAAAAATAAAATGATAAGCGTGGATAAATTGAATCATTATGCAAATGATGGAATCATATTTATTCAAAAGGGAGGTATTTATTGTTTACGCCTGGAAGACTCCGTCAATGTTTATCTTCGAGGTTAATGTATGCAAAGTTTATGCTTTAATATCCGCGCCTTTCAACGCGTAATGTACTGTAGTACAAGGCGGGGCGTATTAATTACCGGCAGCCGTAATGATGGCTCAATATAAAGGCCAGCGACAATTCGTAATGGGTACCTTAATGCACCCCATCTAAACATTCATTGTTTTATGCCTGTATTAACTTTGTATGCCTTTTCAACGGCCTTCTTGCGGTCATTTTATTATTTTATTATAGTGCCCAATAAAGCCGGTTGAACTACAGCCTATTGTAAATCTCATCCCCAATCAACATCAATCTGCTCATCTTGTGGGAAACGTCATTTATAAATTAATACCCACAAATTTAGAGAGAGAATTAAAGCAATCAATAATAAGGTAACTTTGTAACCATTAATTATATTATTATTTGTCAGTCGTTTGCAATTTTAATTAACTTAAATATATAGAAGAAATATTTACAATCACTTAAAAGGATAAACTATTTAAAAAAAAAGAGTTTTGCTTAAGGTTCGAAAAACTTTAAAAATTAAATTTATTCCTATTTTTCACTCTGTTGTGTTTGATTGGACACTAGATAAATCCCCAATCTTTTAAATAGTTAATATAAAACGCCTTATCTTTTACTCAGAAATATTATTTAAAAATAAAGAATTAATTTAAACATTTTGCTGTTTTTCAAAAATCACCACTAGGCGAGAGCACTAGCGATAGTTGAAATGATAACGCATGCGCAATAAAAAGGAAATATGCATATACATGCCGTATTAAAATAAAGATATATATACATAGTAATATATTATTTTTTTGTATTTAATTTTTATTAAAATGATTCATTTGAAGAATTTATTAGCATTTCGATAGTTATACCATAAATCAGTGATTCTCAACCACTATGCTGCGGCACTTTTGTGTACCAGGAAATTTTCTAAATATGTCGCCAAATTTTACAAATGTAAAGTTCAAATTATGAAAAAGTACTTATTTATTTTATATGTATGTAAAAAAAAGGTAAAATGTTTTTGCGATCAGGCTCTTAAACATTTTCGATTTTTTTTTCAGTATGGTAAGTAAATAACTTTTACACTTTTCTTTTTCTTTGTGTGCCGCCAAATTTTCAAACCGTTAAAAGTGAGCCTCGGTAAAAAAAAAAGGTTGAGAATCACTGCCATAAATAAAAGTTGTTAGTAAGAATAAAGCATTGTGATTTTAAATTATTTTTCTTTTTTTTAATTTTTCAATAAGTAGTTATTCAATTAATTAAATCCCTTTCTTCATTTTTCAACCTTTTGAATACATTAATTATATTTTCAATTAGATTATATTTAACTTAGGTAAGTTTGATAAACCAGTGTCATAATTTCTGAAACCTTATATAGATTAAAAGTAAATTGAATCTTTATAAATTGTTAGAATTAATGAAATTTTAAGTTAATGCAACCAAGATCCCTGACCAGAGATCAAATAACATTTAAAAATCAAGATTAAGGTTAATCCTTAACCAACAAAAACAGTGTTTATAAAAATCATGTTTCTGATCTAACTGTTAATTATCTTTAATCATAATAATGATCATCAAATTAAGAATATTATAAAAAAGTTTTTCTATTAATTTATAAAAAAAAAATTTGGAGATTAAGAGCCATCATTGAGTTAAATATTCAAGAGCGTTAGTATTTATACCATCTAATTAACTTTCATAAAGTTTGAATCTTTCTATGATTTTATTCTATGATCATACATAGGCGCATATATTTTTGCATTTATGAAATAACAAATTCGTATATGAAGAAAAACACATTCATTATTTTAATTGAGAATATACTAGATTAATGAAAACATTGAAAAATTAAGAGAATGTATTATTCGTTTAATATATTGAAATTCTCAGGTGAAGAGGGGATGATAAATATTTGAAAAAAAAAATTTAAATGAAAATTCACATCCCGAAAATAATCTATTATCAATTAATTCAACATAAATTAGTTCTTTTTGTTCATGACATGTGTATCTAGTTAATATCATCACACCAGTATTATTTTAGAAATAAATTTCAAAAAAAAAAATTCATTACGAGTATAAACAGGAATTAAAAATTAATATTATAATCACTTTATAAAATAATAATGTAAAAATAGAATGAATTTTTCACAACCCTTTTGCGAAATTGACCAAGGGTAAAAGTCCTGTCCCATGTTGACCCATCTCGTCTTACCATCCATGTTTGTTCTTCATGGCATACAATGCCTGATGGTCTGAGTATACAGCCCTTAGAATAACAGCCACGTCAGCTTTGGTCATCCATCCCTCTGACATTTAGTAAACTCAATCTCAGCAATTTGGAACCGTTTTGCAAATAGATAAGCACCCCCTTTCTTTATCATATCGAGATGTGATGATCAAGAATGATAAAAGGAAATTGGAAGGCGGAAATTGATGAAAATAATGAGTCAGAAAATGAGATCCGTTGCCTTATAAACTGTATTCAAGAGGAGTGAGTCTATAGAAATAAATATCGGATGAACAGAAAGACAATTTGAAATTCATTATTATTTTTCTCACAAAAAAATATCTTACATGGTTTTAAATGATTTAAGAATTGTTCAATCATCTAAAATGGACATGAGCTTTAAATTAAGATTTCAATAATTATTAGTAATATGTGGCTTGTATTTTCAATTTTGGAAATTGGAACATAAACAAGGACATTGATTAAATATCAATACGTACTAAAAATTAATCTTTGTACTTTTTTAATCTAAACTAATTTAAATTAAGGTTGCAATCGGCCTGTTATCATGCAGTAAAGGGGCTTATCTCATCAAAATTATTATCAAAGGGGATCAAAATTGAAATATATGAAACAGTTATTTTGACTGATGTATTACATGGGTTGCAATCGGGTAGTATGCATTATTATATGGGTTTGAGGCATCTTCTATGACCCTGGAAGGCGAGAGTAGATTTAGAGTATTTGAGAATAGAATTCTTCGCAACATTTATGAGCCAAAGAAAGATGAGGTCAGCAGGATGAGACTGCTTAACGAGGAACCTCTATGCATCTCCAGAGATAGTTGGGGTTATAAAATCGAGAAGGCTGCGATGGGCAGGGCATGTAGCAAGAATGAATGGGTGATGATAGACTAGCGAACAATATATTGGTGGAGAGACCGATTGGGAAAAATTCCGCTTGGAAAACCAAGGACGCTGTGGGTGGACAATGTATGTGAGAGGGTAGGAGTTGGATAGTTGTGTCTCTGAATAGGGACACTTGGAGAAATGTGGTTACTGCGGCCAAGAACTTTCGAGTTCCGTAGAGCCAGAGAGATAGATAGACTAAAAATTTCAGCGCGATGCATGTAATAGTGTAGCAACTATGAAATGTCAAAGTTAACAAATGTTTCTTTACTTTAAACACACAAATAAACGACTTAATTTTATTTTATAACAAAATTCAATATTCATTATCATTACAGAAGTAGTAGATAGATCAAATGTTTTATTATACGAATTAACCCTATCTTATCAGTCAAAGAGAGTATCCAAAGAGAAACTTATTTATTTCAAGCACTTCCTTATGTCAATTTCGTTAAATTAAGATTTTTGACATTCTCAATGATGTATCAATCACGCTATGTGTTTTAATTTTAATTTCATTTCATTTTTTAAACTGCTGGGTCTTTTAGTTTTTGTTTGACATCCATTAATAGAAAACCACCTCTTGATTTGAGAAGAAAATGGAAAAAGTGAATTTTCATGAAAATCCATGAATTGGGATGCTAATTTCTCCCTCATTCTCTGCCATAGTCTACGGATTTAGCCCCGAGTGACTATTTCTTGTTTCCAAATCTAAAGAAATGACTCGACAGAAAGAGTTTTGACTCCAACGATAAAATCGTCTCACAAACGATACCTATTTTGATGTCCTCGACAAATCTTATTTTTTGGAAAGGATAAAAAAAATTGAAAAACGTTGGAAGAGGTGTATAGAGCTCAAAGGAGACTACATTGAAAAATAAAATAATTTTTTTCCAAAAATCCGTGTTTCATTCAAAAAGTCACGCCCTCGTACTATTATATTAAATAATATTAATAATGAGATATATAACATATAAAGATATAGATTAATATTATTAATATTTATTTTATTGTATTGTTTAGTAGTTGAATTCGAAATGTTGTTAATGAATAGTGAGAGATTAAACTTATATAAATTGAATAATTAAAATATTTGTTTCAATACACCTTACATGTAAAAAAAAATAATAAAAGAGTCATTTTCATTTCACTAGAGCTGTCATTCTTCTCAGCATTAAAGAGAGCGCTGATAACCATCTTTGAAACAATCTTATTTTATTAAATTATCTTTTACGATCGCATTTCAATTATTTTTATTTTCAACGATTAAATAAAAAAATCATGATATAAAGAATTCTTTCCATACGATTAATAAATTAACCGTTTATATAATTTATAGACTTAGGAAGAAGAAAAAATAAAGAATTGAAAATAAAAAAAAAAAAAAAATTCTAAACCAAATATGTCAAGAATTTTTAAAATCATCCAATTAAAATTCATTGTGTTTAGATGAAAATAAAAAATAAATAGATGAAATTTTTATGTTATTTTAATTACAATCAAAAATAATAATAATAATAAAAAAATAAAATGATATTTTTCATAAAGGTGATTTAATTTCAAAGTTATAAAAATTAATTTAGTTAATTTAATTAAAAAATATAATAAAAATTTAATTATCAATTCATCAAATAATTAATTGAGTAGAAAAAAGAAAAACTTACAATTTTTAAATTTGATTTATATTTCTAAGAATATATATTTATTTATTAATTCTCAACTTTTTTTTCTTTATTTCAAAAACTTGCTCTTTTAAAAAAATCAAAAGTTTTAGCATTATTATTATTATTATTATTAATATTAATATTAATACTAATAAAGGAATATAGATACAAACATATTTTGAAGTTGTGAAAAGAGGATTAAAACCCCTCAGCTCTTTTAATTTCAGTCAATTGTCCACAAAAGGGAATCCCTAAAACTACTTAATGTATTTTGAATAATTCATAATTGCATTATGCTAAGCCTGGATCCTATAAATTAAAATAATTATAATTAATTTAGAAGCTAAATACAAAGTCATACCTTCATGAAACATTATATTCAAAATAAAGGTTTCTTCAATATATATACGAGGGCAATTCACAAAGTAGGTTACGTTTTGGAATTAAGACAAAACTAGTACAGGAAAATGTTTTTTATTATATACATTTGAAAGAGCAAGAAAAATACTATGTTTCTACATAATCGCCAAAAAAATTGAGACATTTATCGTAGCGATGAACGAGCTTCGAAATTCCTTCCTCATAGAAATCCGCCACCTGAGTGTTGAGCCAGTTTTTGTGGGCAAAAAAACTTAAACCCAAAGAACAACATGATCAGTGAAGGTGGCGCTCGCCAATAGTGGATACGTTTCAAGAATGGATGAAGTAATGTTCACGATGTATAGAAAAGTGGGCGGCGAAGCATTGTGACTGATGAACTGGTGGAAAAGATCAATGAAAATATTAGACGAAACCGTTGTTTCACCATAACCGAACTTTCCTTCAGTTTTCCGCAAATTTCACACATGATCTCCGCGCGGCCGTGACTGACTGATTCAACACTCAGGCGGCGGATTTCTATGAGGAAGGAATTTCGAATCTCGTTCATCGCTACGATAAATGTCTCAATTTTTTTGGCGATTATGTAGAAAAATAGTATTTTTTTTTTGCTCTTTCAAATGTATATAATAAAAAATATTTTCCTGTACTAGTTTTGTCTTAATTCCAAAACGTAACCTACTTTGTGAATTGCCCTCAGACTAATATATTTAAATAGTTTTTTTAAAAACTATTTTAATTAATATATGTAAATAAAGTTAATAAAAATAATATTATATTTTCATGACATTATTCAATTTACAGAAAATCATTTTTTTTAAAGTAAATTTATTCTTAAATTATTTAACAAATAATAATAATAATAATAAGATGAAGAAATATGATTAATTTTTTGCTTTACTTAATAAAAAAAATTATTTTTTTATATTTAATTTTTAATTATTCTGTCATTTATTGATATTTAGACTTTTTAGAAAATTATTTTTTTTATTATATTTGCATTTCATAAAGTTCTTATATTTTTTTTAATATTCCTCCCTCTTAAATAGAAAATTGATTGTTTTTTTTTAATTATTCTACTTCATTTTTTTTAATTATTCTACTTCATTTTTGGAGATGGATTAGTAACTAGACAGATTCATTCCTTGTATGGGTGTCTCCTCCTTTTGGTGAATTAATATAGTCCATACCCTTTTCCTTCTTTCTCATAATTTTTAATCAATTTCTTTTACTATCGTCGATTGTATATATAACTTCATAATTTATTTTATTATCTATATATTATGTAATCAAAAAATAATCTATTAAATATCAAAGAATATTTAAAAAATTTCTCCATTATTCTGAAATTAAACCCTTATAAGAGTTTCTATAGATAATATAAAATTATTGTTATCAAATCTGTTCCAGCTAATTAAAATTTAAATAATCAAAATTTCATTTTTTTATTAAATTGCTTTATGCATAATCTATTAAATGATACAATTCTATATAAATATACTGTTTTTAAGGAATAAATAGGTTAGAGTCCTTATATATACATATTATAATAATTCTAATTTTTGTGTTTTTTCTATCTTTAATCATCAGTTGTTTGACGTGGAAATTAACATTATAAAAACTAATATAGTGAAAAAAGTCAATTGTGGACCCAAAATGCTCATTAGAGGTGTAATTATTTGTTGTACTGTTTAGTTTGCTAAGCCTCATTGGGTAAATTAGAGTTTCATTAACGAGCGTAAGCCCTATTAGCGAAAGCGAGGAGAAAATTCCAACGAGATCACTTAATTAATTATTCTGAGTGGTAATTGGTTTAAATAACGATTGGTCAGGGAGTCAAACAATAAACACACACTCGCTTTAATTACCGATAAAAATGGAGAGGTGTCTGGAGAGGAACGCTGAAGACTTCGTTGATTGTATTTAAAATTGTTAGCCAGATACCGATTGGAGAAAACACGAGTAACAGGGTTTATTCGGGTTAGAATTACCCCAATTTATATTGTTCTATTACTTTGAATATGCATGTTTAAAAAACCTACTAAATCAATCAACAGATACAATATGAAAAGGTGTAACAACCGAAATGTGCATTAAACAATAAATAAATCATTTGAAATTTCATCGAATGTTTAAGTTGATTATTATTCGAATTATATAATTATAGAATGAATTTCATTAAAAGATTTCATCTAAGTTCTTTTAATAACCCTTTAATTCAACTGTGTCCACATAAAATAATTTCATATAAACTAATTGATTCAGATTCCATTCCACTCTAACAAATTGAAATAATTTATTTTTATTCCAACAAATTAATATATATTTAAATCATAATTTTTTTCTAATTTTATTTACTTATAAAGGCTTAAATATGTGGACTATTTTCATTTTTCTAATCAAAATAATTAAATTAGAGAATAATAACTTTTAACTTTTACCATTAACTTTTTAGTTCCAGATAGATAGATACATTCCTAATTTATAATACAACTATAGTATTCAATTTATTCAATTAATTTAAATAATATCGATATGAATTTTCTAGTAAAATTATTTATTATTGATATCTCCAAAATTGATTATTGGAATTTTAATACATTATTATTGAAGTATATATTTAAATTAAAAAAAAAAATTTTATTGATTTTACCCTTTTTTGTGTTTTTTATACCTTTTAATAGGTTGGGTAAAAAGTAATCCATTATTTTGCCGGTAGATCGCGTTAGTGAGTCACAGCTTCTATTCTCTCGACTCCACAATCTTAAATTTTTGTTCATTGACAAGTGACATTTCAAAGTAAATAAAACACTTTGCCTTATTTTGTTTGGTGCAATTAGCTGTTAGTTACAGAGGGCTAAAAATGGAGCTTAACAAACAGAAAATTAGGTACATTTCACAGTTTGTTTTTTTTTCGATAAAGGGTATAATGCAAGCCAGGTGGCTGAAATTGTTAACAGTGTTTATAGTGAAGGCACTGTAACAGCTAATCATGTTCAGTTCTGGTTTCGCTGATTCCGAGCCGGCATTTTTGATGTTGAAGATAAACCTCGCACAGGCAGGCCCGTCGTCGAAAATGCCGACAAACCATTTGCACAAAGCTGGATTCAGAAAGAAGCTCGATGTTTGGGTACTACACCAGCTAACTCCAAAAAACATCATGGATCGAATATCCATCTGCGAAGCCTTGATCAAACGTAATGAAATTCAGCAATTTCTCAAACGGATGGTGACTGATGACGAGAAATGGGTCACATACGACAATATAGTGAGAAAAAGATCGGGGTCAAAGCGCGGGGAAAACGGTGGCCAAACCAGGTCTAACGACCAGGAAGGTCCTACTCTGTATTTGGTGGGACTGGAAGGGAATAATTGATTATGAGCTACTCCCATATAGACAAACACTGAATTCTGATCTGTACTGCCAACAACTGGACCGTTTGAAGCTAGCGATCGACAAGAAACGACCAGGATTGGCGAACAGAAGAGGTGTTGTGTTCCACCATGACAACGCCAGGCCACACATTTCCGTAGTGACTCGCTAAAAACTCAGGGAGCTTGGTTGGGAAGTCCTAATGCATCCACCTTACAGTCGGGATCTGGCACCAAGCAACTACCATCATTTTCTTTCATTACAAAATTTCCTTAGTGAAAAAAAATTAGGATCAAGACAAGATTGCGAAAATCGACTTTTAGAATTTTTTGCCAGTAAGAAACAAGACTTTTATGAGAGAGGAATTATGAAGTTACCTCTAAAATGGCAAGAAATTGTTGAACAAAACGGTACTTATTTGACCTAAATCGGATAATCCAAACTATGTTAATTAAACTAATAAATTTCACCTAAAATAATGGATTACTTTTTCCCCAACTAATATAATAATAATTTTTTAATAATAATAATAATAATATTACAATTAATAAATAATGTTTTATACAATTTATATATGCCTCTATTATCTTCTGATCATTAAGATAATTTATTCTTCCGCTTATCTAATATCCCAAATAATTTCCTCTTCTTCTACACCACTTCTTCCCAATTACCTTCCACTCCCTACTTTGCTTTGGTATAAATTCATGTTTATATTGAAATTTAACTCTTTAATTAAATTTATTTCGTATATTTAATTTTTCCGTTTTTTTTTCTAGATTTCCTTATCTCTTTTTTGCAACTTGCAAAATATTCTTTTAAAAAAACACAATAGAAAATTATTATTAAAAAGTTTCACCCCTCTTCTTTCTCCAGATTATCATATTAAATAACAATCTTTGCAGCTGCAATAAAATAGATTCTATAAAACGATTTGGTGAATTAAAATTCATTTTTGCAATGTTTTTTTTTACTTCTTTCTTTTCATTCTCTTTCATTTATATTATATTGTTCTTAATAAGCATATTATTTTTTTTCTAAATGAATATTTATTGAAGTTAAAACATTAATATTAACTGGAATAATGTACTTTGGGGTAATAATTTTATTTTATCTTATAAGCTGTTTATGAATCTAGTAAAATAATAAATAAATAATCTTATAATTTATATATTATATCGTATTATATTATGATGCCTTATATATATATATATATATATATATATATATTTATATGGTATACTACTTTAATATATTTAATGACAATTATTACAATTATTATTTTTTTATTTTATTAAATTTAAATGAAGGATTATAATTTACAAGATAACTATTCAATAAAAATCTATAAAAAATTGATCGTATAAAGTAAATTGGCTACAATTTTTTGTTATTTACTTTATTGATGTTTTAGATATAATTTCCAACAAAAGATTCCTGCTAATTATATTAGGATAAAAAAATGCATTCAGTACATATATATAATATATATGTGTGTATGTACAAGGGTGGGATGAAAAGATTCCGACCTGACCAAGAAAAACGATGTTTTTCAATTTTTCTTTTGTTTTATTTTTCAAAATTCAAGATAGCTGAGACCTGTACGATGTCAGCTGAACGTGTGCGAAATATTTTGCAAAATCATTTGAATATGGAAAGCTATGTGCAATGTGGGTGCCGCATTTCCTAACGTTAGACCAAAAATTGCTTCGAAAAACCATTTCTAACGACAATTTGGCCCTGTAGACGGAATCCAAACGAATTTCTGCGTCAATTCATAACTGTTGATGAGACTTAAATTAAATTAAATCAAATTTAATTAATTAGAACAACGTTATGAGAAATGTATCAGTGTTGATGGAGATTATGTTGAAAAATATAGCAAAAAAAAAAATTTAAAAACATCGTTTTTCTTGGTCAGGTCGGAAACTTTTCATCCCACCCTCGTATATGATTATTATTAATTATTACAATTGGAAATATTTTCATTTATTTAATTTAATTCTTCATTTGTATTATCATTAAATTTCTTTAGTTTACACATTTTTACTAACTCACCAGCAAAATTTTCGGTATCGAGATTTTGATGTTTTTATACGTTTTGAAGGTTCCTGAGTCATTTTCACTAACAATAAGGTTGAGAAAAATGTATGTGTATGTGTGACAAGATTACCCAAAAACGGTTTGAGATAGAATAATGAAATTTGGTACACGGGCATTATTCAAAATTCTTAGTTTTCTATCTACTTTTGTGAATTGTACTTCATTCGGAAGAGGACCATTACATAACACGTTTTGATTTTTTTTTTCCTCTAAACTGACCAGAAAAAATAAAAATATATGTTTAATAGTTTTTCACACAATAAAAAATTGTATAAAACTGCTATATATAGAATTTCAGCTTGATTGAATCGATAAAAGTACCGGAATTAATTTTTTAACATCGGGCCATCAACAAAGAGCCAATAAATATTATTTATTAATTATAATTTATAATTTAATTAATTAAATTTAATTTAAATATAATATATGTTATTTAATTCAATTCAAATTGCGAGATAGTTGATACTCTAGCTTATTTTTTTCTCTCTTAACGGTTCACCAAACTTTAATAGAAACTTTAAACCAAACTTTAATAGAAAAATAATATTAAATAATATTTTATATACTACCTATTTAAATTAAAACAAACAATAAAATTATAATAAATAAAAAAAATAATTAAATGTGTTTCTTTATATAAAATTTATATTATTTTTTAAAATATTATATATAGAGAAAAGAAATAATTACACATTTAATAGAAAAAGATTAATCTTCAGTTAAATTCTTCAAACGGTTTTTTTTTTCTATAGTATAAGAAAAGTAGAAACAAAATATTTCTAATTGATTAGCGAATGTTTGATTTTTATTACCCAATGAATTTTTATCCTATATAGAAATTCAGTCATAAGATCAATTTAGGAAAATCATAAAAAAAAAAAAATAATAATAATAATAATAAAATAATAAAGTAGTATCACCGGTGTCCTTGTTAACCACCTGCCTTAGGATGTTTGTTTTGTGGCCCAGCAATCACCTGGCTGGCTTCTGAGCCCTCCTCTCTCTTTCCTTTTCTCCTTCCCTCCCTCTCCAACTTGAACAACTCCCTCATCCGGGTATCATTATAGGAATCAATACCATCTTTTTCTCTATTTTATTTTTATTTTTATCTAATTCTAGTCTTTATATTCAATTATACCTTTGCAGAAAGTGAAAAAGTTAAAATTTAGCACTGGAATTCCAAAGGAGCAGTTTTCTTTTTCGTTCAACTTAAATATAATATAATGAGAGAGTTCACAAAAAATCCTATCCATTTTAATGCTTTTACCATTTATAATTATATATATAATCCATCTAGGAAAAAATATTACTATTATTACATATATATATAAATTAATTTAAAAAATTAATCATAAAATTTAATCAAGAAGTAAATAAATGTGAATTTGTCAGACATATTTTTTAAATAAATTAACGATTTGTTATATCCCCTTATATAAAATGGTTAAAAGAAAATATATATAAATAAATAAACTATTCAATAGATAGATATTTAAACAATGTAATAATAATATTGAAAAGTTAAATTTTTCATTTTTGAATTTAATTATCAAGATATGTATATTTTTTTTTATAAATTTTCGTAAAATAAATTTATATATTTTTTAAATGAATTATAGTGAATAGTGACCACAAAAATTGCACTTATTATAATTTTTGTCATTTCGCTTGGTAATAAAGGGAATTATTTATTATTAATCAATTATTTTTACAACAAATGAACAATAGTTTCACTGTATAAATAAAATAATGGACAGAAACATAGTTAATTTCATTATATGCATATGCATATTTGTGATATGTCCGGGGCGCCACATTTTGAAGGGCGCCGATATAAAAATAAAACATGCTTTTATTATTTTTGTTTAATTTTGATTTTGTTGCCATTTTTACTATTACCGACCAACGATAGTAAGGGAGGTATTGTTTTCACACCAAATTTCACATGTGCAGATTTTTACATATCTCCATGAATCATGCATTTTGTTAACAGAAAAAAGTATTTTTAGCATGATGTCTGTCCGTCCCTCCGTATAAATGTGTACAGTTTGAACGACTTAACGGATTTTGATGAAATTTGGTGTATTTACTTATTGATGAATTTATCAACTTTTGGTGTATATCCGGAAACCGGGAGTGGTAGTATGAGCGATCGACGATTGGAAAGGAAAGGTTATTTTCACAACAAATTTCACATGAGGAGATTTTTTTACATATCTCCACGAATCATGCACTTTGTATTGGTTTTATCCTCGGGAAAAATCATCTTCATTAGTTTTTTCTTAATTTAAAATTATATGACGTCACCCAGCCCTTCATGACGTCACAGCCAACGCCTCCTTATATATTATAAATAAAATAAAATTAAAAATATTTATGTTATATCCATATCTGTTTTTATTCCATTAATAGATACATTTAAATTATTTGAAATTGTTTCTTTAGCTGGAAATTAATTCCGGCCCTGTACCACAAAATAATAAAAAATCTTTATGAAGTAACTTAAAGTGCCACAATAAAATTGTCATGATTTTTTCTTTAGCCCTTGAATCCTCTTTAGTGTTAATATATAGTCAAATATTTTGTATAACTGTAACTATAATGTACAAATGTATGTATGAAATATTACATTAATAATTTAAATGTTAAACTTTATATCAAAAAAGTAAAATGAGTTTTAATAAATTTGGAATGTATTTGCGATAAAAATTTTCTTTCCTAAAAATTGTCTATTATTAAATAAAATAATTTAATAAAAATACAGTGTCTGCTACTAGTATTAATATAAGAATATTCAATTTTAAAGGAGTTCTATCAAATAAGTATTCACCCCTACATTGACTCAAACTCACTGAATAGCTTTTATTTTCTATTCATATTCATATTTTCTAAAAAACTATCTATTAACCCCATTTATTTTCAAATATTAATATATAAAATATATATTTAATTATAAAATCATTATATCCTTCTACTATAAAATTCATTAAATTAATATACCTACAATAAAATAAATATTAATTTTTATTTTTATACTTATTTTACAAGTTTCGATTTTAATTAATATTTAAAATTAATTTGATTCAATTCAAATATATAACATTAATTAAAAGTAGAAAATAGTAGATATTTATTTATTTATTATAATAAATAAAGAAAAATAATTATTCATGAATAAAAAAAATTCTCTCTATAAGTGAACGATAATTATAGAAAAATGGCATTTTGAGAAAAGCTTTTATTTATTATACAAATTTTCCACCAATTTAAACTGTTTCTTTTATCGTTTCTATTCCCAATAGCTATAAAAGATACATAAAAGTATTTTTATTTCCCTAAAATAGATCAATTTGACTCAATACCCATAAATGTCAACATTCCAAATTAGATGATTTTTAAAAAAAAAAAAAAAAACTTCATTCAAATGATTCATTTTATCAATTAACATATTTAATTATTCAAATAAACATATATTATATTTATAATGGTTTTAACATATTTTAGAAATATAATTAATTTAATATTATTTACGCCTTTGAATATTAACCAACGAATCAAAAATCTCATTAAATCTAATAAAATGAAATATTAATTGAAATTTAATATTTTAATTATTTTTTTTTATGTGATCTCATACGAATTAAATACTAATAATTTTTTTTATATATTTTATATTTATCTCGGGTTTAAAGAAAACTCTTATATAAAATATATGATAAAAACGAATTATTTAATATTTTGGTCATCTGTTTTACATCATATTTAATTTATTACTCACTATTCAGTTTCTTTCCATTCAGTTTTCCAAATAATTTTAGTAATCATATTCCTTCACTCATTCTACTACAGTCTAACCAAACTTTACGAAATGTATTTTAATTAAATTAATAAAATATTTTAAATTAAGTTATATAAACAAAAATTAAATTTAAAAAATAGATTTTGGAAAGGATGAACGCTTCTGATGATAACCGGATTTCCGAAAAAAATACGAATAAAGCAAATATATCAATAAACTTAAAACTTCATATAGTGTTTAATTAAAAAAAAATATTTTTGTTGAGGTGTCAATTATAAGTTTAATATCAGATGATTAAACGAATTTTTTTTATAAAAATTATAAAATTTTATTAAATTACCACAAAATAAACCCGCCTTACAGAGTATTTAAAAGATAAAAATGGAATGTTACTTACTTGAAAGAAAAATAAAAATTCATATTTAAATAAAGTGAACGCTCTATATAAGCAACTCATTTGAACCAGTTTCAATAAAAAAGGTCCTTAGTGGGAAAAGTTGCTTAAACGGAAAAATTGTATTTAAAGCACAAAAATATTAATTAATTAATTAACAGAAACTAAGAGAAATTTTAGTAACTATTCTAATTAACAAAAATTAACTTCAATATTGGAAGCACAAAAAAACAATGATAGAATTTTTTACAATATGTTGTTGTGGACAATTGTCAACTCAAATATCTAGCTTCAAAAAAAGTACCGGGAAACAATTTCAAATAATTTAAATGTATCTATTAATTAAATAAAAAACAAATATGAATATAATATACACATTTTTAATTTTATTTTAAGAATAGATATATATCTCACACAGGCGGTGGCTGCGACGACATATCTATTTAAATTAAAAAAAACTAATGAAGATGATTTTTCCCAGAGATGTGATCAATAAAACTCTTTAATACTATCTCTGGTGTGAATTTCAAAAAAAGAGCGGTTTCTGAGAACCCATTTACATATATACAATTTTAGCTAGCATAATAAGATAAGATAAGATAAGTTGCTTATACAGAATAGATGAACTAAAAATAGTTGCTTGTATAATGGTTGCTTATAAAGAATGTTGCTTATAGAGAAGTTGCTTATATAGAGCGTTTACTGTATATGATTAACATTTGCTTGAAAATTAAAATACAATTTAAATTAAATTTATTAAATTAAATTATAATTAAATTAATATAATAATAATAATAGTAATAATAACTTTATAAATCAAATATTATATTTAAATTTTAATATTTTAAAATTGTTATCTTCAGACTTCAAGAATTAGTAATATAGATTCATTTTTTAAAATATAACAAAAAAAATTTACAAATTTTTACTTAAAACAACTCTATTCTCGGACTTATTTTTTGAATTTCAATGCTCCAACATATAGAATTTAAATTTTTATTAGTTTTTTTAAGTTTTCTCGGTTCAGAGAACTTGTATTATTCAAGTATGTCATTAAAAAAATACTTTTATTTGTTTATTTTTAATCTAGCTATATAAAAAGGTGAAAATTTCGTATTTAAATGATTAATAAGTGACATATTTAGGGACCTTGATTGAATGCATTTATCAATTAATATTTTATCATAGTGCAATAAAGTGCCAACTTCTCTTTTATTATCATAAATAAATCTTTTATTATCAAGCGCACTCTCCCATTTTAATTGTATTTTCCTGTACAATTTAAATAGATTCTCTATTAATTACAAGAATTAATAGAATCATTGGGTGTAATTTGTGACGAGATGACTTTAATTAATTGAAAATAACTAACAGATCATCCAGGAAAACCAATAAAGGGGCTTGATGAATTTAGGTAGACAAAAATCCAATTTCGCTTCATGATTAATATTCATATATTGGAATATCCCAATCGTACTGGATAAAAATCATGTTTGTATATTCGAATTATGTTTGATCGGGATTTAATAGGTATATATCAATTAACTTGATATTAGAAGTTGTTCGAGCATGAAATTACTTTGTTTCTATCAATTACAAGGGGAATTTGTGAATTTTCTAAAAAAAAATGAAAAAGAATAGATTAATACATTCAAAAAAATATTAAATGGATTGAAATATTATGATTCATTCTGCTTTTTTATTCTTTTGTATGTAATGGAAAATATGCAATCCGCAAAAATTGCATAAGAAAAGTTTATTTGGAATTAAATAAGTTGACCCGTGGCCAGGCCCAGAACCGACCGACGGTTTGAAATAAATAAATTTCCAGCTACCTTTAGTGTGAAAATAACCATTCCCTTCCTATCGTCGGTCGGTAATACTATCACTTCCGGTTTCCGGATATACACCCAAAGTTGATCAATTCATCCTACTGATGCATTAAGTAAATATAACAAATTTTATCAAAATCCATTGAGCCGTTCAAGCTGTACACATCTATATGGACGGACAGATGGACGGACAGACATCTTGCTAAAAATACTTTTTTCTGTTAACAAAATGCATGATTCGTTGACATATTATGTAAAAATTTGAGGTGCAAACAATACCTCCCTTACTATCGTCGGTCGGTAAAAATGAAAAAGAATAGATTAATACATTCAAAAAAATATTAAAAGGATTGAAATATTATGATTCATTCTGCTTTTTTTTTACCGACCGACGATAGTAAGGGAGGAAGTAATTTTAGCATGATGTCTGTCCGTCCGTCCGTCTGTCCGTTCGTCCGTATAGATGTGTACAGCTTGAACGGCTCAACGGATTTTGATAAAATTTAACGTACATAATTATATGATTTTTGATGTGGTAATTAATAGTAACTTTACCAATTGCTCTTCTTACTACAGTAAGAGTACTGTAAACTCAAAGGGATTATAATCCAATAGCTTTACCGTGATTATTATTATTATTTTTATTTAATTAATTTATTTAATTAAATTCAAATATAATTCGAAGGGTTTCTATTAAATTCAATGATTTACGATATTCATTGAGTGATCGTTTTCAGTAAAAGTATTAAATAAGATATGGATGAGTATAGATCAAAAAGATACAAGAATTCATATTGAAATCTATTTATGTGATAGAGAAGGGATAGAGACAAGATAAAGAGAAAGAGGGTGCTTAAGGGTATAAGAGATGGGGGGACAATGACCAGTGATCGAATCAAAGTAAGTGCCCCCTCCTTTTTTTTTGGTCTATGACAGACCCCTTTCTTTCCTTTCTCGACGCATTCACTCAACAGAAATTAATTGGATTATCCAGACAAAAAAAAAAAAAGTGGAATAGAAATGTCAAATGTGTCTCTTCCGCATAAATGATCCCAATGGCATCAAGTCGACGTTTTGGATTTCATTAAAATAATATTCCGACCACCAAAAGAGGGACTAAGAAATAGGGATATCATTAACGCCTCGTTGCCGATAACCAGACAGCAGCGTCAAAAAAAAAATCGAATCGAAGGGCTTTAATTGTGTTCCAAATACTGTCTTCCCTCCCCCTCCTATCTCTCTCTCTCTCTTTATCCTACTCATCCCTTCTGGAAGAGATGCCAGTATTGAAAAGAATCCAGCAGATTAAAGATTAGAATTTAGAATTAAAAAAAAAAATTATTTGGTAATATAATAAAAAAAGTTTGATTTTAAGAATAGAAAACGTCACAACGATGGAGAATATTTTTTTTAGAAACCGGTAACAAGGATAATTAAAGCAGGAATAACTTTTTAAATATTTTTTTTTAAATTATAAAAAAAAATTTAATATTCTTTGGAAAAATGAAAATGAAATCATTGATTATTTCAAAGTATATAAAATTTTAATTCATTTTTACTTTGACATATTTAAATTATTATTTATAATAATATATTATTGTGATCACAGTCAAAAATTCAAATCCAAGTATTCAATAGAAATTAACATTTTGAGCTTAAGAAAAAAATTAAAAAATTGGTAGTTCTGTATATAACAGCGAAAAAATGATATTAGAAAGGGAAATTGTGTATTTAAGATATAATAATATATAATATACCAACTTTGTCAAATCGGCTACCAGTATTGCCACTTTTCTCAAAAATAACTATAACAATTTTCCATCAATATTAAATGAAATTACGCTTGGAAGATCTCATCCACTATTAGATGCGAAGATTTAAATAGTATGTATTCAAAAAATCTCCCTCTAAAGAAACTTTATTTTTTTATTTTAGATATGCAAAATTTCTCTCTATATAAAATATATATATTGCCGGTTGAATTATATGGGTTTGAGGTGAGGCATGGTCTAAGACCCTGAGAGATGAGAATAGATTCAGAGAAATTGATAATAGGATTGGTCACAGCATTTATGGGCCAAAGAAAGATGAGATCACCGGGAGGGAATGGCGGACATTGCATAACGAGAAATTGCATCACATCTATGCATCTCAAGACATAGTATAAAAATATTATAAAATCGAGAAGGCTACGATGGGTAGAAAACGTGGCTAGAATGGGAGAGGAAAGAATGGCGAAAAATATATTGGTAGAGTGACTGATTGGGAATCGTCCGCTTGGAAGGCCAAGAATGCGGTGGGTGGAGAATGTAAGAAGGAACATGAGAGAGATGGGAGAGAGTAGGGATGGGATGGTGCTGGCTCAGGAAAGGGACTCTTGGCCAACAAGAACTTTAGAATTCTGTACAGCTACGGAGATAGATATATAGAAAATTTCTATATTGTTAATAATAATAAAATTTGTTTTTCCAGTTTTAATTGGGTTGTTTGTTTTCCTATTAATAGTGCTGTCATTATCTGTATTTCTTTAAAATCATATAACAAAAGGAAAACTATTCTTCCTTTTCAATATGACATACACAGGTTATATTATATTATTTAATGAGTAATAACATATAAAAAAATAAATAAGATAGAAAATGAATTAATCTAACTATTATATTGTAAAAATTAGGCAAATTTCTATGTATTTTTACTATCTATGAAGTATTGCGATCACGAAAATTTTCGATGTTGAGATTTTGATGTTTTAATACGTTTTGAAGGTTCCTGAATCATTTTCACTAAGGTTGAGAAAAATGCCTGTGTGTGTGTGTATGTATGTAACCAAGATTACACAAAAACGGTTTGACCTAGAATGAAGAAATTTGGTACATGAGCATTATTCAAAATTCGTAGTTTTCTATCAACTTTTGAGAAATGTAGCTCAACCGAAAGAGGGTCATTACCTACAACGTTTTGATTTTTTTTCCTCTAAAGTGGTCACATGATTAAAAATTGTATAAAACTGCTATATTTAGAATTTCAGCTTGATTGATTCGCTGAAATTACCAGAATTAATTTTTTAACACTGCAAATCTCACGCGCCAACACGTGACGTGGTGCCATCAACAAAAAGTCAAACATGAGCTGGTTTAATATTTATTATTTATAATTTATAATTAATTAAATTAAATTTAAATATAATATATTAAATTATTTAATCCTATTCAAATTGCGAGATAGTCGAGTGGAGACACTCCAGCTAATTTTTATATAATATATTTTATCAAAATACTTAATATAAATTGTATTTTCAATTAATTATATAAAAAATAAAAATCAGAAATTTTATGAATATATAAATGAATAAGCATTACAATTTTGTTAATTAACTGTCATTATAATATGTCAATTAAATAACTAACTATAAAAAAATAAAAAAAATATTTTAATAATTTACTTTATTTAATAAATCAAATTATGAAACCCAATAGAGTTTCAATTAAATAATTTATTTAATTTTAATTTTTCATGAAGATTAGAAAATAATTTAGATGTTATGAAAGCAGGGTTAAACATCTTCATAAAAATATATAAATAGTAATATTATTAAATTTCTTAGAACTTAATCTTAAAAAAATTTCCATTGTTACTTTTTTAATGAGGCATAAAATATTTTTGTCTCGATATTTATAATTTATTGCCTATTATAAATAAATCAATAAATAAATAAATATAATAATAATATAAATAAATAAAAGAACAATATGAAAGAGCAATTTTCAAATGTCAATAGCAGATGTAAACATATCGCTGGTGGTTAAAAATATAACGTGTTTAGAAAATTAATATAAAAAATAACAGGTATAATACTTATTATATAAAAAACAATTTTCCGTTGGTTTCAATAATCTAGATAATAAATTTTAAAAATCCAATAATAAAATAAATAATCAAATCAACACATATCAAATAAATAATAAGAAGCTTTAATTAGATATGAATTTAAAATTTTAAAGAAAATAATAAACTGCAATTTTCTATTGTATTTTGAAGAAAAAATTTCCAATTTAAAGTTTCTAAATCTAAATTTCTAATAGTATAAATAAATTTAAGTTAAACTTAATTAAAAGAAATTCGTAATTCTTCAATTTTGAATTTATTTTTTAAGCTTTCTTTTTTTTTTGGTTGATGGCATTTGAGTGATTGGATTAACAGGAGGTATTTTTTTGTTGTTCAGCTAGAAGAACGAGATACTCTAGAGAGATCAAGACAGAAGGGCGAAAAGAAAGTGGAGCTTCGCTAATTACACGGTCAGTAGAACGTAGCCTCTTCCCCATAGATCAGGGGCTGGGGGAATAAAAGTGGAGCAAAAATACGTTAAATTACAGTAAGACTTTGAGATTGCACTGAATATCTGGCTTTTTGCTTAATTTATATAAATCAATTTATAATTAATATAGCAATTTATTTTTAAATTTAATTTTTAGTAAAATTTTGAAAAATAATTGTAAAAATCAAAATTATAAAATAAATTATTTTAGTAGTACTATTATATATAATATTTATATAAAAAAGGATTATCTAGGAATCAGAGAGCAGTCATCAGAAAAACAGAAGCTTTTTAAATAAAACCTAATTTCTTTTTTATCGATGTTTCGGTCTCGTATCAGGACCCACTTCAAGTAAAAATCATCTTGTCAAAAACATACCTGTTAAAAAGGGGGCCAAGTTCCTATCGACTATTTGTTTGCCTAAAAATGGGTTCAAATCCATCCCAAAGCCAAGTTTAGATGCACTTTAAAATCAATCATAATCATTTTCATCAACAGCCTGATCCATTGGTAAACATTTGGCATTCCCAAGACTCACCACCACACCCAGTCCTGCATCCAGGCACTACACACCACTTTATTCACGTCAATTGTCCATCTGGCCGAAATTCACTTTACCATACACCCAACTTAAAATATGGTATAGTTGTTAAAATACGTAGGTACTTGGTTTAAAATATCTAAAATTATAATACTTAGAAATTTGAACTTGGCAGGTTTTCGTGCTGTACGTAACACTAGATTATTTGTATAATTATATTTATTATGTATATATATAAATTAACCTGCTAAATGAAAAATAAAATAAATAATAGATATTATGTTTTTTTTTATCTGGGTGGGGCCCCGGAATTCTGTGTCCTTGCCTAGGGCCCAAAAATTCCTTAGTCCGACACTGTATATAAAAATTATTGGAAAATATTAATTTACAAAAAAATTATCTCAATCAAAAAACTATTTCAGTTAAATGGTATTTTATTTAGATTGAATATATTTAAAACGAAAATTCCATAGAAAATAGAGTAAAACATGAGCTATTATACCTATAGTAATAAATATATAGAACGTTAATAAATACTAATACTATGGAGACTAGCAGGATCTGTTGGCATTTGTATCTGTTATTTATTTACTTTTTATTTCATAAAGTAATTCTTTATTTTTTATAGTAATTGAAAGGTAAAATTTCGCCATTGACCCCCAAGACTCTATCGACCCTTTTCAAAATTCTATAGACCCCAAGGGATTCCCCTGTTTCGCGTTGGGAATCCCAGCTCTTTTCTGTCAAATTTAAATTAATAATAAAATTAATAAAATATGTAGTACTTTTTATTAAAAAAAAAATCAAAGTTGAATTTGTATTCATAAAATAACAAACACAATACAAACTTTTATGTTAATAATTTATAGATATATACGAGTGTTATAAAATTCTTTTTCTCAAAATATCAGTGTATTTTCGTTTTTTTAGACTTTATACTTTAACTATTGCAAATAATTTTACTTCAAAGCAAATAACTCTTCCTAAAATGCAACTTACTCTGCCTAGTTTAGAATATATTGTGAGTTTGTGTAGTTGTTATTTATTCTTTAATAGTTAGAAAATATCTTCTACTTGGCTGGTCTTAAACTCGAGTTTACAATTGTTGTAGACTGCATTTTATGATAATAATAATAATAATAATAATAATAATAATAATAATTACTATTTATATATAATTTTTCATAAAAAAGCAATTAAGATGATCATTATGTTTTTTTTTGTTTGTTTTGTCTCAAACTTTTTGTTTTGCAGATTATTAAAAAAAATTATTAATAAAATATTCCAATATTTTATTTTCATATTTGATAAAAGATATGAAAATCAATCGATCCTCCCTTACCCTTGTTTCAAGTATCAAGTATTTTATCTCCTCCCACCTAAGCTTTTCATTTTATATATACTATATAATATGTATAATATAATATATAGCAAAATTTAATCAAAGCTTTTCATTAGAATTTAATTTGATTGAAAAGCATTTCATTAATAACTAATAAGATCCCATGACTATATAATATAATAATAATCATTTATTTTTAGTGTACATATATCTTTCCATATTATTAATAATTTTGTTTCATTTTAATATTAATTAATTAATTTAATAGAAGGAAATGTATTAGTAACTAATCAAATATTATCCCTATATATTTTTACTTTAATTTACTATAATTAAATATTGGCTAACACTTGGATTATTTTCATATTTGATATATTTTTAAAATTTATTATTTATGGAAAAATATGTATTTATTAGGGTAGCATCGCTGCCTCAAATTCTCGTGGTCCCAGGTTCAAGTCCCGGGCCTGGCAAGGGAATTTCTCTAGCTGGAGTCTATAGGATAGAGTCAACCCAGCCTCCGGGATCAAAATTAAGGTTTGAGCTAGAATCATGAAATTTGTACACGGGAATTATTCGAAATTCGTAGTTTTATATCAGGGGTGGGCAAATACTTATAACCGCGGGCCAAAATGAAATTTTCAAATTGTCTCCCGGGCCGGAGGACCATATTTCGAAAACACCAAACCGGGACATTTGTAAAAAAAAATCCTTTTTTTAGAGCCATATTGAATGAATGAAAGATCGCAATAAGAGCCAAAGTTTTTCAACGGGCCGGATAAAATAAGCAAAAGGGCCGGCTTTTGCCCACCCCTGTTTTATATCAACTTTTGAGAAATGAAGCTCTTCCGGAACAGGTTCATTACCTACCACGTTTTGAATTTTTTTCCTCTAAAGTGACCGTAAAAATAAAGATATATGTTTGATAGTTTTTCACAAAATTAATAAAAATTGTATAAAACTTATATATATAGAATTTCAGTTTTATTGAATCGGTCAAAGTACCGGAATTAATTTTTTAACACTGCAAATCTCACGCGCCAGCACGTGTCGTGGTGCCATCAACAATGAGCCAAGCACGCACTGATTTAATAAATATATTTATTAATTTTAATTTATAATTTAATTAATTAAATTTAAACTAAATATAATTTATGTTATTTTATCCAATTCAAATTGCGATATAGTCGAGTGGAGACACTCCAGATTTTTTTCTTATATTAAATTCACTCCAGACTCACTTAGTATAAATTTATTAATTTAATCATTTAATATTTGATAGCATAATAGATCCTAATAAAATAGAATATTTGAAAATTTTAATTTATTATAAAAATCTTTGTTCTTAACCGATATTGTGTGTGTGTCGGAAGTATAAATATCAATATTAAATTATATTTTATTTAAAAATAGTCTCTGATCGAAAATTGGTAAAAAAAAACTCAATTTTCATAAATATTATTTTTTCTAATCAAAACTCAAGTCAGCCAAAGAAGGGTTAAGCCAAAATACTCTTTAATTTAAATAAAAATTTCCATGATATCATCATCGTAGATTACTAATCTAAATAAATCGTGTTTTAAAGCTACCGTCTGTTTTCAGTCGGTTCGTCATATTTTCCTCTTTAAAATGTAAATCAGTTGACCTTTTTTTTCCTGGACTTACTAATAAATACTAGGAAAGTGGTTGGGTGTAGCATAGCAATTGGGGTTTAAACACAATGGCCATTTTCGTTTGTATTCTTGTGCATTGCTTATGATATATTCGTGTTAGGAAATTTTCCACATCATCAGCAGATCGTGGACTGACCTTAAAAGTAACTCAGGAACAGATGATTGACTGAGCCAGGTTGTGTCTGGACAGGCCAGAACAACGCCACTGAATGCTAAATGGTCAATGAAAGCGATTCTATGCCTACGGATGACATCAGCCGACAATGGGAAAAATGTCCAAAAAGTCAAACTGCCAATGAAACAATAGAGTAAAAAAAAAAATGATCACAGGTTTTCATTTCATATCAATGGAATTTAAGATCGTTTTATTTATAAAAAAAAAACGATATAAATTCTTCTTAATGATCTTAGAATAAAAAAAAAATTGATGAAATCAAAATCAATAATCACACCTTGAAACAGGAGCAAATTAAGAATAAATCAATCAATTTAATATATTTTTTTGATGCGATTGGAATTTGAGCATACTTTAGTTATTTGCAAATTAATTTTTTATGGTTTTTTTTAATAGGATAATGATAAAAAAGAGATTCTAAGAAATTTGTTGTTTTTGTTTTTGTAAATTAATCAATTTAATTTTTTAAAGGATGATAATTATCTATTTGGATATGTATACCTATATATATTTATTTTTACTTTCCCGCATACTTCGTATAAGGGAAGTATTAGAATATCGTCAAAAATTTCGACTTCGAGATTTCGATAGATCTTGACGTTTTAGACCTCCCTGAGTCGGAAAATACCATTTTTAGAATTATGTCTGTGTGTGTGTATGTATGGATGTATGGATGTATGTAATGTTTGTCTGTGAGCAAATTTACTCAGAAACTAATCAAGCTAGGACTTCGAAATTTGGTACACCGATATTATTCACAGTTTGTAGATTTCTATCAAAATTTCGTCAAAATCGGTTAACCGGAAGTGGTACTTTACCTACACTGGTTGCGTTTACCTTTCAAGGAAAGTACCAGTTTGCTTCGAGATATTTGCTTCATATTTTGTATATAGATTTAAAAATATGAAAAACATTCAGGTACCAAATTTCATCATGATCTGACTACCGGAAGTGACATTTTACCTATACAAGTAGCGTTTCTTTTTTACCGACCGACGATAGTAAGGGAGGTATTGTTTTCACACCAAATTTCACCTGTGGATATTTTTAGGTACATATCTCTACATATCTATCTATGTAATGTTTGTCTGTGAGCGAATTTACTCAGAAACTAATCAAGCTAGGACTTCGAAATTTGGTACACCGATATTACTCACAGTTTGTAGATTTTTATCAAATTTTCGTCAAAATCGGTTAACCGGAAGTGGTACTTTACCTACACTGGTTGCGTTTACCTTTCAATTAAAGTACCAGTTTGTTTCGAGATATTTGCTTCATATTTTGTATATAGATTTACAAATATGAAAAACATTCAGATACCAAATTTCATCATGATCTGACTACCGGAAGTGACATTTTACCTATACAAGTAGCGTTAGGTGTAAATTATAAATATATATAATAGTGTTAAACCATTTTACTTTATAATTTAAATTAATTAGTTTGTTTATTTTTATTGTTGTTAATATGCGGGAAAGTCTAGAGGAGGACACTCCCGATTTTTTTAAGTAGTAAGTAAAATTCCCTTTAATAAATATAATCTAAAACAGGGGTCGGCAACCTTTTTCAATAGTCGGGCACATTTCTGAAATAATATAATAGGGGTGGGTAAACTTGATGATACTTAGAGCCATATTGAAACATCGAAAATGTTAAGAGTCTGATCGCAAAAACATTTTACTTTTTTTTTATTTTTAGAACCGTATTGAAAAATTTTAAAAAAGTCGAAAATGTTTAAGAGCCTGATTGCAAAAACATTTCAACTTTTTTTTAAATACTTAGTAATTTGAATGCGCGGGCCATGGAAAATAATTTCGCGGGTAACCTGGTGCCCGCGAGCACCTGATCTAAAAAATCCACTCATCTGAGGTTTATTTACTAGTATTAATATTACTTATAAATAATTTGTATAATTTTTATCATATCAATTGTTCTACGTGTATGTTTTATAAAAAATAAAACATTGTGATACATCAGTGATCCTCAACCTGGGCGATATCGCCCCCTGGGGGGCGATCGACATCTTAAAGGGGGCGATTATTTGACTATACGATTTTGGGGGGCGATAAGTTATTTTTGGGGGCGAAATCATTTTCAACTCTAAAATAAGTTAACCTGTGGCCAGGTCCGAACCGACCGACGGTTTGAAGTAAATTAATTTCCAGCTACAGAAACAATTTCAAATAATTTTAATATATCTATTAATGTAATAAAAAACAGATATGGATACATAAATAATAAATATAAACATTTTTAATTTTATTTTATTTATAATATATATGCAAGACCAGGCTGTGACGTCATGAATGGCTGGATGACGTCATATAATTTTAAATCAAGAAAAAACTAATAAATATGATTTTCCCGAGGATAAAACCAATACAAAGTTTATGATTCGTGGTGATATATAAAAAAATCTCCTCGTGTGAAATTTGGTGTGAAAATAACCCTTCCCTTCCTATCGTCGATCGCTAATACTACCACTTCTGGTTTCCGGATTTGCACCAAAAGTTGATCAATTCATCCCACTGAAGCATTAAGTAAATATACCAAATTTCATCAAAATCGGTTGAGCCGTTCAGGCTGTACACATCTATACGGACGGACAGACGGACGGACAGACATCATGCTAAAAATACTTTTTTCTGTTAAGAAAATGCATGATTCGTGGAGATATGTAAAAATCTCCACATGTGAAATTTGGTGTGAAAAAAGGTAAGATGATTTTGCAAACAGGCGTTTTAAACTTTTCCTCTTTTTACCGACCGACGATAGTAAGGGAGGTATTGTTTTCACACCAAATTTCACATGTGGAGATTTTTACATATCTCCACGAATCATGCATTTTCTAAACAGAAAAAAGTATTTTTAGCATGATGTCTGTCCGTCCGTCTGTCCGTCTGTCCGTCCGTCTGTCCGTCCGTCTGTCCGTCCGTATAGATGTGTACAGCCTGAACGGCTCAACCGATTTTGATGAAATTTGGTATATTTACTTAATGCATCAGTGGGATGAATTGATCAACTTTTGGTGCAATTCCGGAAACCGGAAGTGGTAGTATTAGCGATCGACGATAGGAAGGAAAGGGTTATTTTCACACCAAAGGAGATTTTTTTTATATATCACCACGAATCATGCACTTTGTATTGGTTTTATCCTCGAGAAAAATCATATTTATTAGTTTTTTCTTGATTTAAAATTATATGACGTCATCCAGCCATTCATGACGTCACAGCCTGGTCTTGCATATATATTATAAATAAAATAAAATTAAAAATGTTTATATTTATTATTTATGTATCCATATCTGTTTTTTATTACATTAATAGATATATGAAAATTATTTGAAATTGTTTCTGTAGCTGGAAATTAATTTATTTCAAACCGTCGGTCGGTTCGGACCTGGCCACAGGTCAACTTATTTCAATTTTTTTCAATAAGGTTCTAAAAAAAGGTCAGATGATTTTGCAATCAGGTTCTGAAACTCGATTTTTCAATATGGCTCTAAGTATCACCTAGTGTACCTACCTTATATTAGGGATTATCATGCAATTTTTATCTGTAAAAATTTATAGGGGGGGGCGAATTAAGAAGCGGGTCTTACAAAGGGGGCGTTTGGTCCAAAAAGGTTGAGAAACACTGTGATACATGAACGCAATAAAAATTTGTGTCAACTATTGTAATAATTAATCAATTTTTTTTTTAATTAAATAAAAATATTTTAATTATAAATTCAAAATTAAAAGAAAATTGATTAATTATTGACTTCTTAAAATTATTTATTAAAAAAAAAAATATTTAGCTAATAAAACATGATGAAATCAAAATTAATAATCACACCTTGAAACACGAGCAAATTATGAATAAATAAATTAATTTATTATATTTTTTAATGCTTACTTTAATCATTTTCGACCAAAAACATTATAATTTTTTAATATGATAATGATAAAGAAACGTTTTATAAGAATTTTGATGGTTATTTATGTTTTGAGGTTCCAAGTATTCTTTTCTAACAATTTAACCAAATCGCGTATCTGAATTTATCTTGAACGTTTCTTCCGATTTGAAATTTTATAAAAAAAAACAATAAATCTTATAATCCCGAAAATGAAATTAAAAAATTGCCTTTTTCTGGGATAAGTATTTTTTTTTTTTGATTTTTAAAGTAATTAAAATATAAATATTTCTTATTATTATTTTAAATTTTAAATAAAGGAAATATAAATTTTAATTTTTCCATATTGTATATCTATCTATACGAGTATATATAAGAAAAATAATGTTAATCAAAAGATAAATGTATAAAAAATTAAAAATTAATAAGAAGCTGTTATTTATTAATTTATAAATATAATACGAAATTAAAAAAAAAAAATTTTTTTTTATTAAGAATATATATAAAAGTATTAGATAGAAATTTATAGGAAAATAAAATTTTGATTAACACGATGGAATATACCCGATTGAAGGAATTGATCTTTTTATGGATAAGAAAGCTTTTTATCTGTAATAAAAAACGAGCGATATTATTAAAAGAGAGAAGAATCACTATTGGGAGGAACGATCATGTATCTTCTAGAAGAGAATATCTGCAATCTCTCATAATCGTATAATATTTTGTCTATAAAAAAAAAGTAAACCGCCTGGCATTCTAATTCCTGGGGCGTGCAGCCGCCACGTTCGAATACTAAAATCCCCTTTAAGAAGGGATACGAGGGGACTCTCAATTTCGGTGAGGGGATTCTTCAACGCCGAGTCACGCCTTGGATTTGGCTCAATGGCGCTCATTACTTGCGGGGATTCACCGTCGTTGAAAAATATGTCGCGAACAAAAAAACATATATATATATATATATATATATATATATATACTCGTATATATAAGAGACAAGCGAGTAAGAAAAAACATTGATCGTTTTACAAATTAACAAAAAATATCAAAAAAGTTATATATTTTCTTTTTAATATATTTTTTTATATTATTAATAAAAAATAATATAAATAAATTAAATAATAATACAACTGTGCGAATAAAGTTGATAATTATGGTACTGGTAGATAATGGTAGACAATGTGAAGGTATTAATATTTACATGATTTATAGATGTGGTATTTTTATTATAATTACATATATTACATCCGCTAGATGTCGTTGAGAAAGGAATCAGTTTTTGAATGTGAAAGTCCTTAAAGAAAATGAAAATGTTGATAAAAGCAACTTCTTTATCACAACTAAAAATTATTCTTTTTTCATAAAATATATATTTTATTATTATATTTATATATTTACCAAGTATTTATGATTTCTCTTAATTTTCTTAATTTTTTTGATTTATAGGATTTTTTCCCATTTTAGCCAACCTTGTCTTTTTCAAATTAATTATTTTTTCTTAATATAAGTGAGCTTAGAGAAGACCAATACACCAACAAGACTACCTGTAAGATATCATCCTGATTAAGTATTCTAGAAATTGCTTCTGATTAATCACAACTAAAATTAATAACTTATTATTTAATTATAATTCATAAAACAGCAAAAAAGCAAAAAAAAAAAACAAGAAATAATATTCTACTTCTATTATAAAATATTGTCTTGTGAGTGTTTTATTAGAAAAAAAAGTTGGCATATCAATTTAGATACATTTTAGAATTTATAGCCTATTAACAAAATATGAATTTAATCGAACAGAATATTAGCAGAACAGGATAAGACGACTCCTCGGGGCGCCAAATTACGAGGGGCGCCTATATAAAAATAAAATAATTTTTTATATTCATTAATTAAAATATAATTTGTATGAAAGGGCGCCAAATTTTGATTTGCCTTGAACCGCTCCTATTTGGGTTCTTGATCTCAAAAATGATACATAGAGAAATGAAATAAATTATTAGTATGTCAAAATGTAAAGAAAGTCAAAATTACAAGATTAATGTGATATGTTTATTTTTAAAAGTAAACATGAAATATGCATACAACCATTATTTAAATGTAGTCCATGTAGATCAAACAATTAAAATGATATTCTATTTAAAATTTAATTGAGATTATTTCCATTTATTTGTTAAACTTATTGATGGTAAATTGAGATAAAAGTTATCCATTCTATCACAACCAGTTTCAATGTATGAATAGAAAGGGATGTTATTTTGATTTATTTAATTCAATTAATTAATTAATAAACAACGAATTTAGACCCTATCTGTCTAGAATACAAATATTTGTGAACGGAACCTGGTCAGACTCGATTCTCTTGTAAACCCCTGCCTTTCCACCTTCCATGCCTCCTCTCCCATCTCTCTTAAAATACCCCTCGCTAACACAACTCAAAACCAGCGCCATTAATTAAAACCGAATCCGCAATTTACTAGAAAAACATTTGGGTGTTGATTTAAGCTCTTTCTCCATTTCATGTGCTAATGACTCTTGCTTCTTGCCTGATTACTTTTTATGGATATTATTTCATGCATAAAATGGACTCACCTTTTATGCATTCGTTTTGCCAGGGTGGGATTTTATTCTTTTTATTTTTATTTTTTTTTACAATCTCACTAGCCAAATATTTAACAATAAATTGATTTTTCTTATTTGGGTATATTTTAAAATTCTAGGCAATTAAATTTACCTGAATAAAGTCCTGATTCGTAACCAAAACGTTGACATTGGTTGAGCAAGAAGTTAATGAGTTGTATTTCTAAACCATCTGTTTTCTTGCTGACTTTCTCTTAAATGTCTATTAAATACATTATTAATTATTTATCTAACAAAGTTTATTAAATTTTCTATGGAATATGCACTTCCCAAATACATGTATTATATTATCTATTATATGCATTATTAGTTGTCATAAATGGAAGTACTGCACTAGTTTATTTTTTTAAATTATTTGATATTAACAATTGACTCTACAATGAATCAAATTTTACCAATTAAAAAGGTAATTAGTAAGTATAATTTTGTATATATAAAAAATTGAAAAATAATAGACATCAAAGTAATAACTATTACATAGTTAAGGATACATGGATGGTCAAGCTGTAGACGTAAACTTAAGGTTAAGAGGGGCTAGTGTAATCAACTCTCACATAAAAGCTGACCACACTCCTTTGAGAATTATAAACAAGAGGGTGAGTAATATGAAATTAATACCTATTTCCATTTGCTTTAGTGGTAGTTGTATATTCACGCTATATGAATTATAACGTTTCGGACTCTAATTTTACGACCATTATCACCAAATCAAGTAATTATCTGATACTAATAATTCTACAGTTCCATACATCATATGTTACAGCATCCATTATAGAGAGATTAGATACTTTATATAGTGTTAGTAATATTATTTGATGATTTTAGTAAAATTACTTTATTTTATTGAAATTTTTTATATAATTATTTAATGGAGAGGGTAAAAGTCAACAACGACCTATTTCACTATTTGGAAATTAAAACACATTTATTTATTATTTTTCAAATCAATAAATAGAATAATCTGAATTCGATTCTATGATAATATCCAACTATCTATTTATTTATAACTTTAAGAATATTTAGAAAATAAAATCTTTCTTTATTTTAAATCTATCCAAATTCAATTTATCAATTTCTATAACTAGAAGTCTCATTCTTCAGCAACCATATTCCTACACCTATCCCATTCTATTTTCATTCGATCACTATCGTTTTCCAATTCACATATATTTATCTACCTTTATATTGTTAACCCATTGCATCATATCTACCTACTGGCTGATTGCTAATTGGTTTCCCCAATATTTTCCATCAGCACCTTAGAAGTTTCTTGATTTTATGATTCTAAGTTTGGGAATGCATCGAGGTTGAATATACATATACTCATTAGAACGATCCAAAAGAATTTTCGTGTCAGTGCTAGTGCCGAGGAGAGTCTTCAGCTTCACAACGCAGTAAGTCAAAGTTTACACACTCATTCAAAAAATATCAACATTAACAACAAAAATTAGATAGAAATGGCACAGGGTAGAGATGTTGAAATATGATTGTTACGACTAAGAAATTTACTGTTCAGAAATACATAGATATGATTTACTTTTTGGGAATTTTCTTATTTATCCCACTCACATTTGAGCTATGAATGAATCATCGAAGCCAAGTATTTATCCCTGGGATTATAAGAAGTGAATTGGATGAAAGGGAAGGCATGTTGGTTAGGCTAAAAAGGAGATTGGGGAGAGGGGGATGGCATGTAAACCCGATACCC
Source organism: Labia minor (assembly GCA_963082975.1). Taxonomy (NCBI): domain Eukaryota; kingdom Metazoa; phylum Arthropoda; class Insecta; order Dermaptera; family Spongiphoridae; genus Labia; species Labia minor. The sequence goes on along the minus strand of OY720350.1, from coordinate 30,717,592 downwards.
GTTGCGAGAGTCTCTTATCACCAGCTATTAGTCAAAATGAAAGACAAATATTGTCCGGGAACACGTTCAGCGATTTTCTCTCCAATCGATCCGAGGGATGAGAGTAAATATCTGTTTCCATTTTATAATTCCGGGGATCCTTCAATTTCGCTATTATTATTGTTCCAAGGCAAGGTAATAAATACAATCTAAACAAGCCCTTTTATTTGTTTTCTTTGCCAAATATAAACATTTCATAAAATGATAACTCTATAAGTTTAATGGATTTTTTTTCTACTACCCTCATCTTTCTCTTTCTCTCTCTCCCTTATTTAATTTTATTTTATATATAAATCGTACGTTTTTTCTACTTTTTAATAAATACGAATAAATATTACTTAAAACAAAATATAAATAAATATATACTCTTTAAAGTTTATTAGACTTCTATGTAAATAATATTTTGTCATTTTATATTATATTTATAGATTTATAGAGAAAAATAATGTTCTTTCACTAAATCCACCAAGTGCTCTCATTTTCATTTTGAGTTCAAAAACTTTTTGGACCTCTTAATAATTTATATTTATCTAGATCATAGGTTCTTAAACTTATGTACTCCACGGACCCCCACTTGAAAAAATTTTTTTTGACGGACCCCCATCACAACTTTAGGTACTTTACGTCATTTTATTAATTAATTTCTGGCTTACGATCTCATAAGGACAAGGATATATGATGAATATTTCTAATAGTGATTGGTGAATAACGATTTTTTTGCATATTGTAGAACACATTTTATTAGAAATTATAATATTGAAGAAAGAAAATACAAACATTGTCATAGCAACAAATCTCACAAATTATAATGGGTACTTACATTAAATTCATATAAATATTTTATAATTTTTTTCAGAAAATATTAAATAAGAAATATTTTAAAAAATAACTGCATCTATCTCATTAAATATAACTTACATATTTAATGAGATGTATGCAGTTGTTTTCTTGAAACAAGAATCTCAATATCTGGCTTAATATTGGAAACTTTTAATCTAAGATCCGGCTCTACATTTAATTTGTTTCTATATTTAGACTTAATATAAAATAGTACCGAAAAAGCTTGTTCGCATAAATATGTTGTGCAGAATGGAATCAAGTGTTGAAGTGCTTTATTTGCAAGCGCAGGATAATCTGACCTGAGAAGTAACCAAAAGTTGCTCAATTCAGTTTTGTTAAATTTTAGTTTATAAGTTGTATCACATGATAATTCCACGAGAATATCTTGTTCAGGTGCAGATAAATGTTTAGCATTTGTAATTTCCATATTAAATGGATCTCTGATCCAGTTATTGCAAGGATCAGGAGTAGAAAAATACTTCCTGAAGTTGCTTTTCAAAGTAATTAAATGTTCAACAAATAATTGACGCGTTTGAATAAGCAATTTTTCACTGGAGCTTTCTATGAAATCATTGAGAGTTGGAAAAGACTCATATACACCGTTCTGGATGCGTTTCGACCACAAGTCGATTTTTTTAATCATTGCTTCTATTTTATCTTCAACTTTAAATATATTTACAACAGTACCTTGCAGGCTCAAATTAAGTTCGTTCAATTTTGTAAAAATATCAGTCAAGTAAGCCACCTTAGCTAACCAGATAAAATCATTGAAACATTCGGTCAGTTCAAAATGCGCATCTATTAAAAACAATCGTATTTCATCTCGAAGCTCAAAAAGGCGAATGAGTACTTTCCCGCGGGACAACCAACGTACATCTGTATGTAATAATAAATGTGTATGTTGACTACCCATTTCCTCACACAAAATTTTAAAAACTCTGGAATTAAGTGGACGAGCCTTAATGAAATTGACAATTTTAACTACTTCGTCTAATGTTCTTTTCAAATCTGGTGACATATTTTTGGCTGCTAATGATTCTCTGTGAATGCAGCAATGATTCCAAACAACCTGAGGCGCAACATTTTTAATAAGAGCAATCAATCCAGTTCTTGTACCTGACATTGCACGAGCACCATCAGTGCAAATTCCAACACATTTTGGCCACTCTATTTCATTTTCGGTTATAAAATTATTCAAACTGTTAAATATGTCATTAGCTGTCGTTCGTGAAGGTAGTGAATCACAAAACAATACATCTTCTTGTATTTGATTTTCAAACTCATATCTAATGAAAGCTAACAAATTGGCATTATTAGTGACATCAGTACTTTCATCCAATTGTAATGAGTAATAGTGACTTTTGCGCACTCTCGATATTAATTCTTCTTTTATATTACATGACATGTCTTCAATCCTATTCTTAACCGTATCATTTGATAATGAAATCAAATTTATATCGTTTGCTGCTTTAGTTCCTAACATTATATTTGTAATTACTTTTGTAGCAGGAAGAATTAATTGCTCTGCTATATTATGCGGCTTTCCTGCTTTAGCAATAAGTAGAGCTACTTCATATGATGCCATTACTGCTTTCTTACTCATACCACCAGATCCCGTCTTTACCATCAATTTCTGACTTGAATTAAGTTCTTCTTTTTTCATTTTAAAAAATTCGATAGACTTACTAACATGCTCGCTGTGCTTTGTTTGTAAATGACGTCTGAGATTAGCAGGTTTCATACTTTCATTGGATAAACTTTCCTGACATAGAACGCAGACTGGTCTTTCCACATCATTGTTGCAAATATAAGTAAATCCAAATGATAAATAATCATCCGAATATTTTCTAGTTTTGCGTTTCTTGGTAGAGTTTGCTGTTGATGCCTCATCATCTGATTCTTTCCGTTTCTGTGTTGAACCAGTTTGTAGCCAACGATCCATTTTATGGAGTAATTTATTAACATTCAACTACAATAATATAAATATAATATAAATATAACGAATTATTATTTACTAGCTATGTTTTAATATGATTTTAAATGAATGTTTTAATATCATTTTAAATGAATGTTTTAAATCATTTTAATAAATGTTTTAAATCATTTTAAATAAATGATTTAATATCATTTTAAATGAATATTAATTTATATAATAAATATATTTCGTAATTTGATTCTAAAATATTATTAATTTCGTAATTTGATTCTAAAATATTATTAATTTCGTAATTTGATTCTAAAATATTATTAAAATAAATATTTTTTATTCATAAAACTAACTTATACTTACATCTCAAAAACAGCCTTTCTGGGAAATTGCAAAATGTGTTTAGTGTTTTTATATAAATAATGATCATGCAAATTACACTAAAAATTAAAAAAATTATTAGCTATAATAAACTATTATTAGCTATAATTTAATTATAATTAATTAAATTAATAAAAATAATTTAAAGATACAACTCGTTGAGAAATGAACTTATAATTAACATTAATAAAAATAATTTAAAGATACAACTCGTTGAGAAATGAACTTATAATTAACATTTGCTTTAAAACTGTTTAAAACCCCAGAGTGGACGCTGACAATTTGGGTTTTTCCGGGTAAGACTGTCCCCTCCCCTGGTTTTCCCCAATAACGAAGTGAAGGCTCGGAAGGGGAGGCCATATTTTCTTTCACTTCGTTATTGGGGAAAACCAGGGGAGGGGACAGTCTTACCCGGAAAAACCCAAATTGTCAGCGTCCACTCTGGGGTTTTAAACAGTTTTAAAGCAAATGTTAATTATAAGTTCATTTCTCAACGAGTTGTATCTTTAAATTATTTTTATTAATGTTAATTATAAGTTCATTTCTCAACGAGTTGTATCTTTAAATTATTTTTATTAATTTAATTAATTATAATTAAATTATAGCTAATAATAGTTTATTATAGCTAATAATTTTTTTAATTTTTAGTGTAATTTGCATGATCATTATTTATATAAAAACACTAAACACATTTTGCAATTTCCCAGAAAGGCTGTTTTTGAGATGTAAGTATAAGTTAGTTTTATGAATAAAAAATATTTATTTTAATAATATTTTAGAATCAAATTACGAAATTAATAATATTTTAGAATCAAATTACGAAATTAATAATATTTTAGAATCAAATTACGAAATATATTTATTATATAAATTAATATTCATTTAAAATGATATTAAATCATTTATTTAAAATGATTTAAAACATTTATTAAAATGATTTAAAACATTCATTTAAAATGATATTAAAACATTCATTTAAAATCATATTAAAACATAGCTAGTAAATAATAATTCGTTATATTTATATTATATTTATATTATTGTAGTTGAATGTTAATAAATTACTCCATAAAATGGATCGTTGGCTACAAACTGGTTCAACACAGAAACGGAAAGAATCAGATGATGAGGCATCAACAGCAAACTCTACCAAGAAACGCAAAACTAGAAAATATTCGGATGATTATTTATCATTTGGATTTACTTATATTTGCAACAATGATGTGGAAAGACCAGTCTGCGTTCTATGTCAGGAAAGTTTATCCAATGAAAGTATGAAACCTGCTAATCTCAGACGTCATTTACAAACAAAGCACAGCGAGCATGTTAGTAAGTCTATCGAATTTTTTAAAATGAAAAAAGAAGAACTTAATTCAAGTCAGAAATTGATGGTAAAGACGGGATCTGGTGGTATGAGTAAGAAAGCAGTAATGGCATCATATGAAGTAGCTCTACTTATTGCTAAAGCAGGAAAGCCGCATAATATAGCAGAGCAATTAATTCTTCCTGCTACAAAAGTAATTACAAATATAATGTTAGGAACTAAAGCAGCAAACGATATAAATTTGATTTCATTATCAAATGATACGGTTAAGAATAGGATTGAAGACATGTCATGTAATATAAAAGAAGAATTAATATCGAGAGTGCGCAAAAGTCACTATTACTCATTACAATTGGATGAAAGTACTGATGTCACTAATAATGCCAATTTGTTAGCTTTCATTAGATATGAGTTTGAAAATCAAATACAAGAAGATGTATTGTTTTGTGATTCACTACCTTCACGAACGACAGCTAATGACATATTTAACAGTTTGAATAATTTTATAACCGAAAATGAAATAGAGTGGCCAAAATGTGTTGGAATTTGCACTGATGGTGCTCGTGCAATGTCAGGTACAAGAACTGGATTGATTGCTCTTATTAAAAATGTTGCGCCTCAGGTTGTTTGGAATCATTGCTGCATTCACAGAGAATCATTAGCAGCCAAAAATATGTCACCAGATTTGAAAAGAACATTAGACGAAGTAGTTAAAATTGTCAATTTCATTAAGGCTCGTCCACTTAATTCCAGAGTTTTTAAAATTTTGTGTGAGGAAATGGGTAGTCAACATACACATTTATTATTACATACAGATGTACGTTGGTTGTCCCGCGGGAAAGTACTCATTCGCCTTTTTGAGCTTCGAGATGAAATACGATTGTTTTTAATAGATGCGCATTTTGAACTGACCGAATGTTTCAATGATTTTATCTGGTTAGCTAAGGTGGCTTACTTGACTGATATTTTTACAAAATTGAACGAACTTAATTTGAGCCTGCAAGGTACTGTTGTAAATATATTTAAAGTTGAAGATAAAATAGAAGCAATGATTAAAAAAATCGACTTGTGGTCGAAACGCATCCAGAACGGTGTATATGAGTCTTTTCCAACTCTCAATGATTTCATAGAAAGCTCCAGTGAAAAATTGCTTAATCAAACGCGTCAATTATTTGTTGAACATTTAATTACTTTGAAAAGCAACTTCAGGAAGTATTTTTCTACTCCTGATCCTTGCAATAACTGGATCAGAGATCCATTTAATATGGAAATTACAAATGCTAAACATTTATCTGCACCTGAACAAGATATTCTCGTGGAATTATCATGTGATACAACTTATAAACTAAAATTTAACAAAACTGAATTGAGCAACTTTTGGTTACTTCTCAGGTCAGATTATCCTGCGCTTGCAAATAAAGCACTTCAACACTTGATTCCATTCTGCACAACATATTTATGCGAACAAGCTTTTTCGGTACTATTTTATATTAAGTCTAAATATAGAAACAAATTAAATGTAGAGCCGGATCTTAGATTAAAAGTTTCCAATATTAAGCCAGATATTGAGATTCTTGTTTCAAGAAAACAACTACATACATCTCATTAAATATGTAAGTTATATTTAATGAGATAGATGCAGTTATTTTTTAAAATATTTCTTATTTAATATTTTCTGAAAAAAATTATAAAATATTTATATGAATTTAATGTAAGTACCCATTATAATTTGTGAGATTTGTTGCTATGACAATGTTTGTATTTTCTTTCTTCAATATTATAATTTCTAATAAAATGTGTTCTACAATATGCAAAAAAATCGTTATTCACCAATCACTGTTAGAAATATTCATCATATATCCTTGTCCTTATGAGATCGTAAGCCAGAAATTAATTAATAAAATGACGTAAAGTACCTAAAGTTGTGATGGGGGTCCGTCAAAAAAAATTTTTTCAAGTGGGGGTCCGTGGAGTACATAAGTTTAAGAACCTATGCTCTAGGAGGATATAGTTAAACAATGAACTTTAAATATTTATATATGTATATATTTTTACGATGATTTTTTTCCGAGGACCGCGGACCCCCAGTAAAGGCTTCGCGGACCCCCAGGGGTCCGCGGACCACAGTTTAAGAACCGCTGATCTAGATTAACAAAATAAGTTAAGTGTAATATTGTTTTTTAATAATATATTATTATAGATTTATTTTAATTTATTAAAATTTTCAAAAAGAAATTGTATTGGCAGTAAGTTAATTAGATTCATTAAATTCAATTTTATGTTTTTTTTCAATTAATCATATTCATTTAAAATAAAAATAAAAACTATCCATTTGGATGTATATATTTTTTAATTTTAATTTAATTTTAATAAGTAAAATTCCCTTTCATATTTTTAACCTAAAAATTCTGCCAAGGGGGTTTTATTTTCTAATATTAACATGAATTATTTTATATCATTTTTATAAAAATCATAATTATCCTGTTTTGCCAAAAATAATAATATTATGAAACATGCATACAATAAAAAATTTTGGCATTTAATAATTAATCAATTTTTTTTTATTTAAAAAAATAAAATATTTGAATTATAATTTAAAAAAAAAACAATTTGAAATAAATCAAACAACATTATCGATACTAGGTTGTTCAATAAGTTCGAGCGAGTGCCATCTATTCGTCAATATTAGACCTAAAAGATTTAACAGAGGCTTTAGGCATTTCATTGAACACAGTGAGCAATATTTTAAGTGTTAATTTGGGTTTCAAAAAACTATGTACAAAATGGGTGCCGTATTCTCTAACGATGGAGCAAAAAAACATTCAAGTGCGACTTTGCGACTTTGAGAAGAATAAAAGCGACTTTATCCGTCAATTTATCACAATGGATGAAACTTGGGTCTACCATCATGATCCTGAATCAAAACAGGAGGCTAAGGAATGGTGTGAACCCGGCTCTTCGGAGCTGAAGCGAGTTCGTGTGCAAAAATCAAGAAGGTGTTAGCATCAGTTTCTTGGTATGCAAAAGGAATATTGTTTATAGATTTCCTCCAAACTCTGGCAAAACAATAAATTCGGATTATTATTGTAACCTATTGAATCAATTAGACGAAAAAATTCGTGAAAGAAGATCCGGATTACAGAAGAAGAAAATAATTTTTCACTTTTTGTACACAGTTCAAAAAACCATTGCCAAAATAACTGAATTGAAATACAAATTGTTGCAACATCCAGCCTATTCACCTGATTTAGCTACCTCCAACTTCTGGCTCTTCCCACATCTCAAACAATATCTCCGTGGAAAACAAATTTCTTCAAACGAAGAGGTAATAGCTGCCGTGGAGGGATATTTTGCAGAGTTGTCGGAAAACCAAGGGATCGATAAATTAGAAGACCGTTGGAATAAGGTATTGAAGTTGAGAGAAAGTAGGCTGAAAATAAAGTTATTTTTACAAATAAAAGTTGGTTTCTTCATTTCCGTTCGCGAACTTATTGAACAACCTAGTATATATATATAAATATTTTTAAAACTTGAATTAAAATGACTAAATTATATTATCTTGGTCTTTATTTTTAGTATAATTACTCAATTAATAATTACTACTATATTTTAAGTAAAAAATTTCCAATAATGAATATAAAATTAAAATTAATATAAATTAAATTAATTAATTAGAAACTACCACTTACGGTTTCCGAATATACACCAAAAGTTGATGAATTCATGTTACTGATGCATTAAATACATATACCAAAATAATTAATAGTTAGTTAATAAAAATTTCAAAGTTTATTTTTATAAATATTTATTTTTATAAATTTGAAAATTTAATAATGACAATAAATTACTTAATACTCGACTATATATATTTATATATAATCGACTATATCGAAGATATATAAAAGAAGATATAATTTTATTTATATGTTCAATTATATTATGTTTTAATGTTTATAATTATTTTATATAAACTGTTTAATAGGATAATATATATAGATATTGTGTTATGTAAGATTCATTAAAATGAATTTACTCTTATATAAGAAGACTACTGTATATTTAGATAGATTCTATTAATCCATAAATCTTTTGAATTACTCATAAAGTGATTGAATTTTTGAATTAAATACTCATCGGATAATCATCTTTTTCACATCAATTTTTACACCCCATTAGAGAAATTCAAGCAATAAATTCTTTTCCGACTAAAACTGGACAATAGAAAAAAATCAATTCTTTTCACTTTTTTTTTAGGCAAAATCTCCTTTCTCTGTCTCTCGCTCTCTCTCCCTCTCTATCTATCTTGTTATCCCTGCCAATTCTGGTGAAAATGTTTTACTACCTAATCCCTTTTTATCCTTAACCAGTTTTTTTTTATATATATTTATTTAAAAACTCATTTAGGTTATTATATATTATTAAAACCTATTAAAATTGAAAATTATCCATTGCATGTTCTTTTTTTTGTAACATTTTAAACTAGGTTTTTATTTATTTTTAATGAATTAATTAAAAATGTGTCAATAAAAAAATCAGTTGTCGAAAAGTATGTCTTTAGCTTTTATCTTTTTATTTCAATTATATATTTGTAACTATTTTTATGAAATTTTTAATTAATCATAGTTTCATTTCTTCATTAATGCAAATATTTCTGCATTTTATTTTTAATTTTGGTTAATTAACAGATAATTTTAAAAATATCTATTTTACCTTTTATTTATTAATATAAATAACACAATGACTCTCAACCCGTGGGGCGCGAGCACACTAATGATGGGGGGGAAAGAAAAAATGTTATTTGAAAAAATTGATTAAGTCAGTGATTTTCAACCACTGTGCAGCGAGATTTTCTAAATGTGCCGACAAATTTTACAAATGTAAAGAGGCTCTTAAATAACATTTCCGACTTTTTTTAAAATTGTTCTAAAAAAAAAAGTAAAATGTTTTTGAGATCAGACATTTTCGACTATTTTTTCAATTTTTTGCACTTATCTTTTTCTTTCTGTGCCGCCAAATTTTTAAACCGCTAAAAGTGTGCCGCGGTAATAAAAAGGTTGAGAATCACTGTATTATGTAGTTCTTTAAAGTAGGTCTTTATTTAATAAATTTAAGTAAAAAGAAATCTTTTTAAAAAACACACTTTACTTAAAATTGCACTAAAAAGTAAAAAATAAAATCACTGTAAAGTGTGTGCACCCAATAGTGGAAGCAAATGTTTGACGGTGTTATTATAATTTGAGCGCACACACTTTACAGTGATTTTATTTTTTACTTTTTAGTGCAATTTTAATTAAAGTGTGTTTTTTAAAAAGATTTCTTTTTACTTAAATTTATTTTATACTTTTTAGTAGAACTGCTCTCGCCATCTATGATTGAAATAGTGAACTATTCCATATTCCGCATATGAAAGTTTAGTTAATTAATTACCACTAATAGATAAATAATTCAGTGGATTTTTTAATTGATTCGTGTATTATTAGCAGGAGCAAGCGCGTATGCAAAATTTCAAGTTGATTGAATGACGGGAAGTTGTTGAAATATCGATTATAAAATGCCGCGGACAAACCGCGGGACAACGGGACAGTGTGAGTTAAGTAAAGTGTATTAAAAATTGATCTTTTTTAATATTAAAAAAAAATCCAGCTTGTAAGGAGATAACTCCAAATCAATATTTTAGTGTAAAAATATAAATAAAGTAAAGAATAAATAAATAAATATATTTTTATTTTTTTGTTTTTTAATAAAATCGAAATATTCAACAGTATTTTATTTATTTTTTCATAAATATATCTTTTTGTTTATTTTTTTATTTTTTTTGATCTAGAATTCAATAGAAAGAAATATAATAAACAAAGTAGATATGGTGAAAAAAATATCTTTAAGTAAATAATCAGAGAGGCTTGATATTTATTTATATTAAATAAAATCTTTAGTATTTTTTGAATAGAGAATATCTACAATTTTTTTTTTTTATTTTGAATACAAATAAATACAAACAAAAGGATTTATTTTTGTTATAAATATAAATGAATGATTTTTCAATAAAAGTTATTATTTAAAAATTTAAAAAATAATATACTCACGTTTGTATATGTGTTGTTTTTGGAATATTTTTGAATAATCAATTTTTAGAAATAACAAATTCGGTATTTTGAATGGATCTCAGATATTTTATTTTTAGTTTTACTTTGTCTTGTCTTGCAATTCGGTCTTAATTTAAACGATTTCAAATTTATTCAATGTCAACACATTAATGCAGAATGGTAGTATAGAAAAGTTGATGAATTTTAAATACAGTGTAAATTTGGCCGTTTAGAAAAGCATTCATGTTTGACAGGGAAATTGTGAATCCTGAAATCTCGTCTAAAATAACACAGGCGAGAACATATTGTTGTAGATATTTGTAGAGTCGATGATAAAATATTATTCTATGAAAGTCAATATATATATATAACAATGATATTAGTTTAAGATTAATAAGTGTAATAGATGTAAATTTATATCCCTAATATATTTCAAAATTATATAATATATATATATATATATATAAAGTACCTGGGACACCGAGCTATCTCTCGACCCTTCAAAAAATATTGATATACAATTCTTTAATTATTTATTACAATTATTAAATGTTACATCATTGCATCAATCTGGTTAAATTGAATGGAACTTGGGGTCCTCAATAATAATAAATAATATTAATAAAATTTAAAAAATGTTTAGGTAAAAAAATTTTAAAAATTACAAAACTATCTAAAAATTAATTAAAAAAAGAACAATGAATAAATAAATATAAATTAGTAATTTAATAAAAAATAAACGCGAAAATAGATAAAAAAAAAACAAAATTAACTAATAAAAATTTATAAGAATTAACAAAAAATAAAAAGACAAAACAGATTAAAAAGTTTTTAAAATATCATAAACAAACTTACAATAATTGAAAGACAATTTTTTTTTTAGTTTTTTGGTGAAATTTTAATAAATATATTTCGTAATTTCATTCTGAAATATTATTAAAATACAAATTTTTAATTTTATTTCGAAATTAAATAAAAAAATTTAAAATATTTTAAATATAAAAAAAAAATATTAATACATCTACTCTTATTATGCTAGCTAAAATTGTTTGTTTGTATATATGTAAATGAGTTCTCAGAAACCGCTCTAACGATTTTTTTGAAATTCACAATTTATAAAGAAAAATTGAGTTTTATTGAATACATCTCTGGGAAAAATCATCTTCATTAGTTTTTTTTTAATTTAAACGTCACCCAACCCTTCATGACGTCACAGGTAGGGAGAAAACATTTGGAATAAAAGTTGTCGCCTATCTGAACTTCCTACCTCCCTGAGAAATTCCCACTATATATATATATATATAAATGTTTATAATATTTTAATTTATTAAATCAAACTATTATTTTTTAATCAAATATTTTTAATGTTAATACAATAATTTTTATTTTATAATCTATAAAATAATTTAATTATTTTAAAAACGGCGGTCTTCATTTACAATTTTTTTTACTCTCTACTGACTTTAAGATAATTAAAAATTTACTTTCATCAAATATAATTATTTTCAGGTAATTTTATATATTTTTTAATATTATTGTTATAGTTGTAATTTTTTTTAAGTAATTTCTTTTTATTTTAATTTTTATAATTAAGCTAAACAGGCCTACTTTTCTGTTTGTATGTTATTATTTAAATAGCGATTCGGTGAATCAGGTATTAATATTACCAGCCAAACCCAATAATAATGAATCATTTTTTTTAACTTAATTACCGAGCCGAGGCTCGGAGTCCCGGTACTTTTCCATTAAAAAAGAAAGGCAAGACGCAAATATGGATGACGTCATATAAATTTAAATTAAGAAAAAACTAATGAAGATGATTTTTTCCGAGACTGAAACCAAAACACATCTATTTATTTCTATAAATATTACATACGCACAGAACTTGAGAACGTTTGCAGAATAAGCAATCAAAACGTTGTACAATGATTAATTTAATTTAATTAAAATATTTTCAAATAATGGGGTCTTTAAATAAAAATATCTATAGATTAGAATGAGTTTATTCAAAATGCTTTATTAATATATTCCTTCTAATCAATCTTAAATTATATACTTCTATATAATTAAAAATAAAAATTTCTCATTTTCCAATAGTCTGAATTATCCTGCTTTTTGGTCAATTTCATTCCATCTTGATTATTTTTTTAATGGACACAATAAATAATAATATACTTTTGATATCATTTTTTTAGATTCAAGAAAAAGATGATAAAAATAAATCTCTAATAGATAAAAATAAAAAAAAAATTCGAAATCTCTTGATCGCATCTTTTGAAATGAGTATAAAGTTGAGTGATGCAACGTGACGAATGGCCATAGATCAGCTTAAAAGGTGGGTGCCCAGCACATAAAATGGCAGGGTTATCACGAGGGTGGTTTACCGGGTTGGATAGGCGACGGACATGACTGAATTATTAACTGAAATCTACTTAACAGGATTAATACATTAAGCAAATGGTTGCGTGAATATTTCAGCCTCGCTAGCGCCCCTGGTCCGATTTATATTTATTATTGAACGAGTCTCGGCGAGAGAGCCCTTTGGGATCTGGAATTGGGGAATTTTAGGACGGTGAGAGGGGGGACAGACGGGAGAGGAGCTAGCAGTCAATCTTTCCACTAAATTACTTCGCTTATAAACAAACCGATTGCTATTTGATTAAATCGAATTGCAATTTCGAATTTGCATGCCACGAACGTCTAAGTACCTAGGTGTTTTTTGAAGTGAAACTTCTTTAGCGGCGTCCTGACATTTGGTTGAGAATGGAGAGTGAATTGAAAAATTGAAATTTCGTAACGCGTTACGAAACGCAAGAGAGAAAAAAGATATAGATATAACGAGTGAGAATGAGATAGCCTCTATCTCCGACTCTCTTTTGTGCGGTGTTTCGTTTTTGAGAGAGAGGCTATCTGGGTCTTTCTTTTGTCCGGTCTTTCGTCTTTGAGAAAGAGGCTATCTGCCTCTTCGTTTTGTGCTGTCTTTCGTTCTACTACGCTCTCGCTAGGTCCAAAGTCCACGGCGCGCATGCGCGGTAGTACGTTGACGCGGAATAATATTTCTCAGCTTCTACTGGGTCAAAGAATAAAAATTAGTATGACTTATGATCAAAAGAGGGCGAGATCTCCACCTTGTCCAGTAGATATCGCAATTAAATACAATTTGAATTTAAATATATATTAATTTCAAAATTTGCCTAAACATTTATAAAAATAAATATACATATGAAATTTGTTATTTTTTTTTAATATTAAAAAATATTTAATTTGAGATTAATTATATGTAAAAATATCAACTATCAAATAGATTCAAACTTTTATTTTCTTTGATTAGATTATAATTAAATATTATTTATATTATTTAAAAATTATTATTAAATTTAATTAATTATAAATTATAAATAATAAATAATAAATATTAAACCAGCGCATGTTTGGCTTTTTGTTGATGGCACCACGTCACGTGTTGGCGCGTGAGATTTGCAGTGTTAAAAAATTAATTCTGGTAATTTCAGCTAATCAATCAAGCTGAAATTCTATATATAGCAGTTTTATACAATTATTAATCATGTGAAAAATTATCAAACATTTTTACGGTCACTTTAGAGGAAAAAAAATCAAAACGTTGTAGGTAATGACCCTCTTCCGGTTGAGCTACATTTCTCAAAAGTTGATAGAAAACTATGAATTTTGAATAATGTCCATGTACCAAATTTCATCATTCTAGCTCAAACCGTTTTTGCGTAATCTTGCCTACATACACACACACACACACACACACACAGACACACACACACAGACATTTTTCTCAACCTTAGTGAAAATGATTCAGGAACCTTCAAAAAGTATAAAAACATCAAAATCTCAACATCGAAAATTTTCGTGATCGCAATACTATCTCTGGCGAGATAGTAAAAAATGATTCATTATTATTGGATTTGGCTGGTAATATTAATACCTGAGACACCGAGCTCGCTCTACCCTTTAAAAAATATTGATATACAATTCTTTAATTATTTATTACAATTATTAAATGTATTAAATAATATTTTATTGAAAAAATATTAAAAATTATAAAACTATCTAAAACTTAATTAATAAAAGAACAATGAATAAATAAATCACGAAAATAGATAAAAAAAAAATGCACGCGGCGAGTTTCGATCCTTCGAACTCGGGGAGTAAAAACAATTGTTCTTACTGCTGGTCTATGATATTTTGATAATTACAAAGATATTTTTACCATCTTTCAAAGACATTTATTTGTTTTGTTGTTTTTTTTTGAGAGAGATTAATAAATATATATATATTTTATTAAAAATAAATATTTTTAATTTTATTTCGAAATTAAATAATGAATTTTAAAATATTTTAAATATAAAAAAATGTTAATACAATATCATTTAAAAAAAAGCGGGATTAATAAATATATATATATATTTTATTAAAAATAAATATTTTTAATTTTATTTCGAAATTAAATAATAAATTTTAAAATATTTTAAATATAAAATTTCGAAATTAAATAATGAATTTTAAAATATTTTAAATAAAAAAAAAATGTTAATACAATATCATTTAAAAAAAAAGCGGGATTAATAAATATATATATATATTTTATTAAAAATAAATATTTTTAATTTTATTTCGAAATTAAATTATAAATTTTAAAATATTTTAAATATAAAAAAAATATTAATACAAAATTAAAAAAAGGCGGGAGTAAAATTTCAAAATGGATGCCATTTACGTCACCCATATATAATTTTCAATTAAGAGATTAATAATGAAGCTGTAAGTTTCAAGAGATGTAATCAATAAAACTCAATTTTTCTTTATAAATACTATATCTAGTGTGAATTTGAAAAAAATCGTTAGAGCGGTTTTTGAGAACCAATGGTTATAGATAAATAGATAGATATATACAATTTTAGCTAGCATAATAAGATAAGATATATATCGTGAAATAATTAAAATTCTCAAGTCAAATATACAGCGTGCACGCATACCGACGCATGTAATTGTGTGTGTGAACATGGTCGGCGATTCACACGCCAACACATACAGTTATGTGCGTCGATGACCATTCACGTTATTTATCCGAATCTCAACATTACTTTAACACTACTAAATCAATTTAAAATTATTATTGCATTTAAAACTGCTTTTCTCTACTCCACAGATTTCACTATGCCGAAAAAAAATAACGACAAAAATTTAGACGATATTATTTATTTCATACACCTTTCACTACTGGTTTATAGCCACACAGGTGCTAATGCACTTGAACGAGGCGAAGATAAAATCCCTCTAATTCTCGGGGGAGATTTTAATGTAAATTTTGGATCTGATGATTCGTTGCCGTTGATCAACTTTCTTCGAGAAACATTTGGTCTGCTTATAAATAACGATCCCAAGGAATCAACAACAAAATCTGGAACTACAATAGATGCTGTTTTTACACGTTATATAGAAAATATCGAATCACGAACATATATATCTTATTTTAGTTATCACAAGCCATTAATATCAGTATTACCAATTGAAGCACCAACCGACAATAGTACAGGCAATGTAGATATGATGATAGAGTAGATAATAATAATAATAAAGCGAATATTTGTTACGAAAATTTTATACTGTTATATGTCTTTCGAAATGATCCCTTTATTTTTCTCTATTTCTCTCTCACTCACACTCTCAACTAAAATTTATCTTATTCTCTAGATTGTAAGAAGTTTCACTTCCGCCACGTGTACGATGCTGCACATTTTGCTTTTTTTTTACTATATATACATTTAGATATACTCTAGGCCTTTGGGAAGCATTAAAATTAAACACAATTTTAAAAATATATTGGGCCATTTCAATTTAGAGAATTATTTATAAAGTTTGAAAACAAATTGTACCGTTCTAAATAATCAGATTAAATTGAAGAAAAAAAAATTGGCAAAATTAGTTAAAAAAAATAGATTCCACACTTATAATGATAAATGGGATTTGAATTAAGAATAAATAGAAATAAAAGATAAAAAATAGATAATTTATTATTCAAATATAAATAAGCTGGAGTGTCTCCACTCGACTATATCGCAAATTAAATTTAATTCATTATAAATTATAAATTAAAATTAATAAATAATATTTATTAAACCAGGGCGTCTTTGGCTCTTTGTTGATGGAACCCCGTCACGTACTGGCGCGAGATTTGCAGTCATGTTAAAAAATTAATTCCGGAACTCAATATATAGCAGTTTTATACAATTTTTAATCATGTGAAAAACTATCAAACATAGGTATATCTTTATTTTTAAGGTCAGTTTAGAGGAAAAAAATTCAAAACGTCTTCCGATTAAGCTACATTTCTCAAAACTTGATAGAAAACTAAGAATTTTGAATTATGCCCGTATACCAAATTTCATTATTCTAGCTCAAACCGTTTTTGCGTAATATTGTCAACATACACATACACACACACAGAAAGAGAGAAAAAGAGAGAGACAAACATTTTTCTCAATCTTAGTGAAAATGACTCATGGACCTTCAAAACGTATAAAAACATCAAAATCTTGACAAAATTTTCGTGATCGCAATACTATCTCTGGCGAAATAGTAAAAATGATGGAGACTTTAATGAAAATATGTAGTTTGTTGGAATATTTGTAAAGAGTATAAATATAAAAATAATTATAATTTATTAATTTTCAATTATTATATACTACTAGGTACACTCGATCGATCTAGTATATAATTTAGTAATTTGCATCCGGAAGACTACAATTGTACTAGGCTCCATTTTTCTTAGAAGAACTACTTTATTTAATAAATGTACATAAATACCTCTGTAAAAATTTGATCTATCTTAAATTTAGAATCTAATATTTCTTAGTCTAATTATTTTTATAGTTATTTTTCTATAATAATTTTTAATATTCGAGAAGAGTTTAAAGCGAAGTTACAATCGGGAAGCGCCTGTTATCATGCCGTAAAGGGACTTATCGCGTCAAAATTATTATCAAAGGAGATAAAAATTAAAATATATAAAACAATTATTTTACCGGTTGTATTATATGGGAGCGAGGCATGGTCTATGGGCAGGACAGGTGGCTATAATGGGGGAGGAAAGAATGGTGAAAAATATATTGGGGGGGAGACCGAGTGGAAAACGCCCGCTTGGAAGACCAAGGACGCGGTTGGTGGATAATGTAGGAAGGGACGTGAGAGAGATGGAAGAGGAGAGGGATTGGAAGGTTGTGGCTCTGAATAGGGACACTTGGAGAAATGTGGTTGCTGCGGCCAAGAACTTTCGAGTTCCGTAGAGCCACAGACATAGATAGATAGAAAATTTAAAATTGCAAACATTTCAAATAAAGACACAAAAAGTAAACAAAAAATGATTATTAAAAAAAAAGGATATTCAAACTTGGTGAATGGACGTTTTGGCCCTAATTTACGATTATAAAGAGTGAAAGCTTATATAGAATCAACTTAGCTTAATGAAATTAGCCTGAATAGAGAACAAGAAAGCGGGTGGGGAAGGGGTGAAAGGGGTGACGGAAAGGATGGATGTCTGAGAGATCATGATTAATTTATTTATCATTTCAAGGGGTATTATGAAGTTTAATATTAGATGAAGGAGCCTCCTTTTAAACAATTCTCTTTATATATAATATATTGTCATATATACCATAGATAACTAAGATATTTTTTGGTATCATTAAAATTTTAAGATATTTAGTCTAGAAAATAAGAAAAATAATTTGATATGAATACAAAATTTGAAATTCAATTTATTATTATTATTATTAGATGATTACAAATGAATAAGTTAATAGATTATACTTCACGTTGGCAAAAATTGGGTATTAAAATACATACGATAGAATATAGTTTGAGATATCATAAGCTTTCATAATCTATTCGTTACCCTAGAATAGTGAAAAAATATCGAAAATCTATTTTTGTGAAAGTAAAATAGGAAAAGGTATATTCAGATCAGCCCCATTTGCCCGGCTATTCGATTGCCATTTTAGATAAAATTTCAATTAATAATTTAATTCACGTATTTAAATTAAATTGAACAAAAAAATGAAAAAACAAACAATATTTTAAAATTCTCTCTCCCCGCAATACTGAAAATAATATCTCTAGCAAGGAATTTGAATATCTAAGTTTGTAATAATATTCTGAAAAATAAATATATATATAGAATTATTAATAACTTATTAAAGTTTTTATTTAAGAATATATATGTATATCTTTGTTTATATTGAAGAATCGATCTTTTAATTTTGGAATATTTTATATCTAATAAATTTTTATGAAACTCAAAATTGAGTTTACATTATTTTTTTCATATTCATAGAAATCTTAATCAATTTGTTAAAGCTTTTTACTATCTCGCCAGAGATAGTATTGCGATCACGAAAATTTTCAATGTCGAGATTTTGATGTTTTTTTACGTTTTGAAGGTGTCTGAGTGATTTTCACTAAGGTTGAGAAAAATGTCTGTGTATGTATATATGTGAGTGTATGTATGTAGAAAAGATTACGCAAAAACCGTTTGTACTAAAATCATGAAATTTGGTACACAGGTATTATTCAAAATTCGTAGTTTTCTATCAACTTTTGAGAAATGTACCTCATTCGGAAGAGGGTCACAACCTACCACGTTTTGTTTTTTTTTCCTCTAAACTGACCGTAAAAATAAAAATATATGTTTGATAGTTTTTCACATGATTAAAAATTGTATAAAACTGCTATATATAGAATTGAATTGCTGAAAGTACCGAAATTAATTTTTTAACACTGCAAATAACGCTCTAACACGTGACGTGGTGCCATCAACAAAGAGCCAAACATGCACTGGTTTAATAAATATTATTTATTAATTTTAATTTATAATTTATAATTAATTAAATTTTCAATTTAAATATAATATGTTATTTAATCCAATTCAAATTGCGAGATAGTCAAGTGGAGACTCTCCAGCTTATTTTTAATTTTAATGATGTTTGACCCACAGTGATCTTTCAAATGTTTATGAAAATATCATATAGCGATAGTTTATTTAATTAGATAAATGTAATAAGTTACTTATACAAACAGACTGAAAAAGGCATGGAATAATTAAATGACCATTAAATTTACAATAATTCGAAAATTTTTCTTTTTTCTTTAATAAAGTTATTTTTAAAATTATTTTTAAATTTATCTATTTCTATTTCTATTTTTTATTTAATTATTAATTTCTTTTCATTTTAATTTTAATTTAATGAAGACTCAAATAAAATATTTGATTTTCTATTTTCAAAGAGAAATAAAATGGAAGGTGTTAAATGAATTGAATTATAAAATAATAAAATTAAATAATAGAATTACACTTTTTATTATAATTATTATCATTATGATTATTATTTTTTTTATTATATATAATATTATAAAACAGAAGTAGGCAAAATTAATAATAATATGATCTTTTATTCATGTGCGATCTAGCTCTTTTATAGCCACCCTTCACTGCGTGATCGACTTTCCAACTGTTCGACTCTTTCCCTAGTCATGTTGTATGAGAATAATTAAAAAAGAAACAGTTAAATATCTTTATTGATTTTTTTGAAACATTCAATTCTTATTTACTTTTTTAATCAAATCGAAGAGTTTTTTTCCCCTTGTCGATAACAACTTTACTTTGCAATTATAGATAAAAGAAATCGTTTATTGTGCCATCTTTTTTTTCCATAATTGTATCAGACAGGAAAAAGGAACTTGTCTTTATATTTGACCCGCTTGCTTCACTTGTATCGGTTGTGGTCGCCGGTACTTCTTCTTCAAAAGAAGATATTTTTTTACTCGTATTGAAATATTTGTGTCATCTCCCCTTCAAAGAGCCGCCCGCTTCTTATCTACGACAAGTATCATTTACGTTGCTTCCAGAAGCCGAAAGGCGCAGGGATGAGTGTGGGTCGTTTTTGTAATTTTGTCCTCATCCAACAAACATTCATCCCCTCCAATCGTTGGGTAAATTAATTTCCAATCGGCAAGAAAAACACTCACTATTGTGTCAAAGCAAGATGGCAATCTTACAGCTGTGTCTGTCTGACTGTTTATCTGTCGTTTCTATTTAGTAAAAAGAATTGTGAATAAAGGACAATTGTAACAATTCAGGTTGTGGCAGTGAAATTAATAATAGAGATCGGATGACGTTCAGGGGTAATTATGGGAAGAAGGGCGTATTGTATTGCATATTTATAAAGAGAAAAAAAAAAGTATCATTTAAGGGATCGGTCTCCTCTGGGGACTTCACAAGTGAACATTCTTTGAATTCATTGCACAATACTTATCGCAAAGGAAAATCAAAAAAAAAAAGAATCTAATAGAATAACAATTCAAATTCATCCGGTTACCTCGCATATCAAATTTAATGCAGTACAACCTCTAGGGAAATAAAAATTCATAAAAAAAGTATTTTAGTTAATTATTCATTAATTTTTTAATTAAAATTGATTACAAAGAAGAATACAATTTGTCAAATGAAACTCTTAATATATATATATATATATATATAGGTATCTATGAATAAAATATTTAGATAAAAAGAATATTTAATTCAGAATGGTTTGAAAGATAGTGAATTAGGTAGTGGGGGAGTTTGTAAGAGATTGTAATCTATTCAAAAGTTTTAACATTTTGATAGGATGATTTGAAATAGATTAACAGTTGAAAAGAAGATACACAAAATAAGAATAACAAGGAATTCCTCTTTTCTTTTTATTTTTATTCTGATGGAATAAAAACAAGTGAATGTTAAATGAGTAGAAAGAGAAAACGAGTAGGTTTTCTCTGTGAAAAAATAAAGATCAAACGTAAATATTATTTCCAAATAGTAGTCATTCAATGATTTTCAATTATATAGACACAAGCTACTTTTGACTTCAAAAAACAGATTCAATTTATCTAGTCTGAACAAAGACTACTTATTTAACAAAAATTTTGATATTATTGAAAAGTTGACAAGTTATTAAAGTCTGAAAATTTAACTTACAACTAAATACTTAAAAATATTTATTTATATACAGTGGCGTACCTAAGGGGGGGGTGCGGTCCGCACCAGGCGGCACTTATCTTGGGGCGGCATTTTTTATATTTAGTTATAGTTGTAAAAAGCAACTTATTCATTTCATATTTATTTTTTTTTCTTTCTTGAATAATAAATGATTATTATGATTATTATAAGTTTACTATTTGATTTATATAAATTATGATCAACTATATGATTTCGAATATTATTCCTCGGTGTAAATAAATGCATTTTAGTGTAAATTTTGAATTCTAATTCCAAGAACAGGATAATAATTTTATTTTATTGTATTCATTAAAATTCGTTGAATTCGTAAACGCGTCTTTAAGATTTTGTTCGGCAAAATTATCTTCGTTCTACAATGAGTCAATTAAGACTACAAAATCTTGCAATATTGTCAATAGAACAATAAATTACAAATAATATAAATTTTGAGAGCATTATACACGATTTTTCTAGTATGAAAGCTAGAAGAGTAAATATTATATAAATATGTTTACGAGTGCATACAAATATGTGTAAAAAAATTTACTCTGTGTATTAATTAATATTGATTAAATAACTTAATAATTTATCTATGTGTATTAATTTATAAAAACCACTATTTGATTGACTTATAATAGAAAGGGCGGCAAACTGGAGATCGCCCCGGCCGGCAAAAGTTCTAGGTACGCCTCTGTATATATCAAAATTTACAAGTTATTTTTTTTTAAACCAATTGAAGACCCATTTAAAACTTAACTTTACTACAAGATCGACAAACTAGAACGTTGGTTATACCTACCTAATTTTTGAAATTAAAATCTTATTCAGAATAAATAATAACAATATTTGATAATTACTATTGATTAGGTCATATAACTACTACACAAACATATGAAAGAACTGTTAGAATTGATTTGACCAAATTTATTTTTATAAAATAACAAATAGAAAATATTTTTTAAGACAAATTAAGCAAGAATAATCATTCTTACTCATCAAACAACAGTAACAGACAGGTTTAACAATTTATTTATCCTAAAAAAATCGTGAAAGGCTGGGTTACGCCTAAGTAAAACATTTTGGTGGCTTTTAATGAGGTCAAATATAATTATATTATATGATACTAGTTTAAGATTCCTATGATATGGAAATTTTATTTAATTCATAATCAAAAAAATAATATTTTATTTTCAACCAAAAATAGCTTAATGAGTAATTTATATTCCGATTTACGTACCTAGAATACCTACAAAGTCTTTTTCCAATTATAGTTTTTTTTGTTAGTTTTTTTTACTAGTCTTTCAACAAATAACAATCAATCTCTAATTGATTTCAACAAAGGAGAAAGCGTTTTTTTTTTCCTTCATGGAAATATTAATGAAGTTCGTGGTTGAATAAATAAGTCGCTTGTACATTTTACCAGCAAAGAAAGATATCCGGTGTGATTTATAGAGCCATCAAAAATGTAATTATTCCTATTCTCTTAACAAGATTTGTTCTCTGTGTTTGTACAAATCTACTGTCAGTCAAGAGATGCAAATGATAAGTGTTACTTGGCGTTAAACACAACACGTTCAGTAATTTTCTACTACATTAATATGACAGATTCACGACAGGAACACGGGATGTTGGCGATTTTTTTTTTACCTAAATGTGTTGAATAAATCCACACGGTGATTTCATCAAAAAGATAATATTTAAAATTGTATTCAGGAAAAAAAGAAATGTCTAATTTACAGGTAATGAGCTGGAAGGAGAAAAAAGATTGCGGTGTTTACCATCTTTCTTGTGTCAATCCTGAGTTTAGTATTACATATGACCTGCTTTTGGAGTGTATTTGACCAGAAAAAGGTCTTCTACCTTAAAATAAAAATAATGTGTATCTATATCTCCAATTCTAAAATAAATACCATTATTTTTTTATCTTTTCGTTAAATCCAAATAATCAAATTTTTGGGAAATATAAAGGTTCAGAATTTTTTCAAAATTAAAATTGTTTGTAATATTTATAGGTTGATAAAAAATCAGATTATATAAGAATAATAAAGACTGTTCAAAAAGATATTGCATGATCTCTATGCAATTTTTGAGATTGTAATGGATGAGAAAAAAAAAAAATATATATATATATATATATATATATATATATCTTATTAAAATAAATGATTGAAGCTGAAATTAGTTATATATATATATATACATATATATATGATATATGTGGTGATGTTGAGTGTATATCTTCACATATCTTCATCTCATTTGATATTCATAATATGAAAAATAATCGCATTAATACATTTTCTTATTACAATTGTCTTGTTGAAATTTGAATGCATTATTCATTAAGAAAATATTAAATAATATACAACGCCTAGTCTTAAGAAAGAAATATCACATTATTCTTATTTTTTTACACATGGTTCTATTCTTTAACATTTGGATTAAATAATTTATCATTCTCTGAAAAATATTAATTTTTTCTGTCTTGAAATTTTATATTATATTAAATTTTCTTTCCTTTAAAATTATGTTATTTCTTTTGTAAATTAGATATACTCTAGTAAATATAATCTATTTTGTAACAAAAAAAAGAAGAGAATCTAATCAGAAACCGGTGATTTTTTTTCTATTTCAAGATCATTTATCATTCATTCACTCTTAATTTGTCGTGTTGAATTGGTGAGTGAATCAGAATATCTTTTATCATTAGTGTTAAAGAGTTTTTCTAGGCACGATGACCGTATGTTCCCGAATGGGGTGGTATATGGGGGGAGGTGGGTTGAGGAGGAATAGGTAAAATCCAGTGGGAGCTCATCGGTCACTGTCTCGAAATTTCAAACTGAATGAATCCCAATAGAATTCCAGTGAAAATTAATAAAGATATTTATTTATCTATGGGATCGAATTTCAATTCGGAACGACGAGGTTTTTTTTAGGACTTTATTTTAACTTCTATCAATTTTTATAAACGATAAGTAATAAGACCATCCATTTAGAAAAATTCAGTGATAAAATCATTTTTTTTTATATGGAAGGAAAATACGAGAATATTGACAAAAAGTAATTGTCTTTTATTTCTCTGAAAGGCGAATTTTTCATAGTTTACAATGGATGATTTCAAAATATATTAAAATTTTTAGGACTCTTTTGTGTCTATTGAATTTGATAAATGTCTTTATTTTGTTGACATCAATTTTCATTAGACTTATACAAATACAACATTTAAATCTCTTCTCAAAAATTTAACAAAACAATAATAATACTATCATAAATTCTTTATCCTTTTTTACTATCTCGCCAGAGATAGTATTGCGATCATGAAAATTTTCGATGTTGAGATTTTGATGTTTTTATACGTTTTGAAGGTTCCTGAATCATTTTCACTAAGGTTGAGAAAAATGTCTGTGTGTGTGTATGTGTGTGTGTATGTGTGTATGTGTGTATGTGTGTATGTATGTAGGCAAGATTACGCAAAAACGGTTTGAGCTAGAATGATGAAATTTGGTACATGGACATTATTCAAAATTCATAGTTTTCTATCAACTTTTGAGAAATGTAGCTCAACCGGAAGAGGGTCATTACCTACAACGTTTTGATTTTTTTTCCTCTAAAGTGACCGTAAAAATAAAGATATATGTTTGATAATTTTTCACATGATTAATAATTATATAAAACTGCTATATATAGAATTTCAGCTTGATTGATTCGCTGAAATTACCAGAATTAATTTTTTAACACTGAAAATCTCACGCGTCAACACGTGACGTGGTGCCATCAACAAAAAGCCAAACATGCGCTGGTTTAATATTTATTATTTATTATTTATAATTTATAATTAATTAAATTTAATTTAAATATAATATATTATGTTATTTAATCCAATTCAAATTGCGAGATAGTCGAGTGGAGACACTCCAGCTAATTTTATTATATTTTTTAAGAAAAGAAATAAAATATGATGAAAGTATTTTAAATTTTTAAAATTATCGCCATTGAAGAAACAATTGTTAACGAAAGGCTTACTAATTTCCAAATTAAAATGAAGATAGTAACACATTTAAAAAGGATGTATTTGTATTTTTCTATAGATAGACGATATAATATTTATTAATTATTAATATTAATTTTAAAATTAAAATTATTATATTTATGATTTAAATCAAATAAAAAAAATATTAATTAATATTTTTTTTTTAAATTAATTTTTAAATTAAATTTTTAGAATAAATTACCGCACAAAAGTTAAATTAGAAACTTTTTTTAAAATATATTTGTGGTTGTTATTACTAGTGAACTTTTTTTTTATATTTCTAAATGAAAAGAGTAAAGAAGAAATCGGATTTATCCAAAGAGTTTTTATGATGTAATCAACCCGATTAGTAATAATAACAATAGATCAGATTCGAATTCAAAAGATTGATTGTCGCTCTGTAAGGCGATTTTTTTAAATGCAAGACCACAGCCTCTCTAGCACAACGGCAAATGCTTTTCATCTTTTTAATTAAATTGGATTAAAGAACATTACAAAGTTAATTTATTTATTTATTTTTAAATCAACTTTGATGTTATTTTTAACAAGATCAAAAAAAAAAAAAACAAGGTTCAAAATCATTTTATGATGTAGTTTAATCAGTTAATCAATCATTGATATATTTTATTTAATAGAATAATATAAACATAATTAATCAAATAAAAATACAACCAATATTTGAATTAATTTCGTTTAAAGAGATTAAACTTGATGAATATAAATTTTATTATTAAATAATGTATTATAATACACCCCCTCTCCAAATCAATTAAAACAAAAGATTCACAAAATTTTATGAAATGCAGTTTAATTATAAAAAAAATTGATTGAATAATTATATTTTTATATATTGTAAGCCTTAAAAAATAAAAAAAAAAGATAATAAATTATAACTTTCCAAGAACTAAGCCTGGGCGCCAAATTTATCGGTTATATCAATTTCGCCTGGGGCGCATAATTAACTTGCTCCAAAACTACAAAGAACTCAATAATAATTATAATAAAAAAAAAAAAATTTCTGTCCTGTTGTAGATTTTTGTAAAAAAATAATACAAAAAAAATCAATAAGTTAGTATATTAATTTTTTCCTTAATATACGTTTTTTCTTTCTATTTATTCCAATTATAAAAAAATGAACTAAAACATCATTTACATTCTAATTAAATATGTAAAATATCTTTAGATATAATTATCTGTATAAAGTTGTAGTTAAAGTCAAACTGATGATGAAGGAAATATACTCGAAACTATACATTTATCTCTATTAATTATTTCAGCCACGCAAGATTTATGCCTATTTTAAGAATTATTTATTAATTAAGAATTTATCTTTCATTTCATGTAACTATATTAGGAGTAAATCCTTAAAATGGAAGTTAAAGGATGAATGTGTACATATTTTAATAAAACAAATTAATATTATAAAGTGAATCTAAGATAGAGACAGAAAAAGAAAAAAAAATTGTTAGCTTTTCTATGACAAATAAAAAAAAGTACACCGATAATTAAATTTAATTAAAGATGTTTGGCTTTTCTTGTTGAAGGTTGTCCACACAGATGTGTACGAACGCTTTGCAAATTTCATTGCTAATAAAGGAAAAAAATCTCTCCGGAGAACCCAGTGAACGGCAAATAATGAGACATGCATTCCTTTTTGCACTGGCTACACTCCCAAGTACCTACCTACCTTCCTACCATGGGAGAATATAAAACAGCGCTTCTAATGAATTTTTTTACAATTAAGCCCAACGTGAGTCTACTGCCAACGGCCTGTCGCTATAAATTACCTACTATTTAACGATTAGATAATTATCTCGGTTGAATACTTACGTACGAGATTGATCGATCAATCGATGATCGATGGATCAAACAGGGAGTGTCATTCGGGGTCCAGGCCCCTTTTTTGAAAAAAAAGAGCCGCCGCCGACCCGACCTGATGGCTTTATCTAACCCTTTAACAAAGACATCACGGAATATTAATTAAAGATTGTATTTGAAACAAAGCATTTTTATCTTCCCTGACATTAATTTTATTATAAGCTATTTATTACAAACCATCTTGGAAATCGTTTAGTTCAATGACTTTAGAATCTTTAGATAGGAGAAGATAAAAAAAAAAGTAGAAAATATTTTTCAAAATAGAAACTTCTACAATAACTGTTCAGATCACATTACAATGAAGTCTCCTGGAGTTATTTAATCCATCAATAAATCTAAATCCTTATAATTATATTAAAGGTTTTATTTTTTGCAGTTATGTAAAGTAATAATATATAATAATATATGTATATAAAGTTATAATGCATAATATTAATATACACATACGGTTGTTTCTTTTACTTTGGAAAGCAACTCGCTGTGGTTTTATTTAACAACATTATATAAAATACATAAAAGTAACTACATATTTAATCAAAATTTAAAATTATTTTTTATTTTTTGGGAAGAAATGTTAAAAAAAACATGAGATTTTATGATTTATTTATGTTTTGAAATCCGAAGAATAGATTTCTATCATTTATAGGATGATGATTCAACAACAATCAACACTCTATACTGTTTATCTGCTTTAATTCAAAATGGAACTAGTTTTAAAGTTTAAAATTTATTTCCATTTTTTTGCATTAGTACTATAAACGTAATATATTGGTGGGGAGACCGATTGAGAAACGTCAGCTTGAAAGACAGGACGCGGTGGATGGACAATGTAGGAAGGGACGGGAAAGGTAGGAGTTGGATGGTTGTAGCTCAGGATAGGGACACTTGGAGGAATGTGGTTGCTGCGGCCAAGAACTTTCGAGTTCCATAGAGCCACAGAGAGAGAGAGATACTGTATGAACGTATCAATCTGCACTTTACACCGTTTATCAAGTTTTTTATACCAGACCTCAAAAGTTAAAGAGTTTATTTTGTTACATTCTGTGTTTTTCTCTATATTCCTTTACAAGTGTATAGTATATTTTCAAGATAAGTACATACTCATTTATTTACATTGAATTTATTTTTCTTTTTAAATTTATGATAATTGCTCTTTAAAATGTTTTATTCAATTTACATATTATTGATTAATTGTTTAATTGTATAAAATACATTTACAAATTCAAATCCTATTTTTTTACTATATAAATTGAGTATTAGTTTTTTCAACATAATCAGAAAAGATAAATAAACATAGAGAAAAGAAAATTTATTAACTACATAATAAATTTGTTTATTTATCATTCAAATTCATAAATTTGTAGAAATATTTTTTAATTAATAAGATTCTTTATTCATAGCAATAAATTTGTATATTATTTACACACAAGGCGCTAAATACTATTTTATTTTTCATTTATATTTTGTATTTATTGATTTTTATATTATTAAATCTTTAATCTAAAGTAGAGGTCTGTTCAATTTACATAAAGATTATTGGAAAAAATAACCATGTTTTTCTATAAAATTATTTTTTAATAGATTTTTAAAATAAGATATTTCAATATAGTCGTTTTAAATGAAATTGTTTACTTCATAAAATAGAAAAATTTCTATGTGAAAAAGTTTAAATTCTTTATATATCTCTGCCCCCTGTACCCCCTGAAGTCTATCTTTTTCTTCTTCTGTCTCTCAGTAGAGCGACCTGCTGCATATAAAACCCTATTTTTAAAAAGGCTATTTTCTCTCTCTGACTGAGACTCAGAAGATCGAGTCTCATTGTCAGTATGATAAATACTATTTTTTTTTTAGTCTCTCTTCTTTTTCTTCTTCTGTATCTTTAGAGAGACCAGCAGCATGTAAGACCATATCGTTAAAAAGCATATTTTCTCTCTCAGACAGAGACTAAATTAAAGGTTTTTTAATTTTAGGTTCCCTATCTTTGTTTTGTAAGTCTAACAAATCAGATGACCCTATCTGACTTAATTTTAAACATTCTTTTCTTTGCCTACTATTTTTTAAATACCTACTTAAATTTGATTTTTTCGGTGGCATTCTGGAAAAAAAATTTCTAACTAAAATGTAGAGTCAAATTTGAAATTTGTTGTTATCGGTTACCATGCCGAAAACCATCTTTGGATTTCAACTAACATTTAAAAAAAAGAATTGGCAAAATTGGTCCATGCGTTATTGAGTTATGGGCTTACAAACACATTTTGCGATTCATTTTTATATTATAGAAGATATACGAGGTCACTCCGGAAAGTATCGGGCCTACCTTTATATCTTCGCGCCATAGTGTTAGAGCAACCTCTGTGGGGCATGAACCTCAACAGTAAAGCCTCACAAACCTATCAGTTTTTTGCTGATATCTGCCGGACTTATAGTTCATGTGCAGCGTGTCTTTGTTTACAAAGCTGTTTTTGAGTTCGGCGGATTTTGTGATTGTTAAAAATAACTGAAAAACAAGATCAATGAATTTGCATCAAATTTTGTTTTCGACTCGGAAATACGAGTTCGGAAATTATTCAGATGATGCAGAAGACCTTTGGGAATGAGTGTATGAGCAAAACAAGAATAAATGAGGGGTATAATCGTTTCAAAAAAGCCGAAAAAAGCACGTCAAAGTCGATACAGGGTGAAGTCAATGTTTTCTTCGATTGTGAAGGTCTTGTGCACCACGAATATGCACCTACATGTCAGACAATCAATAAAGAATACTACGTTCAAATTTTGAAACGTTTGCGTGAAGCAGTGAGAAGAAAACCTCACACTTTTGGTCACGATAATGACATCGAATCTTGTGCAGCACTTTCTGAGTAAACACGGTATCACATTGCTTCGACAACCTCCGAACAGTTCCGACATAGCCCTTTGTGACTTTTGGCTGTTTCCAAAACTCAAAAACCACTCAAAGGACAGCGATTCGATGACAAAACGACGGTTCAAAATAATGCGACGAGCGTACTCAAGAACATGCCTAAAAGCGAGTTCCAGGATTGTTTCGTGAAGTGAAAACATCGCTGGAACCGTGTTATTCAATCAAGTGGGGATTACTTAGAAGGATGCCACCCTCCAGCACCAGCGCGGAGATATAAAGGTAGGCCCGATACTTTCCGGACAGATCTCGAATAATATAAATATTTAGAAATAATTATTATAGTTATTTGATATTTTAATTAAGATAAAAGTATTTTACTGTGATATGATGTAATATCAAAATTCTAATGTGAAATAATTTATTATTTATTTACTATAAATTTACTATATTAAAAGAGTATGAGACGTGGTTGATGATATTATAGTGATAGCGTTGATTTGATATTAACAAATTAAAGAGAGAAGAAATTTGATAAATATTATCATAATCCATGTTTTAAATATCAATTATTTTGAGAAATTTAATATTGATATGAGATAAAATGATGTAGAAGCAAAATTTTATTGAAATGAAGAGAGGATCAAAATTGAATGAATAGAATATTAAAAAGTAAATTTTTTTTTTAATTTTGTAAAACAATATTATATATTTGTTTAAAATATCAAATAACAAAAATAAAAACATCAAAAAAAATCAAAGAGGAATTTAATATGTTTAGTAAAATTAAGTTAAAGTTAATAAATTATGTTCTGTTAATGAATTCATTTGTATTTTTTAACTTTGTTTTTTTTTTATTTTCAAATTTAAAAATTATGACACTAAACAGTTATTTTTATCATAATGTATTACAAGGAAGTCACTTTGAGAAAAGAGGTAGGTACAAAAAAAAATGATTGTAACAAATGACACTTAATTTGATTATACCATGACAAATCGTATAATGAAAATTTCAATTCCCTTTTTTTTGTACTTTGAATAATCATTCATAATTTCGTCACTGTTTCAAGAAAGCAACACGTATCTTTAATCATTTCAATTTAAGAAACAAAAAATAAAATGAACAAGGAAAGGTAGATTTTTTTTACAATGTTAAAGTAGAAAATTTTATTTTTGTTCATTAATATTGAAATGATCAGAATAAAATTATCATGAATAAACGGATTTATTAATTTAAAAAAAAAAAAAAATAAAACAAATTCAAATGTCATGTTAAATTTTAAATAGCAGGGGTTTGATATCTTAATCTAAATGCCTTAATTATATTAATAATATATCTTTAACCCGTAGGCGGTCTTAATATCTAATCAGGTATTCTCCTTTATACGTGTATATCTTTTATTTAAGAACAGAAATTAATATCTATTTTAAACTGCACAATTAAATTAATTGATTAATAAGAATACGAGGTACACATTTTCATTTAATATACAATCTAAGAATAAAATTATTTTGGTATTTATTTATATTATTAGTACCAATTTATTCAATAACTAATGAAAATATTTTGGTATTTCTTTATGTTTTAAGATACCAAAAAATTCATAAATCATGTTAGTACGATGTGTGGAGAAATTTCCAAAGAATGGTCGCTAGACTTTTTAAGTAAAATCAGACTCTGGCAGTGTTACCAACTTGTTTTGTATTTTGAAAAAAATAATCGATTTTTCTATGATATATATACATATTTTATTTTATTTGTAATTTTTAAAATTTACAAACCTTTTAATAATTAATTTGAGAAGACTAATGAATGCTAGTCCTTTTTCAGCCATATTAAGTGATTGATTAAATTTTTATTGTTTTTATTTTTTGATGAAATTGTTGAATTTTGTGAAATTTGAACTCTCATCCTCTACTTCCGCAGTTCAAAATTATTCCACTAATCTACACTTCAAATTAATGATTAAAACAATCTCTACGAATATATATAGAAGGAATTGACTGTACAATGAATTGATGTTTATATGTATTGCTTGAAGAATAAAAACAATTTATTCAATTTTAATGATTCTAATTATAAATACTATAATTAAATTAAACTCAGGGAGTCGCCATCAAATTCCTCTCTGGGGACTTCGTCGCTATTAGTTTGTAATTAAGTCATAAGCAACGATGGAAAGAGTGGGATGGGGTGCAGAGTGTCTAGTAGAGGGGGGGAGGGAACTCACTCATCGCTTCATTAAGCCCTGTGACCGTCAAAACCAGGCAAAAAGCACACCTGTTGTTCCTCGCCTTTTGATAAATGCTTTATTAATAGACAAATAATCAACGCGAAATATAAAAAATATCACACATAAAGGAATTTGAAAACTCTCTTAAATATCTGACAAGGAGATGAAAAAAATATTTATAAAGATTAATAAGGAGTTAAAGTTTATATTTATAAACATTCAATAAATTTTAAAGGATTTAAATTTATAAATAAATGTAATTATATAAATTAATGATTTGGTTAGGTTAAAAAAAAAACAACCTCCGGGATCAAAATTGGGAAAGCTACTTGATAGCGCCTCCGATCAAGAAAATCAAGACAAAGGTTGATAGGATCCGTTCTACTGATCATAGCACACCTAATTGATATAAACTTTATATTATATTATAAAGCGTTGTCCTTGCGTAGGACGTACAAAGTCAGAGGGTTTTTTTTAGGTTAAAAAAATATGGGTGATTGAAGGAAATGGTCAAATTTATGAGATAAAGGTGAGTTCTTTTCTAATATTGTATATTTACCGGTAAATTATTATAGGGTCAGGTAATAGTTTGGTAGTAGGTTAACTTCAAACAATAGATACCAAACCACTGTACTGTAAAATCTTTAAAAAAAAATCAAATTTTTTTTTTCTTTTTTATGAATGTCTGAATAGGAAATAGGAAATATGTAGTGTCGTAAAAAAATGTTTAAACTATGACATCACTGAAAAGACACCTGATGATATTACCCCTTTATCTCTAAGCTTACAAAATAAAATATTTCTTCAATCAAATCATTGATCGAGAAAGTTCAATAATTCAAAATGCAAATATAAAAATATTAATAAATGTATTAAAAACTTTAATAAAGTCAATATTAATAAATTATTTAAAGCATTTTGAAAATTCTTGTATATGTATATAACAAAAATACAAATATTTCTAACAATTTGATTTATCTCTACTCTTTATTTTTAATAGACAAAAAAAGAATTCGAATCCAATTTATATTAAGTACACTTGATATTTTCTATGATATCGTTGGATATCGTTAATTTAAACATCAGCGATATCTTCAAAAAAAAAAAAAAAAAAAAAAAAAAAGGAAGCGATCGATTAGTTGAGAATTTATTGGTATTTCAGTCGTTTAAATCCTATCGATTTCATCGACATCAACACCACCAATGATACATTATCAACCGTTTTATTTTAATCAGCAAATCTTTGAAAACCAATTAATGGAATCGGATTGCAGATTAAATATCTCGATTTTTTTTTTATATAAAATTGATAAATATATATCAGACATAAAAATTTAAGTTGTATTTTTTCAACATTTTTATTAACAGAATAAATATTAGCATGTTATGATTCTTTTATTAACATAAAAGATCAAAGAGAAGTGTAATAATTTAAAATTCTGTTATATCCACTCCTCCTACTCAATGTTTGTATTTACTTGTATTTTTGAAGTTTTTCTAAATTTTATTAAATTCTTATACAAAAAGATTGATTTTAAATAGAATAAATAATAGATCTAGATTAAAAACCTTGAACTGTTAAATGAAAATATATTCTATTGATTATAAATATTGAATAATTTCAAATTGTTGATATTAGTTATACTTAAATTATTTTATTGGCATTTCTGGTGTTAATTAAAAAAAAATTGAAAATCTTGAAACTGTGAATTTCATTCATTCATTTGAGTCAATAGAGCACTGTCATCATACACTTTTATAATTATTATTCTTTACTGAAATTTATGTTTAACATAAATCATAAAATAGATGAATTGTTCTATAATTCATTTCAAATTAATTATTATTAAGTTAATTCATAAAATTATCCACCGTTTTTATTTGAGAAAAGTAGGGTTTTGTTTATTTTTTTGTATGAAAATAATCTTTTCTATTGCTTTAGAAATAGGAGTGTCGAAAACCAAAGTCATATTCATTTATATTAAATTTGAATGTCTATTTTTTTATGTTATTAAATTTTAATTAATACTATCAATATATGAACACTTTTAAATTTATTATTCAAAACATGTTATTATGTTAAATTATTTAGTTATGATGTTATCTAATTAGGAATAATTAATTTTCCAATTGGTTCTCTAATATTAAATATATAGAGGGTATAATAATAGGATGAAAGATTAAACATTCAATCTGTATAATAATAAATGAGGTTTCAAATCGGAAATAGTATTGAATTTTTTCCGTTTAGTACTATCCAATCTTAACATTTATATTTTGGCATTTAACCAATAACAATTTCCGCTCTATTTAGAAATACTTAAATAAATTGAATTTTCTTTTTCCACTTATCCGATTAAATAAGTTAAAAATAAAAATTTAATAATTAACAAAATAAATAAATAATGGTTCAATTTAAATTTATCATTTGTACTTTAAATTTAAATTTAATTTTGAATATTATTTTTTATTCTTGTTATATATTATTTATTCTAACTGAACAATGAAATGAATGTACATATAGTGTGAAAATTAAAACAAAATAATAATTAAATAACTTAATTATGAAATCATGAAAAATTATTATGAAAAATACAAATAAGCTAATAAATTATAAAATAAAATTAATAAATAAAAAAAAAAATGTTATGATATCTGATAGGGTCAAATAGTTGGTTAGTTAAGATATCCAGTTAGAATGGAAGAAGAAAGATTAGTAAAAATTTATATAAAATGGAAAAACTAATTAGAAACGACCAGTGATTAAACTAAAACGAGATAGAAAGATTATTTAAAAAAAGATGTAAAAGAATTGAAAGAGATTGGGCATTGAATGAATGTGGCTTAGGGTAAAGATGGTCGGAGAAATGTGGTTACTGATCACCATAGAAACTTTTTGAATTTGCCGTCTCTTAAATAAAATTTAAACACTGCTCTTGTCAGCAAGCAACCATCAGCTGACTTCTGTCGAAATTTGAACCAGCTGGTTCTTTTAGTTTTTGTTTGACATCCATTAATAGTAGACCATCTCGTGATTTGAGAAGAAAATAAAAAAAAGTGAATTCATGAATTGGAATACGTATTGCTCCCTCATCCGCTCTATTCTCCGGATTTAGCCCCTAGTGACTATTTCTCGTTTACAAACCTGAAGAATTGACTCGGCGGAAAGAGATTTGATTTCGACAATGAACTCGTCTCACAAACAAATCAAATTTGATGTCCTATTTTGGAAGTGTAGAGGGTTCAAACGTTGAAAAATAAAATAATTTTTTATCCAGTGAGTTTTATTCAAAAAAATCACGGACTTATTGACCAGTCTTCGTAAATAAATTGGGTTCAATATCAAAGAAAATTTATATATGATGGAGTGATTTCTTTTTTAAGTGATAAATATTTTGCTAATTGAATATCTTCTATTTTAAGATTTGCACTGTTGCCATTATTTTCCTTTATAAATTTATATTTTCTATCTTCTATTTAGGTATCTACAAACACAATTACATCACTTACTCTACATTCCTTTTCAATATGTCCGATGAACTTCAATTTTTTTTTTTTTTAGTTTTGTATTTGTTTTCTGTTCTAATAAGAAGAAAGAATATTGATAATTTATCAATAGTTTTGTATGCACCATTTTCTCGATTGGAAATAAAACTTTGCATATTGAATAAATATCAATAAAGTTATCTAAAGAGTAGGATTCAGTCCTTGGCTGGTAGATTGAAGACATAATTCTTAAATAAAAAGATTTTTAAATGCAAAAGAATAAAAGAAAAAAACAAATCGCTTTTCCTTTCATCTGTCAAAAGATAAGATTTTTACATACCAATTGGAATATATTATCTAAAAGTAGAATTAGAGATGTCAGGAATTATATCATATAGTACATATACTGTATATATATATATATATAGTTCAATATCAATTTAATAACCTCGAGTATAAAAGGAGTGAATTGGTTTTAAATAGAGTATGTATTCTTCAATTGGAACAGTCCATGTTAAAAATTGACTTGATTTCCATATTAGTAACTTTTCTGCTCTTTTCTGAAGCTAATCACGTGCTGGCGGCCCTATTCTTCAGTCACGACTTTAGATAACATAACGTTTGGCGGTTTTTATTTTATTTTATTTTATTTTATTTTTTTTTTAAGAATGGGGGCCATTGTCTGATGCGCGTGCTTGTTTCTTTTGGGGCTTTGTGTCCGGAATGGACAAATTGAATTGATTCTTAAAGCAAAGTCTAACAAGAATATATATATATGTATATATAGTATATAAGAGTATAGTTTGTGAGTATGTGCAACTGGATTTCAAAATCTCAAGGCCCGCCTTTTCAAAAATTTTCTTTGTAAACATACCACAAAATTTCATAATAATACTTGAATTTTTCTAAAAATTGAATAAATAAACTAAGTTAATGATTTATTCATAATTACTCACATGATCATCTCTGAAATTACTTTTAACTTCAAAATAATTAAAGACAGTAATTTTTATTACAATTATTATTTAAGTTAATTATTTAGTGTAAATTTAAAACAAAACTTTTCTTATCAATTCTTGTCAGTTTTTATTTGACTAAAAATTAATAGAAACTTGAAGATATTTGTTTTGTTTTTTTGTGTTAATAAGATATACAGAATTACAAACTTTCTTCAAAAATGTATGTCAAAGCGGGTTAAAAGTTATTGTATGTTTTAAATTTTTATGTATTTGTTATTATTTTGGTTAGGAATTACACTGAGAACTTCATAAGTACTTTTTAAATTTGAAATAGAAAATATGAGCTGTGGCCAGGCACAGAACCGACCGACGATTTGAAATAAATTAATTTGCAAACATATATATAAATATATAAAGTATAAAAAAAAATATTTTTCAAACTTGAATTAAAATGACTAAATATCTTGGTTTTTATTTTAAGTGAAATATTTTGGGACAATTAATATAAAATTATTACTTTTTAAACTACCACTTCCGGTTTCCAAAAGTTGACGAATTCACCATACTGATGCATTATACCAAATTTTAAAAATGTTTAGATTTCAGGAGAATGTCAAAATTTCATAACAAAATTAATTTGCATGAACCTATCCCCAATCAGACTTTGAGTCATAAAATCGATGAAAAAAGACTAGTAAGAAGTATATTTACAGGCAAACCAATTCAGAAACTATTGTTGAGCAGACTATATGAAGATAGGTTAGAATTTGGAGCGGATAAGAATTGGATGGAGGTTGCTTAAAATTGGGACATTTAGAGTCAAGTACTTTTAATTACAATAATACCAAGATAATGTTATTATAGATATGTGTTATTATTTTTTTAGAGATTAATTAATTAATCCAAAGTAATTTAAAATGTCCGTATAAAAAAGATAAATTGTTTGCCACTTTTTGGAAAGCAGCTTTCAAGTATTGAATGTAAGGTAAATTTTATATTGAGAAGAGACAACAACGATTTGTTCAGATGATAAAAATAAAATAGATAAGAATCAAAAAAAGCATGTGAAAAGAATAAAATATATATATGTTCTGTCTTTATTCTTTCTCGATTCCCTCTACATCTATTTTTCTCCCGTAATTCAGATAGAATATTCAACCCCCTCTTCTTCCTCCCAATAACATCCACCCCATTTATTTCTTTTTACTCAGGAACAACAAAACGCAAAGATTAGTTCTTTTCTCTCTCTCTATCTTTCTCTCTGTATATATCAAAAGAAGGAATTGGAGACATTAAGAATTAGAAAGATATTTTATATAAACATTGTGGCCGGGTTTGGATTACACTTAAGACTCTCTTCTTTCGTGACAGACTTGATTTATCGAGTGAAGTCCTGATTTATTTCCCGTCAAAGAAAGACCAACATCCCAATGGATTATTCTAGAATAATAAGCAATGACCAATGAACAATAATCAAAAAAAAAAAAAAATAAATACTTAAAAAATTAAATAAATTCATATTCATTTAAAAATGTAAGATAAATAATAGTAGCTATCTATACAATTGTCAATTCTTCTTATTACTTAAGAAATTACTATTCAGATGATAAAATTAAATATTAATTGTTCGTCTATTCTAATGAAATGAAATAAATTCAAAATAAAATAAAATAATTCTGTACATATATACTGTTTTCAAAATTCACCCACCAAAATTTAAAAAAATATTTTTTCTTTTATTTATACATATACTATATATAAATAATAAATATAATAGATATACATATTAAATTAACCATGACATTTTATAGAAAGTTCATTTATGAGAAATCATATTAATTGGTTGTTTTTTATGAAATTAATCAACATAAAAAAATCAAAATGTCATAATGATTGAAAGTGGGTTTGAAAAACAATATCTGATGTAAAAAATCAATTTGTTAATTTAATAATATTGATTTCATAATTTTTCCAAAAACACCATAGGGTATTAAGAGAAATTAAATGGCGTTTGAATGTTTTAAATCCGTTAAATCTTTTTAACCGAGTTTAAGTTCCTTAAATCGCACTTAATATTATATATATATATATATATAGTAAAATATTTGTGGTTCTTTTTTGTTCTTGTTATAGAAAGTTAATTTATGAGAAATCACACACATTTTAATTGCTTGTTTTTTTATGAAATTAATCAACATAAAAAATCAAAATGTCATAATGATTGAAAGTGGGTTTGAAAAACAATATTTGATGTAAAAAATCAATTTGTTAATTTAATAATATTGATTTTGATATTTTTTCCAAAAACACCATAGGGTATTAAGGGAAATTGAATGGCGTTTGAATGTTTTAAATCCGTTAAATCTTTTTAACTGAGTTTAAGTCTCTTAAATCGCACTTAATATTATATATATATAGTAAAAACTTTGTGGTTCTTTTTTGTTCTTGTTTCCAAATATGAATATATTTCTTCCAAATAGCTGTTGGAAAGTTAATCTATATTCAATTTTGAATTATTTTAGAACAAGTGTCATTGATTATTTTATAACTACTTAAACCCTCAACGATCATAATATAATTTTTTTATTTTTGAAATTAAAAAAATATATCAGTTAATTTTAAAAATAGATAAAATCCATAAATAATTAAAATCTATTAAAATAATAAATCAATAAATATTTGAAAAAATTATAAATCATGAATTTATTTTTCATAACATAATTTCTTCAATTCATTCATTGGATTTAATAATTTTAACAATATTATTTTTATAAAATTTTTTTTCAAAAAAAATCTCTATTTGTATCATAAGTATATAATATGATACTCTATTTCACCTCATATGGTCATAACTATTGCATACTATAAATTTTAATTCTTTATAGTGTGATGGGGGTATCACATCTTTTATTTTATAGTTTATCCGTTTGTGCGTGCTTTATTCCCTCGGAAATTAAGGAATATGGAAACCATCGATGCTTGAAGAATCAACCACTTTTCAGGTTACAAGCTATTGTCTTTTGGAACAAAGCAGGCTCCTCCATAAATTTATTTAAATTCGAATTGAAACTTGCTATTCGAAACGAATTTGTAATGGAAATCACGTTCCACTTGTTTTCAGAGAACATAATTCAAAAACTGTTAATCGTAATTGAAAAGTGATT
This sequence comes from Labia minor, assembly GCA_963082975.1. Taxonomy (NCBI): domain Eukaryota; kingdom Metazoa; phylum Arthropoda; class Insecta; order Dermaptera; family Spongiphoridae; genus Labia; species Labia minor. The sequence goes on along the minus strand of OY720350.1, from coordinate 30,677,328 downwards.
TTTTTTCCTTCTATTTTATTATTTATTTATTTATTTTGAAATATATATATATTTATTTATTTATAAAAATACTCAAATTGAAATTTTGTATTTGATCTGAATAATTTTTCAATTAAATATCAAACCAACAAATCAAATGAAATTTATTTATTTTTTTTCAAATGTGATGGGGTGTCATATCAAAAATAGGAAACCAACTCGTATAAATTCGAACTATACTTTTTATACCTATATATATCAAAATATTATTATCTCTAAAATCGGTATGTCTTTTTTACTTTCTTTTCCCCCTCACCCCCCTCCCCCGTCCCCACACACACCACAATTTTGATAAGGGGAAAATTTGCCCAAGCAAAGATAGACAATCAATTTTGAATTTGCATTTTTCGCGTTGGCAACAAATTGATTGCATGCGCGTGTGCAAACGAGCTGTCGTCTCTTCATCTCTACAATCTAAAACGAGTCTACGAGATCTACTAGAAGTTTTTTTTTTACTGGATGGAATATAAAATAAAAAAAAAAAAAAGAAAACGAAGCTGTGGTATAAGTAGTAGGAATGGCGAATGTGGTGGTGGGGGGCATCGCATCTGCTGACAGCCTCTCACACCGCCAATGACGGCTGCTGATGAATGACACGGAGTCTCGTTTTAAGAAATCCATTTCAGATCCAGCAGAAAATAAAAATAATAAATGGAATGAGCTCGGGCCGGTCTTACAACAGGGAACGGCAACAAACAATGAATAATGCATTTCTAAAAAGGATACAATCATAGTAATTTTGCTCACTTTAAAATAATATTATTATTTATTTATTTTTTTGGGTGAAAACTATTTTGTATTTATTAATATATGAATATACTTAATTACAGAAAATTCTTTGTGAATAAATTTTTAGTTACTTAAAGACTTAATTTTACAAGCTTATATTAATTGATTTGAATTTTTTTTTGTCTTTAAATTTATATATAGATATATTAAATGTTAAAATAAATTTATTATAAAATCAAAAAAAAAAAAAAAATGAAAATAAATATTATTAAAATTAAAAAAAAAATTCCTCCCCGGCGGGGAATCGAACCCCGGTCTCCCGCGTGACAGGCGGGGATACTGACCACTATACTACCGAGGAATTATAAATAAAATAAAAAATAATTTTATCTCGAGATTTTATTTTCTGTTTTTTTTTTTTATTTTAAATTTAACATATTATATTTATAAAATACTACTACCGAGAAATATAAATTTATTAAATTATTTATAAAATTTTAAGAATTTCGTTTTTTGATATGAAATTTTAAACATATTTTTATGTTAAAAATGCCAGGGATTTAAGAAAAATTATTTTTTTGCTCCTGGATTTATATATATATATATATGAATATAGTTTATATATATTTTGAACTATAACTAGAATATTTTTTTATCTATAAAACCCTTGGAATGACACTGATGTAGAATTTATTGTACAATAATAATAATGGAGAAATATATTTGCAGAACACTGCCCTTATAATTTTAATTTGGCCTTAATTGAAATTAAAAATTCATTACCGTAATAATTACCTTATAGGGTTTCGAAATAAAACACTATGTTGAGATATAGAAATATTTATTTATCGCAATTGTATGTGAGCAAGTTGAACTGAGGCAGCTGAATGACTTGTGACGACGAGATCTCTTGTCTAAGTCCCGCGCGAAGCTGGCACACAAAACATTTTTGGAAAGTCACGTGAGTCGTCATATGTGGTCTATGTCGTGTGTGTTTTGTGCTTGCTGCCACACCAGCCCCCCGCGGAGAAAGAAGGGTCAGTAGGCCCTTCTAGGCCTTGTATGTTGTCGTGGGTTTCACACGCCGTCCACTGCGTGTGACGTAGTCTGTCATCGGTGTCGTTGTCCTGGTGGTGTCGGTGGTCGATACGTATGCCGGTTTCAGTCTGTCTATGGAGACGCGCGTGTCCGAGCCTTGGACTCGGATCACGAACGTCTTCTCATCGCGTTTGATCACTTGGTGGGGGCCGGTGTAAGGAGGCTGCAGCGGCGCGCGTATCTTGTCGTCTCTTAGGAATACGTGGGTGCAGGTTGCCAGGTCTTTGAATACAAAGACGGTTGGCTTCCTGTGGCTCGATGCTGGAGACGGGCGTAGGCGACGCATCTGCTGCTGTAGCCGTTCGATGAAGTCGGCGTGGGGTATCGTCTGCGCGTTCGTGGGTGGAGGGATGAGCATCTCACCGGGCAGGCGTAGCGGTTCGCCGTACACCAATTCGGCGGAGGTGGTCTTGAGGTCCTCCTTGAAGGCGCTGCGTATGCCGAGGAGGGCAACGGGCAGCGACTCCAGCCATGTGGTGCCGGGGTGGCACATGATGGCGGCCTTGAGTTGCCGGTGTAGACGCTCGACCATCCCGTTGGCGCAGGGGTGGTAGCCGGTGGTGCGCGACCTGCTGAAGCCGGTGCGGTTACCCAAAGCCTGGAAGAGCTGGCTCTCGAACTGGCGCCCCTGGTCGGTCGTGATGGTCTCGGGGACTCCGAACCGGGCGATCCAGCCGGCGAAGAGGGTAGTTGCGACTCTGTCGGCCGTGATGTTCTCGATGGGCCAGGCTTCCGGCCATCGTGAGAATCGGTCGATGGCTGTCAGGCAGTAACGATATGAGCCCGCGGTTGGTAGGGGGCCGATGATGTCGATGTGAATGTGCCTGAAGCGCTGGGTCGGGATCTCGAACGTGCTCGGTGGTGATGTGGTGTGCCGGCTCACCTTTGATCGTTGGCAGGGTAGGCATGTGCGTGTCCAGGTGTTACAGTCACGGCGCATGCCTGGCCAAACGAATCGTTCGGCGATGAGGCGCGTCGTCGCTCGTGCTCCTGGGTGGCTGAGGCCGTGTAGGCTGTCGAATATCTGGCGTCTGTAGCTGGCTGGGACGAAGGGTCTTGTCCGTGTCGTCGATGTGTCGCAGTAGAGGGTAACGTCAAGGCCGGGTGGCGTGATGTTCGTCAGTCGTAGGGAGGTCTCGCCGTTCAGGAGTCCTTGTAACTCCGTGTCGTTCGTCTGTGCTTGTGCTAGGTCGGCTAGGCTGGTGGTCGTTAGCTCGATGGTCTCGATTCGTGACAGAGCGTCGGCGACGACGTTATCGGCGCCGCTGACGTGCTCAATATCGGTGGTAAATTGTGCCACGAATGAGAGTTGGTTCAGTTGGACTGGCGGTAGGCGCTCGCGGTGCTCGGTGAACGCGGACGTGAGCGGCTTGTGGTCCGTGTATATCGTGCAGTGTTGCGCCTCGAGTATGTGGCGGAAGTGCTGCACGGCTTCGTAGACGGCAAGGAGTTCACGGTAGTAGGCGGGCCATCCAACGTGCTTGTCCGTGAGCTTCTTGGAAAAGAAAGCTAACGGTTGCCAACTGTCGCCGATACGTTGCTGTAGACTGGCGCCGATGGATGTCGCGGAGGCGTCGGTGAAGAGGCCGAGTCGTGCGTCCGGGGCAGGGTGCGCTAGCATGGTTGCCGTCGACAGGGCCTCTTTACAAGCCTCGAACGCTTGAGTGAGCGCTGGCGACCAGGGGATTGGCTGAGAGCTTCGTAGCTTCGTCAAGGCGTCGTGGAGTGGGGCTTGGTGCGTGGCGGCGGAGGGGATGAAACGTCGATAGAAGTTTATGACTCCTAGGAAGCGGCGGAGGTCTTTAGCTGTTTTGGGTGGGGGGTAGCCTTGTAGGGCGGCGATACGGTCGGGAAGGGGGCGTGTCCCCTCGGCGCTGACCTCGTAGCCCAAGAATGTTACTTTGTCGGCGCCCAGGACGCTTTTGGGGGCGTTCACGATGATCCCGTGGTCGGACAGGCGTTGGAAAAGGGCGCGGAGGTGTTGCTTGTGCTCCTCTTCGGTGCGCGAGCATACAAGGATGTCATCGACGTAGGCGTAGGCGAACTCGAGTCCATTGATGACCTCGTCGATGAACCTTTGGAACGTCTGTCCGGCGTTTCGGAGGCCGAACGACATGTATGGGAATTCATACATGCCGAACGGGGTCGTGATAGCCGTTTTAGGTACGTCGGCGGGATTCACTGGGATCTGTGTGTAAGCCTTCACCAAGTCAATGACTGAGAAGACTTTACAGTCCCTGATGTTCTGGTTGAAGTCATGAATGTGCCGCACCGGGTACCTGTCGGGGATCGTCCGTGCGTTGAGGGCCCTGTAGTCTCCACAGGGGCGCCAGTCATCGTTCTTTTTAGGGACCATCAGCAACGGCGAGGCCCAGGGGCTCTCGGATCGGCGTGCGATTCCGTCGCGCACCATCTCGTCGAAGATGGTTTTGGCAATGCGTAGTCGGTCCGGGGCGAGGCGACGTGGTCGACATGACGTTGGTGGTCCGGGCGTGGTCCGTATGTGGTGGACGGTTGTGTGTAGTGGTCCACGTTGTACGCCGTCCGGTCGGGTTGCGAGTGGGTACTCGGCCAGGATGTCGAAGAATACGGACTCACCCGGGATCATCGTCTTGACGCTTGCTTGGCGCACTTTATTACTGGAGCCTGTGATGGAGAGGCCAGTCTCGCCGTCGATGAGCAGACTACGTCGGCAGTCTGGTAGCAGTCGGAAGTGCGCCAGGAAGTCCGAGCCGAGGATGGGGGTGGACACGTCGGCGACGACGAAGTTCCACTTGTATTTGTGGCGTAGGCCCAGGTCCAAGTGTAGCTGGATGTTGCCGTATGTTTTGATGGTGGTGTTGTTCGCGGCGCTGAGTTCGTACGTCGTCGCTGAACGGGGTCCGCAGACGCGGGAGCGGGGCCAGCAGGAAAGGTCGGACCCGGTGTCGACCAGGAAGCGTGTGCCCGTGTCGCGTGTACTGATGATCAGGCGGTGGGTGTTGGTAGTACCAGCGGCTGCCGCCTTCAGGCGCTGGTGTCGGTGTTTTTTTGGCGTGAAGGAGCAGGGTGGCCTACACTTTCGGGCTTCGGCCCCGAAGCGAGCGTGGTAGTAACACTGGCTGTCGGGGGGGCGGCTGGTTGCTGTTGGCCCGAAGCTCGTGGCCTTGAGGGTGCCGGCCTGGCCAGATTTGCCGCGAGCTGCTGGATTTGTCGCTCCAAGTCCGTTAAGCGTTCGCTCAGCGAGCGGGCTTCGGCGACCTGTTGTTGATGCGCGACGTTAGTTGTTGTGCGCTCATGCGCACTACAGGCTGCGTCAGCGAGCTGCGCAGTCGTTTCGAGCGGCAGCTGGGGCTGTCCCCCGATTATGGCCTGCGTGATGGTGGGTAGGCGTTGCAACCAGAGGGAGCGCGTGAGGTCCTCGGGGACGGCGTTGGCCTTGGCCAGTGTGAGCATCTCTCGGAGAAGCTCCGACGGCTTCCGATCTCCAAGGGGCGCTTCCTCTAGCAGTTGTTTCAGCTGCTGTTGTTTGGTCGGGGCGAGGCGGCTGATGAGGCCTTCTTTTAGCTTGGCGTATTTGCCGTCGTTGGGGGGGTCCTCGATAATGTCGTGCACTATGGCGGCTTCGCTGGCTTCAAGACGAGACAAGATGTGGTAGTACTTTGTCTCGTCCTGGGTTATGCCCGCAAGGGTGAACTGAGCCTCTGCGACGGCGAACCATGCTCCGGGCCGTTCGTGCCAAAATGGCGGGAGTTTGACCGCCGTGTGTTGGATCGCTGGCGTACTCATTTCGGGGTCACCAATATAGGGTTTCGAAATAAAACACTATGTTGAGATATAGAAATATTTATTTATCGCAATTGTATGTGAGCAAGTTGAACTGAGGCAGCTGAATGACTTGTGACGACGAGATCTCTTGTCTAAGTCCCGCGCGAAGCTGGCACACAAAACATTTTTGGAAAGTCACGTGAGTCGTCATATGTGGTCTATGTCGTGTGTGTTTTGTGCTTGCTGCCACAACCTCATACTATTCATGAAATGTATTTGACATTTTACAGAAAAGAATAATAACGCACAAATTAAACGTTTGAATCCCTCGACGATACCTTAGAAAAAATGCTATCAATAATTTCTATTAAAATCTAAAATTCAAATTAATATATTTCTATAGTATTTAATTTTATATCAAATATATATTTACGAAAGTTTGTCGTTTTTATATCTATTTCACCATACTTTCCTTCAGTTCACTCCTATTTTAGTGAAAAGATAAAATAAAATGAGTAGGAAAGTATTAATGTCTCTCAATTATTTTATATTATATATATATATAGGGTAGGTAAAAAAGTTTGCGAATTTTTCCCATCTCCTCAGGGCAATAAGTGAATTTACCGTCTCTTAAATGAAATGACAACACTCCTCCTGTCAGCAGACAACTATCAGCTGTCTCCTGTCGAAATTTGAACCAGCTAGTTCTTTTAGTTTTTGTTTGACATCCATTAAATGTAGTGATTTGAGAAGAAAATGGAAAAAGTGAATTTCTACAAAAATTCATGAATTAGGATACGAATTGCTCCCTTATCCTTTCTTTTCTCCGGATTTAGTCCCGAGTGGTTTCCAAATCTGAAGCAATGGCTTAGCGGAAAAAATTTGACTCCAAAGATCAAATCATCTCCTAAACAACTCTATTTTCAAGTCGACAAATCTTATTTTTTTGGAAAGGATAAAAAATTGGTGAAATGTATAGAGCTCAAAGGAGACTACATAAAATAATTTTTTTATCCAAAAACCCATGTTTCATTCAAAAAATCACAGACTTATTGATCTGCCCTCATATAATGTATTTTATAAAAGAAGTATGTTTGACGTTATGCCAGTTCGCTATGTATTTCCATACAATTTGATGAATTGGCAATAAAGTAGGAACATAAGTGTAACTCATGTTCCTGAACCCCATAGAGTTATTTTCAGTAGCTTTCTATAAGTCCTTTACAACGTTTTCTCATTATTTAACTTTAAATTTTTCTTCTTTTTGTTTATTTATTTTTATTATGATGGTTCTATAATATAATTAATATTATAAAATAAATATAAAATAAAATAGGGTCTAACATTTAATCGAGTTTAATGTTGATTGGTATGAATAATGGTTTTATTGAATTTTTAATTGATTCTCTAGTCGTGACTTTTAATCCATCCTACATTATAAACCTGTCGAGATTTTCTGTCACTTAATTAGTGAGCTCTTTGCTATTAGATAAAGCAAATGTTCCGTTGAGTCCTGTTATAGAATTGGTGTTGTTGGCTTTTTATACACCCTCTACCATCGCCGTTCTGGTATCTATTTATGTTTTTCAATACATAAATGTAATTAACTTCTTTCTCATTAGAGGTTGCTTTGTTCCCTCAATGTACAAATGAATGGATTTAGATACAAAAAAAAAAATAAATTGAACTTTAAGGCGTGAGCAACAACAACACTGAGGGTATGGAATGTTAAAAATAAACTAACACATCCCGATTTCATTGACTTCCGCTTGGAATCAAATAAGAGTTCCTTGTCCGATTGTAACCATCTATTCATTAATGAAGGTTGTTGTTCTCAAGGGGATCAGATGTGTCCATCCGTTGTCCTTTTTAGGTTTCCCTCTCTGTCTCAGGTATCAATTTGCCTAACGTTTTCCGCCGCAGAACACGTGCGTGATTAATTCCGTTCGTTTATGCCTTTTTAGTGGTTTTTCTCATTGGAGTAGGAAGGTCAAGGTATCCTCTGTCGCCTGGTTGCTAGTCAAGTGTTCGTCTTCAGCTCCACTTGGTCATGATAGCCACTGAAAAAGGAGCGCTTGCTAAACCTGATAGATAAAAATCATGGCTATTTTATTTCTTTCTTTCCCAATTGAAATCATATCTTCTTCTAAACGATAAATAAATTAAATATCGATGAAAAACAAAGAAAACAAAGCGATTGCAAATATGCTTCATAAGGAATTTATTATTCCTATATTTTTATCTATAAAAATAATATTTTAATGATACTTAAAATACATATTAATATTTCTCCATTGTAATAACTTAACTTTTCCATGAATAGATATATAAGGTAATTAGCTAGGATAAAGAATTCTGTTGATGGTGTAACTACCAAAATGTGCATATACAGGGTGACGCACGAAAACAAAAAATTTTGAACCATTTACCCTGCGACACCCTGTATATGATATAAATAAAATTACTATATATATATATTTTTAATTTGAAAAGTATGTTTTATTTTATTATATAATCGTATTTAGGGTAAATTATGTATAAATTTATATATTAATAAACATGATAATCCTAAAGCACTTTGGTAATAAGAGGTACAAAAAAGCATTGTATTACAAAAATTTTAAGTAGGTTAAAATATAATTACAATCAAAATAAATTTACAAAGGAAATTAAAGATTGAATAATGATTATTGTAATAAATTTTAATACAATTAAGTATATATATATACAGTCTAATACTTTAATCCCGCTTGAATTTATAATGAACAATTTGTTCAAGTGCTGATACAGTTGGAGGTGCAATTACGCGAAGGGCAACTTTTTCTTTCGAAACTTTGGTTAACGATATTCGTTCCTGAAGCAACCATATATGTTATGTGCCAGGGATACACATTCGAAATTTCCCGTTTCCCGTAAAAAATCGAATAACACACAAAACGTGACCAACTTTTTCTGTAGTCAAACTACTAATCCAAAATGGCTGATAATGTCAACATATGAGAAACATATGTCTACCAACATAATAAGAAAAAAATTTCGATAATCGAATGTACTCAGCCCGCGAAAATTCAAAATTCAATTGAACAGACCTCGTATACATAACTAATAAATAAATCACATTGATAACATATAATTAACATTTCAGGTTAGTTATAATTAATTTCTTTTAACAATTTAATACAATTTATTTCATAGTAGGGATAACTTCCTCTGCCTGTTTTTTACTATCTCGCCAGAAATTTTCGATGTTGAGATTTTGATGTTTTCATACGTTTTGAAGGTCCCTGAGTCATTTTCACTAAGGTTCAAAAATGTCTGTGTGTGTGTGTGTGTATGTAGACAAGATTACGCAAAAACGGTTTGAAATTTAGTATACGGGCATTATTCAAAATTCGTAGTTTTCTATCAACTTTTGAGAAATGTAGCACAACCGGAAGAAGGTCATTTCTTACAACATTTTGATTTTTTTCCTCTAAAGTGACCGTAAAAATCAAGATATATGTTTGATAGTTTTTTAACATGATTATAAATTGTATAAAACTGCTATATATAGAATTTCAGCTTGACTGAATAGCTTAAAGTACCAGAATTAGTTTTTTGACACAACAAATCACGTGACGTGGTGCCATCAACAAAGAGCCAAATAATAAATATTATTTATTAATTTTAATTTATAATTTATAATTCTTTAAATTTAATTTAAATATAATATATGTTATTTAATCCAATTCAAATTGCGAGATAGTCTAGTGGAAACACTCCAGCTCATTTTTATTTTGTTTTAAAGAGCTACAAAAATTTATATATTTTTACTAATTCTTTTTTTAATGAAGAAATATTTTATTTTATTATATTTTAAAACTTCTAATTATTATTAATAATTAACAAAAAAAAGGTGTCTTAAAAAGGTATCTTGGTATTTTCTATCATCTTTCGTAATAATTTAAAATGAATGATTTGGATAAGTGCACCTGATTCCCACAACAATGAGAAAGGGAGAGGAATCATGAGCTCACGTGTGGGCATGGGCGCTATACCATGAAGTAGAATTTTCTCCAATGAGATTTTAGAGAAGAATCTACCCGTTACCCATTCTTTTCATTCAAAAAGATACATTACTTTAATGATTTTTATAAAAAAAAAACATTTCGATTACTTTTATCAAATTCAATTATTATATTAAAAAATATATAATAAATAAAATATTTCTTGTAGTTATTTTGGATTTTTTTTTATCTCTTTATCTTTAAATTATTATTATTATTATTATTATCTTGTGTGTAGGTTGTTGACTAAAATATACACATCGTAGACCTGTTGAACTTACAAGAGTTATTTGTTTTGCGACATGCCAAAATAAATGAAGTCGTGTGGTGTTAAAAGAGTTTTAGAGGAGGTATCTCACGGATTGGCTGCTGACCGTGACCTCTCATCACACCTCTGGTCCTTCCTCCCAATTCGTTAATGCATATATTACCCTCTTTATTTATTTATTTATTCTTCAATTTATTATATATATATATATATATATATATATATATATAAGAAGACGTGATGTTATATTTAAAAATCCATCGCTTTTGCTGACATTCTGTCTATTCATTTTTTTTTTATTTCAAACCATCACCTGATTATAATTTTTTTTCTCTTCTCTCCCTTTTATAATTTTATTAATTAAATTCAATGGAATAAAAGAATATAATAAGAAATTAAGTCGTTTCCTTATTAAAGATATTTTTTTTTTCTTTTGTAAAATCTAAAAAAAAAGAGGTAAGTTGAAGAAAGCCGTTTATGGAGATGAAATATTATCTATTCCGATTAATAATTCCGGTTCAATTGATAAATGAAAAGATGATATTAAGGTATTCAAAGATAGAAGAGACCAAGTAGGAAAGAGTGGGGGAGGGGGGAGGGGTTTATAAAAAAAAAAAACTTTGCTCTTTCTTTTCGCTTGGTTCGTTCTTTTCAAATGCATTTTGGTACGTCACTTGTTTTAAAATCCATTAATGAATACCCGGATAAATTAACAAAATAATTAGTGAACCAGAAGAATCAATGACATGCAATTGAATCAGTACAGATTCAAATTTATAATTAAAAAGAAGAAAGAATATAAACAAAAAAAAAAAAGCGAAACGAAAAGATTATTGTTTTTTTAAATTAAAACTTGAAGTATTCATTTTTTTTAATGATTTTTTTAATTAACAAATTTTAGGAATTATTATTATTACTATTATTATTATTAAAATTAAATAAATCCAATCAAAGCATGAATCATGTAACAAAAATTCTAATTTGGTAGATGATCATTGTGTTGTTGTTTTTAAGCTTCATTAAATGAAGTTAAAAAACATACCCCTTCCATTACATAAAATAATTTTTAAAGTTAATATAGGGGAAGGTTTTTATTGGTGAGCGGCTTAAAGAAAATTTGTTATAAAATACATAAATAATAATAATATATACACGTATATAATATAAGTAATATAAATTTATATATTTGTTAATGCAATTGATATATATATATATATAATATATCTATATTGTTTTTCATTATACTAGACACAGAAGTAATAAATTTTCAATGTTAATAAGATATTTGAAAAAAAAAAAATAACTTCATCGGCCCATTTTAGGCAACTGGTTTCCTAAATTGGGCCAGGACTAATTTTATTGGAAATTAATTATTTATTTTATTATTACATTTTAAATGTTATTAAACTAAATAAACATCTTATTTTTTTATTCAGACGGTGATTATTATTAATATTATATTATATTATTATTATATTATTATTATTATTATTTAATTCGTTTCCTACGAAACTAGGTAGTTGTGAAAAGGCGGGCATATACGATAGCGGCATATTTAAAGCATTTTTATGATTTCATTTTAATATCAGTATGCATATTTTTTCATTCGAGTAAAATAATATTTGTATCAATTATTTCACAATTTCTAATACAGAATAAAGATAATAATGGTGCAAAATAAATGTGTTAAGGGAAGATAATATATAATAAAATACGATATTATAGGATTAGGAGAGCAAAAGCATTTCATTGTTTAAATTTTTCAAAAATTTGATGAGATTTAAGAAGTTTCGTTTCCCAAGCCTATGTTACTTGATTATTCTATTTTATTACATACATATATCAAAATAATTATTAATTATTAATAATATATAATATAGGTAATATTTGTCAAAATTAATATTATAGATAAATTAAAAAAATAATTTGATTAATGTTTTTATTCAATTCAAGAAACTACTTTAAGAATTATATTTTTGGAAATTAAATTTTGGCCATATGAGATATTATGATGCAGTTCCAGTTTTCAATAATCTCTTACAAATAAATTATTGTTTGACATCTCATTGTTACTACAATTCTAATGACAAAACAAACATTTATTTTCCTATCATAGTACAATTTCATCAAAATAAAATATACTAATCGGTGTCGCAATCTATCCGTCTGTTTTCTCATATAAAATATATCACTCTGAAGATAGCAATGTTGAAATATTAAAATTAAAATATCATTTTTATTTATTATTATTATTATTATTATTCAATTGAATTTAAAATGTTAATTTAATTTTTAAAAAATTATATATTTGGGTATAAATGTCAGATTTTTTTAAATAAAATAAATAAATAAAATTCTCTTGTACATATTTATTACTATCTTGCAAGAGATAGTATTGCGATCATGAAAATTTTCGATGTCGAGATTTTGATGTTTTTATACTTTTGAAGGTCCCTGAGTCATTTTCACTAAGGTTGAGAAAAATGTCTGTGTGTGTATGTGTGTATGTAGATAAGATTACGCAAAAACGGTTTGAGCTAGAATAATAATATTTGGTACACGGAAATTATTCAAAATTCGTAGTTTTCTATCAACTTTTGAAAAATGTAGCTCATTTTGAAGAGGACCTTTACCTATAACATTTTCATTTTTTTTTCCTCTAAACTGACAGTAAAAATAAAGATATATGTTTAATAGTTTTCACTTGATTAAAAATTGTATAAAACTGCTATATATAGAATTTCAGCTTGATTGAACCGCTGAAAGTACCGGAATTAATTTTTTAACACTGCAAATCTCACGCGCCAGCACGTGACCTGGTGCCATCAACAAAGAGCCAAACACGCGCTGGTTTAATAAATATTATTTATTAATTTATAATTTATAATTAATTAAATTTTTAATTTAAATATAATATATGTTATTTAATCCAATTCAAATTGCGAGATAGTCGAGTGGAGACACTCTAAAGCACCTGATAATTTTCTAGTTAAATATAATGTGTCTTCATAACACGTGAACAGTAAGATACAAAATCAAATAAATGTGGCTTTAAACTCTATAAGAAGAAAAATCAAAGAAATCCGATGATAAATTCTTTCATTGTATGAACTAATATAATTTCAAGATCCATCTGTATCGTAACAAACATTAGATGCAAACCTTGGTTGGTGGTCTGTGAATGCAGTTGCCTTATTATATTTTCATCATTCTCTTTAAGAAATACGTGCATTAATCATATTCAGAGATAATTAAAAAAAAAAAAAATTAGCGTATGTTGTGTGTCCCGGTCATTAAATGCAGCTGTCCTGAACCACTCATCATAAATTCAGTTTCATATTCAAATGGAAATTGTCCTCCATATTTGATTCAATTTTAATTCATTTTATACACAAATAGTAAAAAAAAAGCTACTTAAGAATGTGTATGTGTGTGTGTGTGTGTGTTTGGATGCAAATTTTCTTCTTCCCCTTTTTAAAAGAAGACTGCCTCTTTAGAGAGCTGTCAACTGATAAGAAGTTCAAAATATGTATCTTAAAAGTAGGGGGGAGCATATTTTACATTAATAATAATATCCCCTATGAATGAATGTTTGCCATCTTTTCTTTATTAGAGTGAGGCATGTTTAATGTTTTGAGTCACCCTATCATTAAATTGATGAAACATGCAGAAGAGTGAAATAATCCAAGAAAATTTAATTTACCCTCCCTTAAACATACAGAGACAAAAAAATGATGAAATTTGTTAGAGATTAAATATTTTTAAGCGTGACTTTGTTAAATGTTCTAATCTTTAGTTAAAATAAAAAAAGAATAATAACAAGATTAAATAAACCTTTTTTTTATACTAATTAGTAACTTTCTCTCAAATTTATTTAAATATTCTAAGTGAATTATTCTAATCCAGTCAAATACAGGATAGAAAAATTTATATTTGTATATACCTATATTTTTTAAATGCCGAACTAACGGAATGGTGTCTTAGAGATAAGCGGATACAATCATTCACTTCTCCTTAGAACTGTACAAGTGACGGGAGTCTAATTGTAAAATTCCAAGATTAATTTGGAATTTGTTTCTAGTCTTCTGTTAATTCATAAAATCAAAAATTCATCATTCAAATTTAATAAGAAATTCCAAAAATTATTAATGAATCTATTAAATAATTATGATAAGAAATAAAAATTTTAAATAATTTAATATTATAAAAATCTGGAGTGTCTCCACTCGACTATCTCGCAAATTTGATTTGGATAATTAAGCTTTTTTCTATATTTGAAAATTAATTAAAATAAATAATTTTATTATTCTAGCTCAAACCGTTTTTGAGTAATCTTGTCTACAAACACACACACACACACAGAGAGAGACATTTTTTTCAACATTATTGAAAATGTCTCAGAGGCCTTCTCTTGCGAGATAGTAAAAAGAAAAATTATGTTTGCATTTCTCAATAATATTTAATTTAATTAAAGAGATTATATATACAAAACCATCCTATTTGGGGTAGAGGAAAAACAGAAATGAAAACAATAGAAAAAAAAAATTCAACGTAACAGAAATTAATTTTTTTTAAAAAATACCCATCTATCTAAAAATAAAAACAGAAAAAATACAAAAAAAAGAAAAGAAAAAAACACAAATTTTTATTTATTTAATGTGTAAGATCTCAGCTTCCAGAGTCCCTTCATAAAGTAATACTAATACTCATATATATTCACTTTTATTCATTCATCATAAACATAATGGTACAAATAGTAACATATACAAATAAAAGGAATATATATATATATATATACAAATATACAATAAAATAAAAAATTAAATCCATATTATATAAAATTTCTTATTCGAAATTAAAAATATTTGCTAGCAAATAGGAAAATTTTCAATATCTCCCAAACAAATCAATATAACAGAGAAATATTAGAACATTCAAATCATTCATTCATTATAAATGATCTCATTCTTAGCATTCCATTTATGTAATAGAATAGACAATTTATTTTATCCTCGCTATCTGCATTAATAATAGTTTCCCGGTTGAATCTCCCCAGGTAGTGTTCCCTCAGATTCCCATATATTGGACATCGAAACAGCAAATGATCCAGAGCAGTGTTTGTCAACCTTTTTGGACCAAACGCCCCCTTTGTAAGACCCGCTTCTTAATTCGCCCCCCTTTTACAGATAAAAATTGCCTGATAATCCCTAATATATTGAAAAATCGAGTTTCAGAACCTGTTCGCCAAATCATCTTACCTTTTTTTAGAGTTGAAAATGATTTCGCCCCCCAAAAATAGCTTATCGCCCCCCAAAATCGTATAGTCAAATAATCGCCCCCTTTAAGATGTCGATATCGCCCAAGTTGAGAATCACTGATCCAGACTCTCTCTTTCTTGCATATTATATAGAGATCTCAGTTGTTTTTGGAAAACCTTTATGGATATTCCCACTAGAGGCTACACTGCATTCACAAATCAATTTTATCTTGGACAATGGACTACGATAATTGTAAATAAATTCATTTTCCTTTAGATTTTTATAATTTGGGCAGATGGTTGTTTTCTGTGATTTTTTTGAGATCCCGTCTCATATATATATTTAACAATTTATCGGTCATATCATTTATTTTGCTTCTGATTGAGGATTGATCTGGGCTTTCCCATTTTTCAATAATGCCAAAATATTACTAATAAAAGTTGGATAGAGAAAAACGTTTTAGGATGAATTTTCAGAATATTGAATAAGGAATCATTATACTCTTGTAATTCCATAACACTTGTTAATAAGACCTTCAGGTAGAAATCTTCAATAAATTAGTTTGACATTCGAGTGATAGTCATAAATTTCAGAATTTGGAGAGAACTCAAACCTTCAAAATTGAGAAAAAATAAATTATAAACTTTTAAAAAATTAAATATATCTAGCAAAGTCAAAATGGGATTAGATTGCAAATAATTAAAAAAAAATATTTTTTTAATATTTATGGTGCAAAAATAAATTCAAACACTTGAGAACAAAAAGATTGTATATCCTCCGTGTTACTATGATTATAAATAAGACTAGGGAAAATGTGATAATTTTGATGCTTAGAACTAAAAGAGAAAGAAAGTTTAATGAAAAGTTGATTTATAGCAATACCATTTTGAAACAATCAATTGATAATGCTAGAATATACATATATGAAGAAGTAAAATTATAGAGATTGATTAGAGATGACGCCAGAAAGTCCGAAGGAACATATTTGACTCTCAACCCTGTTTTAAATCTCAGATTTGACAAGAGAATATTTCTAGATGGGAACATGGTCCAATCAGTCTATGTTATTTACTTGAAATAAAAAGTAGCGCCTCAGATCAAGAAAATCAAGATAAAGTTTGAGAGCATTTGTTGTATAATCATACAACACCTTTACTCCACTTAGGCGTAAGTGGCATAATTGACAATGTCTTTTCATAAGACTTACAAACGTCAGGGTTGGAGACGCCTTGAAATAGAATATGGTGGTTCCTAAGCTAATCCTGATTTCAGTAGTTCTAAAGAGAAAGAAATAGATATCTAAAACCTATAAAATATTAAAATATTTTTGACTTTTCAATTCTATATTTTTGGTAATTATGAATTGAATTGTCTAATTATTCCCTGAAATATAATTACATTTTTTTTATATAGTATTTTTGTAATTATCTTAGTAGCAGTAATTTTATTTAAGAAACTTTTGATTTAATAATATTAATACTATCTATTCAGTTAAAATCTCTTTTATTTCTATTGTCTATTTGTTCCATTTATCTATACTTATTTTATCCCATCAAAACCATGATAAGAAAAACTAATCGTTTTAAAAACAATTTAGTTGAGTAGAAATCGAGCGAACGTTTGTTTGGGCACGTCTCTGTAAATTTATATGAACGCACTTTTGTGTTTGTCTGTGTATTTATATGTGATCAAAGGACTGAACTTGAGTGAGTGATCTGGCAAAAAAAGAGGGTGAGAAGAAGAAAGTCAAGGATAGTGAAGGGGTTGTTTCGTTCTTTGCTTTGTCAAAGCCTCTCTTGGTCTGTCTGGCTGTTAATTGGGATTGGCGGCCATTAGTGAACAACACAAACACCGGAAAGATTAAAAGCGACAACAACAACTTGTTCAAGTAGAAAAATAGAAATAAAAAATTGCTTTTTATTAGGGAAATCTTAGAGAAAATTACATGATCAATTATTTTATTTACAATCTTTTTCTCTTTTCTCATGTAAAGATTAAATATTATCATTGATTTTAATTTCTTGATAATAATAATTATAATAATAAATATATATATATATAATAATAATAATAATAATAATTTATTAAATATATGCAGATGTATAAATGTATGAAGAGAGTAACATCAAATAAAATTTCACAATCTCTCTCTAAAAATTGGTAAAACAATTGGGTATACTAAAAAGTAACAATTTAATGTAAATTCTAGAAAATATTTGTTATAAGTATTAGAAATGTATATTTATTTATTTAATCTCAATTTTTCTTACCCTTCAATAATATTTTCATATGATTTTTAAAAAAATAAAAGAAACTCCATATTTGACAATTAACATTTATACAAATATTTCCTTCATTTAGAGCATAGGTTCTTAAACTTATGTACTCCACGGACCCCCACTTGAAAAAAATTTTTTTGACGGACCCCCATCACAACTTTAGGTACTTTACGTCATTTTATTAATTAATTTCTGGCTTACGATCTCATAAGGACAAGGATATATGATGAATATCTCTAACAGTGATTGGTGAATAACGATTTTTTTGCATATTGTAGAACACATTTTATTAGAAATTATAATATTGAAGAAAGAAAATACAAACATTGTCATAGCAACAAATCTCACAAATTATAATGGGTACTTACATTAAATTCATATAAATATTTTATAATTTTTTTCAGAAAATATTAAATAAGAAATATTTTAAAAAATAACTGCATCTATCTCATTAAATATAACTTACATATTTAATGAGATGTATGCAGTTGTTTTCTTGAAACAAGAATCTCAATATCTGGCTTAATATTGGAAACTTTTAATCTAAGATCCGGCTCTACATTTAATTTGTTTCTATTTTTAGACTTAATATAAAATAGTACCGAAAAAGCTTGTTCGCATAAATATGTTGTGCAGAATGGAATCAAGTGTTGAAGTGCTTTATTTGCAAGCGCAGGATAATCTGACCTGAGAAGTAACCAAAAGTTGCTCAATTCAGTTTTGTTAAATTTTAGTTTATAAGTTGTATCACATGATAATTCCACGAGAATATCTTGTTCAGGTGCAGATAAATGTTTAGCATTTGTAATTTCCATATTAAATGGATCTCTGATCCAGTTATTGCAAGGATCAGGAGTAGAAAAATACTTCCTGAAGTTGCTTTTCAAAGTAATTAAATGTTCAACAAATAATTGACGCGTTTGATTAAGCAATTTTTCACTGGAGCTTTCTATGAAATCATTTAGAGTTGGAAAAGACTCATATACACCGTTCTGGATGCGTATCGACCACAAGTCGATTTTTTTAATCATTGCTTCTATTTTATCTTCAACTTTAAATATATTTACAACAGTACCTTGCAGGCTCAAATTAAGTTCGTTCAATTTTGTAAAAATATCAGTCAAGTAAGCCACCTTAGCTAACCAGATAAAATCATTGAAACATTCGGTCAGTTCAAAATGCGCATCTATTAAAAACAATCGTATTTCATCTCGAAGCTCAAAAAGGCGAATGAGTACTTTCCCGCGGGACAACCAACGTACATCTGTATGTAATAATAAATGTGTATGTTGACTACCCATTTCCTCACACAAAATTTTAAAAACTCTGGAATTAAGTGGACGAGCCTTAATGAAATTGACAATTTTAACTACTTCGTCTAATGTTCTTTTCAAATCTGGTGACATATTTTTGGCTGCTAATGATTCTCTGTGAATGCAGCAATGATTCCAAACAACCTGAGGCGCAACATTTTTAATAAGAGCAATCAATCCAGTTCTTGTACCTGACATTGCACGAGCACCATCAGTGCAAATTCCAACACATTTTGGCCACTCTATTTCATTTTCGGTTATAAAATTATTCAAACTGTTAAATATGTCATTAGCTGTCGTTCGTGAAGGTAGTGAATCACAAAACAATACATCTTCTTGTATTTGATTTTCAAACTCATATCTAATGAAAGCTAACAAATTGGCATTATTAGTGACATCAGTACTTTCATCCAATTGTAATGAGTAATAGTGACTTTTGCGCACTCTCGATATTAATTCTTCTTTTATATTACATGACATGTCTTCAATCCTATTCTTAACCGTATCATTTGATAATGAAATCAAATTTATATCGTTTGCTGCTTTAGTTCCTAACATTATATTTGTAATTACTTTTGTAGCAGGAAGAATTAATTGCTCTGCTATATTATGCGGCTTTCCTGCTTTAGCAATAAGTAGAGCTACTTCATATGATGCCATTACTGCTTTCTTACTCATACCACCAGATCCCGTCTTTACCATCAATTTCTGACTTGAATTAAGTTCTTCTTTTTTCATTTTAAAAAATTCGATAGACTTACTAACATGCTCGCTGTGCTTTGTTTGTAAATGACGTCTGAGATTAGCAGGTTTCATACTTTCATTGGATAAACTTTCCTGACATAGAACGCAGACTGGTCTTTCCACATCATTGTTGCAAATATAAGTAAATCCAAATGATAAATAATCATCCGAATATTTTCTAGTTTTGCGTTTCTTGGTAGAGTTTGCTGTTGATGCCTCATCATCTGATTCTTTCCGTTTCTGTGTTGAACCAGTTTGTAGCCAACGATCCATTTTATGGAGTAATTTATTAACATTGAACTACAATAATATAAATATAATATAAATATAATATAAATATAACGAATTATTATTTACTAGCTATGTTTTAATATGATTTTAAATGAATGTTTTAATATCATTTTAAATGAATGTTTTAAATCATTTTAATAAATGTTTTAAATCATTTTAAATAAATGATTTAATATCATTTTAAATGAATATTAATTTATATAATAAATATATTTCGTAATTTGATTCTAAAATATTATTAATTTCGTAATTTGATTCTAAAATATTATTAATTTCGTAATTTGATTCTAAAATATTATTAAAATAAATATTTTTTATTCATAAAACTAACTTATACTTACTCTCAAAAACAGCCTTTCTGGGAAATTGCAAAATGTGTTTAGTGTTTTTATAAAATAATGATCATGCAAATTACACTAAAAATTAAAAAAAATTATTAGCTATAATAAACTATTATTAGCTATAATTTAATTATAATTAATTAAATTAATAAAAATAATTTAAAGATACAACTCGTTGAGAAATGAACTTATAATTAACATTAATAAAAATAATTTAAAGATACAACTCGTTGAGAAATGAACTTATAATTAACATTTGCTTTAAAACTGTTTAAAACCCCAGAGTGGACGCTGACAATTTGGGTTTTTCCGGGTAAGACTGTCCCCTCCCCTGGTTTTCCCCAATAACAAAGTGAAAGAAAATTCCCTTATATGCCTCCCCTTCCGAGCCCCTAAGAGGGGTTATTTTAAAGGAACAATCGAAAAATGATTTTAAATGAATGAATGGATGAAAATTCAAATTTTATATATAGTTTTTTATATATGTTTATTTATTCACAAAAAATTAATTGACATAATTATCAATTTAATAAAATAAAATAGTATTATTAATAGTATTAAATTATAGCCGTAATTCTCTAGGAGGATATAGTTAAACAATGAACTTTAAATATTTATATATGTATATATTTTTACGATGATTTTTTTCCGAGGACCGCGGACCCCCAGTAAAGGCTTCGCGGACCCCCAGGGGTCCGCGGACCACAGTTTAAGAACCACTGATTTAGAGTGAATATAGAAAAGTCGGGAATGTCCTCCCCTAGACTTTCCCGCATATAACTAGGTAATTAGGTTATTATTATTATGTTTTAACAACAATAAAAATAAACAAACTAATTAATTTAAATTATAAAGTAAAATGGGGGGTTTAACACTATAAATATTTATAATTTACACCTAACGCTACTTGTATAGGTAAAATGTCACTTCCGGTAGTCAGATCATGATGAAATTTGGTATCTGAATTTTTTTCATATTTTTAAATCTATATACAAAATAGGAATCAAATATCTCGAAGCAAACTGGAACTTTCCTTGAAAGGTAAACGCAACCAGTGTAGGTAAAGTACCACTTCCGGTTAACCGATTTTGACGAAATTTTGATAGAAATCTACAAACTGTGAATAATATCGGTGTACCAAATTTCGAAGTCCTAGCTTGATTAGTTTCTGAGTAAATTTGCTCACAGACAAACATTACATACATACACACACACAGACATAATTCGAAAAATGGTATTTTCCGGCTCAGGGAGGTCTAAAACGTCAAGATCTATCGAAATCTCCAAGTCGAAATTTTTGACGATATTCCAATACTTCCCTTATACGAAGTATGCGGGAAAGTAAAAATAAATTATTATAATATTTTTTGTTGAATTGTTCTATATTGATAATAAAACAGTTATTTTTTTTATTTTTAAGACTCTGTGTTTAATAAAAAAACAGTTTTTTTAAACACCCTGTGCTTTTACTTTCATTTTCAAGTTCAGTAGTTCACTAAAATCATACAGCTAAATTAGATCATAAAATGTTTATAAAATATAAATAAATCAAAAATTTATGAAGGAGTGGGTGATAAAATTAAAGGGGAGAATATCAAAACAAAATATGTAATAATGTAATAAGTAATGTAATATGTAATAATATAATAATTTATTGAACATTTTTATCATAGTTCAATAGAGAGATAGGCATTCATTTTAGTTTTATCAAATGTCAATACAATAAAATAAATATTTTTATACTTAGTAATTTGATTGAGGAATGTATGTAGCTTTTAATTTCATTTTTTCTCTTCATTAATTTATAATTCTTTTACGCGATCGATTCATTTTTATTCCTCAAACATTATATATTATATACATCCTTAGAATGTGTTTAGTTACTTATATAGATGAAATATTAAATATCCTGGGAAAATTAAAAGGCAAGTTCCTGCTATTATAGGGTGGTCATTGAATACTAAGAAGCCTTTAAAACCCTTAATTGAGGTTTCGATGGTATTATTTAGAAACAGGTTTAATACGAAATGTAATCATTCTTTTAAGGTAATTCGATCTTATAAAGAAACTATTGCTGCCATTGACATTGTTTCTAATGGAGTCATACGTCACCATTTCTTTAGAATGAAGTAGCATTACTTACCTATTCCAATAGTCCTTACCTTTTATTTTATTTTTACAACTGTTATCCAAAGAGAAACAAATGTCATTTTGTTTTAAATAAATATATCGATAAATATAAACATATCGATCGATATCGATATATTTTTTTTAAAAAATAATCTAACTTTATTTCTGTCGAGCCACTATGTTAATAATTCATGAAATTACTATATATATATATATATATATATATATATATATATATTATAGAATAATATACCATATATATTATATACCTACATCACATTCATACTCTATTTTTACATTTTAACGGAAAACTTTTTAACAACCTTTCAAAAATAACAAACGAACAATTTTGAAATTCGAATTTATATATACCTATTTTTGTTAAAAAATAAACTTTATTCTTTGAAATTTATTTATTTATTTATTTATATATTTATTTTACATTTAAATGAAAACTTTCTACTTGTTTTTTTTTTTTTTTTTTTTGGGAAATAAGAAATCTAGAGATGGTTTTTATGCGTGGATGCTTGGATCAAAAGATGATTGCCGGTGAATTGTAAAAACATAACAAAGAATCCCATCGAAATAAATATCGATAAAAATAAATTGTCTTATCATAAGAAATTCAATAGAAATAATAATTTTAAATAAATATAAAAATAAAAAAAAAACATACAAAAGAATAAGAAAAAACATCTTTCGATATTTGAAAATACAGTTAGAATGGAATCAGAACGACGTCGAATTTCTTCTCTTCTCTCTGAATTATTTTTCTTTTTTTAAAATTATAAATAAATAATCGACTGAGATTTTCATTCATTAATTCATTATTTCTTTTATTTAGGTATTTATTTGTTTAATTGTTTAAGAGAATGAATTAACAACATAAATGTATAAATTAATATTTATACAAATTTTTAAAAATTTTTGAATTAAATATATTAAAATTATTAAAAGAAAATAGATTTTAACCATTTAAAGATTTATTAAATGATTTACTTTTAAAAATATGTAAAATAATAATTCTAAGAGGACGGATCAATAAGTCCGTGACATTTTGAATTTCGCGTCTCTTAAATGATATGGCAATAGCGCTCCTGTCAGTATCAGCTGACTCCTGTCGAAATTAGAACTAGCTGGGTCTTTTAGTTTTTGTTTGACAAAAAATCTATTTTCTTTTAATAATTTTTGATAGCAAACTCGTGATTTAAGAAATTGGAAAAAAGTGAATTTTCATGGAAATCCATGAATAGGGATATGATTTGCTCCCTCATCTGCCCTATTCTCAAGATTTAGCTCTGAGTGACTATTTGTTTCCAAACCTGAAGAAAAATCTCTGTGGAAAGAGATTTGACTCCAACGATGAAATCATCTCACAAATAAATACCTATTTTGATGTCTATTATTATTATTTGGAAGGGATAAAAAAATTGGAGAATCGTTGGACGAAGTGTATAGAGTTCAAAGAAGACTTAGTTAAAAAATAAATAAATTTTTTATCCAAAAACCTGTTTCATTCCAAAAGTCACGGACTTATTGACCTGCTCTCGTAGTTTGATATTTGGACAATATATTATTGAATTTAATAAAACTAAGTAATTTATTAATTAAAGCTTGATTCACATAAATTCTTATTCAATTATTATAACGTTAAAGAATGGGAGAAAGGAAGTAAATCATAATCACATATTCAATCAATTGGTATTTATGTTTTTAATCTCCCTTACTTTTTCAAATTGCATTTTATTATGGTAATATATAATTTTATCAAAATGTCTAAATTCCTAAACTAAAAGAAAGATAATAATAGAACATAATCTCTACTACCTCTCTTTCTATCCTTTTTTAATTTATTTATTCTTTAATATTTTCATAAAAGAAATAAATCTAAGAATAAAACAGTTTAATAACTGTAAGCTATTAAAAAAAAAATTTATGACTAAAATAAATAGGTATGAATTGAGTTAAAATAAAATATCACTATTGCCAATGTCATGATGCTTAAATGTATGAACAGAGATAAAAATCTCAAACAAGGATGAGGATATTTATCCAGATCAAACTGGGTGCTGGAAATAGACAGACATTCCCTGACAGGCAGAGCGACAAATTGTATCATTAGCAGTGACAAAAAACAACTTTCGATTCCCGATGTCTAATTCAGCTAAAAATTATGACGACACACATTTTATTTTTATATTTGTCACATTTTGAAGAATTTATTTTTATCTTATAAACATTAATGTAGTCATTCGATTGTAAATGAATAATCTTATGAATGTTACACCAATCGACTTTCAGATACTCTCCACATAATAATAATATAATTGTTTTTTTATTCATTTATTTAGAAAAAAATGATTATAGAAGTTGGGAGAGAATAGGAATTGAATTGAGGAGATTAACGATTGGGACGGTTGGAGGAATGTGTTTGTTGCTGCCAAGAACTATTCAGTTACGTTACGCGGCAAATAAAGTGTATTTATTTATTATATATTGAAAAAATTGAAATTAACGATAACTTAATGAAATATTTTAAAATATAAAATAATAAACAAATTAATTATATTTTTGATTGAAAGAAATACTTTCTCATGTTAAGAAATATTCAAGTGATTATCATTTTTACCGACCGAAGGTAGTAAGGGAGGTATTGTTTTCACACCAAATTTCACATGTGGAGATTTTTACATATCTCCACGAATCATGCATTTTCTTAACAGAAAAAAGTATTTTTAGCATGATGTCTGACCGTCCGTCCGTATAGATGTGTACAGCTTGAACGGCTCAAAGGATTTTGATGAAATTTGGTATATTTACGTAATGCATCAGTATGATGAATTGATCAACTTTTGTTGAATACCCGGAAACCAGTAGTATTACTGATCGACGATAGGAAGGGAAGGAACGATTATTTTCACTCCAAACTTCACATGTGGAGATCTTTACATATCTTCACGAATCATGCAATTTGTTAACAGAAAAAATTATTTTTTAGCATGATGTTTGTACGTCCATCCGTCCGTCCATTGTGTCCGTATAGACGTGTATAGCTTGAACGGCTCAACGGATTTTGATAAAATTTGGTATATTTACTTAATGCAACAGTAACATGAATTCATCAACTTTTAGTGTATATCCGGAAGTGGTAGTTTACAAAGCTTTAATTTTATATTCATTGTCCCAAAATATTTCACTTAAAATATAGTAATAATTAATTATTTAGTAATTAAACTAAAAATAAAAAGCAAGATAATATAATTTAGTCATTTTAATTCAAATTTTAAAAATATTTTTTTTTTATATTTTAAATATAGATATAATGTTGTTTGGAAATTAATTTATTTCAAATTGTCAGTTGGTTCTGTGCCTGGCCACAGCTCATCTTTTTATTAGTTAATTATTTAATTTGTAAAATTATATGTATGTAATCATATTAAAATAAAATTTAAAAATTTAGAAAGATTAAAAACATAAAAACTAATTGATTGAGTAGTGAAAAACTTCCTCCTTTTATATTATTTTAGAATTTTAGATTAATCAAAAAGTTATGTGGATTATGCTTTATTTAAGAATTTAATTAGTTTTATTAAATTAAATAATAATCTTATATATAATTATTATTATTATATTTTTATATATTTCTATCTATTTATTAATTTATTTAAAGAATTTATTTAAAATTACATTAAAACAAAATATATTATTTATAATAAAAATATTTTTTTATGGAGATGATATGTTTTAAAAATATGGTTATTATTACGTTTAATATTTTTCTTTTCCTTTCGTTTCAAGAGATTTGTTTCAAAAAGACAAATGAACAATTGAATGGGCGGGTTGGATCTTTGTTTTTCCGTCTATCTCTGACATCGATGTGCATGTCACTAATAAATTGTTTTTAATTCGCCTTACAAGTCTCACTTTTGAATTTTAATTCACCCAAGACTATTAATTGTCCACATTAGTGTTATTTTTTTTCTGGAGTCTCGTGGGGTGGTCGAGACGTGAAAATACCTTGGCAACAGAGTACCGCCCAGATGTGAGCTATCTTCGGGGCAGAAAAAAAAGAACTCTGATCAAAGTGATGCGCTCGAACCTAATGACAACTACGGCGGACGATTCTTTTTGAACCCCCATCTGTGTGTCTGTCGCATGGCGGACTCATCATTTCCATTTTGGCTGGAGGCCAAGGAGAGAGAAACGATGCGGAATATACATTTCATTTGATTAGATATTTTATTAATTAGTAAAATGAATTTTTTTTATAAACCTTCTATAAATTTCAATTTATTTATTTTTCTAGTATGTAGTAAGTAATTAAATTATAAACCTATATATTTTTATTCGTAATTTCATTAACCCTTACATTTGAAAGTTACCTTTTTAAATTATCATTCATGAAGAGAGGAATAAAAGGTAATTTAATATTCTTGAATTAAAATTAATTATTATTAAAATTCCAAATTCGATTTGTTATTTTTTTTTATAATTTAATTGTTGAGGTTTTATTAAAATTAAATTAAAATCAATACATTGTTCTCTTGAAAAAATTTCAAATATAAATTAATTATTTAAAAAATCAATTTAATTAAATATTATTTCTATCTTCATGAATGATATAATTTAAAATTGAAATTCAAAAATTTATATTGTAAATATATAATTTGTTAACTTCTTATCTAATTTTATACAAATGACTGTTATATTTTCAATAAAAAATAAGTTGACCTGTGGCCAGCCGAAGAACTGACCGACGGTTTGAAGTA
Organism: Labia minor; assembly: GCA_963082975.1. NCBI lineage: Eukaryota > Metazoa > Arthropoda > Insecta > Dermaptera > Spongiphoridae > Labia > Labia minor. Next base: position 30,650,276 of record OY720350.1, on the reverse strand, counting down.
AATTAATTTCCAGCTACAGAAACAATTTCAAATAATTTAAATGTATCTATTAATGCAATAAAAAACAGATATGGATATAACATAAATATTTTTAATTTTATTTTATTTATAATATGTAAGTAAGAGCTGGCTGTGACGTCATGAAGGGCTGGGTTTAAATTAAGAAAAAACTAATGAAGATGATTTTTCTCGAGGATAAAACCAATACAAAGTGCATGATTCGTGGAGATATGTAAAAAATCTCCTCATGTGAAATTTGGTGTCAAAATAACCCTTCCTTTCCTATCGTCGATAGCTAATACTACCAGTTCCGGTTTCCGGATTTGCACCAAAAGTTGAAAATCATCATACTGATGCATTAAGTAAATATACCAAATTTCATCAAAATCCGTTGAGCCGTTCAAGCTGTACACATCTATATGGACGGACGGACAGACATCATGCTAAAAATACTTTTTTCTGTTAAGAAAATGCATGATTCGTGGAGATATGTAAAAATCTCCACATGTGAAATTTGGTGTGAAAACAATACCTCCCTTACTATCGTCGGTCGGTATAAATCTGGAGCGTGTCCACACGACTATCTCGCAAATTTGAATTGGATTAAATAACATATATTATATTTAAATTAAATTTAATTAATTATAAATTATAAATTAAAATTAATAAATAATATTTATTAAACCAGCTTGCTTCACCGGATGAACTATATTTCTCAAAATTTGTTAGAAAACTACGAATTTTGAATAATGCCCGTGTACCAAATTTCATTATTCTAGCTCAAACCGTTTTTGCGTAATCTTGTCTACATACACCTACACCTACACCTACATACACACACACACACACACAGAGAGAGAGAAACAGACATTTTTCTCTACCTTAGTGAAAATGACCCAGGGACCTTCAAAACATATAAAAACATCAAAATCACGACATTGAAAATTTTTGTGATTGCAATACTAAAAAAATAATCTTCAGCAATATGATTAGATTTGCAAGCTAATTATGATTAGCTCTGTTTTGAAATTTTATATTTAACATATTAGTAGTAAGTATTAAGAAATTCATTAATTATAAATTTGACTAAAAGCAGCGGTTTGTTTTGAAATTAAAATATATTTTTACCCGATTAGAATTTATTTTCTCATGTCAATATTTTTTATAAAAAATAAATTTCCAATTGGTATTAAATAATATCTTCAATTAATTATCGATACAATTATAAAAATTCCACTCGATTATTTTAAGTATTTGTTTCTATATAGACATACAGGTTTCAACACAGTAGTAAAACTTTAGTTGATTATAAATTAACAATCCCATATGGTATGGTTTTAGTTTAATTAATAAATCAAAGCCAAACCACAAGTATCTTCAACCTCATTAATTTTCAAACTCAATATGTGTCGAGAGCGAAATAGAGAAAGAGACAGAGAGATCGGGCGCCGGGGGGGGGGTCTAAAAACGTCATTATCAAATTACATGCGAAACTAAAATCAGTAAAATGGTTTTTGTATTGTCTCTAATAAAAACAATTACTCCCATTTTAATTTGTGATGTTATAAATCTTTTCAATTAAATTCATAATAAGAGTAACATAAAAAAAGAAATAACTGATTTATAATGATTTTGTAATAATTATTATTAACTGGCTTCTAAGTGATTTTAAAAAAATATACTCTATTCGAAATACCATTCTTTTAAATTTTATTTACATATTATTAGAAAATTAACTCTCAGTGAAAATATGTATGTACTATATAAAATATTTTATAAAAATTCTTCAGTGTTTTTTGTTTTTTTATTTTTTGTAATAAAAAGTTTAAATTTTATAACTTATTAATTTATTAAATTAAAAAAATAAAGTTTTAGCGAATAATTAAATAATTAAAAGCCTAGTACCATCCCTATCAAGCTACATACAATAAAACGAAATTGAAAAATTATAAAAATTTAAATAAGAAATTCTTTCTTGACTAATATGTAGTTTTTTTTATTTAAAATTAGAATAATATTTAAATTTAAATAATCATTTATCATAATAATAAATATATATCCTAATAATAATATTTTATATATATTAGATAGGACCAAAAGTCCCGCTTTTCCGGGATTGTCCCGATTTTAGGTGCTCTGAGCTCCGAGCTGATATACAATTCTTTAATTATTTATTACAATTATTAAATGTTGCATCATTGCATCAATCTGATTAAAATGAATGCAACTTGGGATTATTTTTTATTGGAAGAATGATAAATATATATCGTAATTTATAATTATAAAATATTATTAAAATATTTATTTTGAATTTCATTTCGAAATTAAATAATAAATTTTAAAATATTTTAAATATAAAAAAATATTAATACAATATCCTACAAGGCGGGAGTCAAATTTCAATATGGATGTCATTTGTGACGTCATCCATATATAAATTTAAATTAAGAAAAAACTAATGAAGATGTATTTTTCCTGAGATGTGATCAATAAAACTCAATTTTTCTTTATAAATACTATATCTAGTGTGAATTTCAAAAATCGTTAGAGCGGTTTTTGAGAACCCATGGCCATACAAACAATTTTAGCTAACATAAGAAGATAAGATAAGATAAGATTTATTTTATAATTATAACTTAAAACACCAATCAAAACGGGTATATTTTCTAAAAAATTATTAAAATTCCAATTAAATTTCAAGTTAATAGATTACATTTAACTGAATCAATATTTCTTCGTATCTCTTAAGCAAACGGCATTAGTATCCGTTTCAACATCAACCCTCCTTGACCAATTTCAAAGTTAAACTTGTGGTTGCCAAACATTACATCCTCGAGGAATGTTTGATAAAGTCGGTGGTGTTTGTAGTATCGTCACTTGATAATTATCGATCAACATTCCACGGAGATTGATGGCAACCACAAGCATCTCGGACGTCATTAATCTTATATAGGTAAAAGAGGAAACAGAGGAAATAATGTCATCATGATAGACGGATAGAGAGACAGACAAAAGAGGGGGTTTTGCCGGTGACGAAGCGGAAAAAAAGGGATGCAAATTCCAAGAGTAGTCAGCTTTTTATTTATCCCCGGACACGTGCAAAATAAATTGGATTCTCTCGTTTTTTTTTTTTTGCGATGTGATTTCCGAGGGTTCACGAAATCAAATAAAAAAAAATATATAAAACTCGCTTTCAATTTCGACCGGCTAACCTGTAAAAATTAAATTATCCAGTGGTGAATGAAAAGTAAGAACTACTTTTGAGAAAGAGATAAGATTCTAGTGGATCTATAAATATTCAAACAAGTGAAAATTAAATATTTGATTGTGGATCAATATAAATGATAAATGAATTTGGCAACGACATTTTATGAGATCTCATTTGGTATCACTGACATATTTTATGATGATTTGAAAACCATCTGTAGAAATGATAAGCGTTTCATTTGAGAAAAACAAGTTTCCACTAAAAAGATAGCAAAATATTTATACTAGCTTTTCAGGGCGCATCGGTTCTTTTATTTTATGAAAATTTCTGTATAGATGTCCTCAGAAAAATCAACATCGATTAATAAACCAATGTTTAATTTTTATCATCATAGAACATGTGTATCAAGAAAATGGCAATTCAACATCATTTACAGACTTTTTTAGTTGCAAATCTAAACTTCAGTTTAACTTATACAAATTTTTTTGTGCCCTTCTTTCTTTAGCCAATCGACGTTTTATCTCAATTGGATCTTCGTTTTCACTCATATTTAAAAACTGCACAATTTTTCAAAATTTATATTTAAATATAAAAAAAAATGTTTTAAATAAGAAAATATTAATTAATTTAAAAGTAACAATAACAGTATTAACAAAAAATATTATTTAAAAGTTTCAATATAATTTGAAATTAATTTGTTGATTTGATTTGATTCAATACAATTTGAAATCATTATTAAAATATGATTTTAATATTATTGAATATTAGAAATTAAAATAAAAATTTTAATATTATAAATATTCTTTGTATGGATATTTCTATATTATTAATTTTATATTGATTGTCAACTTTTTAACTGAACCACCAGAGGGGCCCCTTGTAGCATTTGTTATACATATATAGAAGGATCTATGTAGGTTATTACATAGGTATATATATGAGTAGTTAAATTTAAAATTAGGCTGAAAGAATAAATGAAGGATATAGAAGAGGTTTAATAACTAAAAATTGCTGATTCCTAGAAATTTGTCTTCTTTCATTCTTCTTTCATTCTCATTACCCAGATTTTATAATTTGATGGAATCCAAATATCTAAAATTAGTCTCTTTTATTCCAAAGTTTTAAAAATAAATCTGATATACATATTTTCTGTTTGTATCTGTATTTTTACATTAATCCAATTATCTAAAATACAATTTCTGGAAAATACAACAAAACTCTCTTCTAGTGGCAAGAATTTGATAATATAGTGATAGCTTAATAGAAGATTTGTTGGTGTGAATATTCATACATGCTTTATAGAATTATAAGCAGCTGTTCACATATTATCCAATTAAAAGAAAAATATGTCAAAAGTTAAAAAGATGATTAGATCGATATGCTAATAGTAAAATTACAATTCCTTTTAACGAGAGTTTAAATTACATTAGAAACTTTTAGAAGAAAGAGTATATGACTGTCATTTATCTATATAAATCCACCCACACATTCATTATTGATTGCTTGAAGCTTATTTTAATTAAGCAATTAGTATGCTAAATCTGACGAAACTGTTTTATGACGCTTAACAAATAATGATTTTCTTATTGAGCAATAAATGCAGCAATGTCATCTGCTTTTAAGCCAAGATGGCGGCGAATATTTTTTTAATCATGTGAAAACAACAAAAGCATCTCAAGCATTAATAATATTAAGAACTTGTCCAGTGACTTGATGGTCATTGTAGCAAAGGTAGAAACCATGTTTTAAGAAAAGCATCCTAAATTCTTGAAGAAAGTTTTAATGATTCGACTGAGGCATATTCTAGGACACTTCATTGTCAAATGTGGAAGAAATTCTTCTCATATTCGTTATAATTGTTAGAATAAGTATTTATTTTAGAATAAATCCTAGTCTTTAAAATATAATAAACATTTTACAATCTTTCTTAATATTTATGTTAAGTAAATCTTTTAAAGTTTGTAAAGTTTTGGACACAGAAAACTAGAATATCTTCTAAGTCGACAATTACAGATACTATTGTGCTAAATAAGTATATTTTTAGATTAAAACAGTGTCTAGAAAATTGTGTGTTTGGTGGTTTATGATTTTCCAAGAAAAAATTTTAAAAAATTAATTATTTTATATTATTGCCTAATCTAGTAATTTTCTAATTTTAGTTCTTTAAATAAAATATATTTTTAATGAATAGAAATAACACGTTTCAATTAAGTTTAGGTTTGTTATTATTTAATAGTCAATACTTTATTGATTTTGCTGATTTATATGATATTATAGATATTATGGAGCTGAATTTAGATGAAAATAACTGTATTGGCCCTCAGAAGCTGAAATCTTGAAGAAACCAGAATCAGGAAAAGTCTTCAATGTAAAAAAACGAAAAATTGCCAAATTCCATAATTTATAACAATGTTTGTTTACGTGGTTCAAACAGTGTCGAAACAAAAATATCAGTGTTAGTGGACCCATACTGAAAGAAAAAACTGAAGAGTTCGCTAATTCGCTGAAAATCAAAAAATGTTAAAGCCAACAATGGCTGGTTAGAGAATATATTGTAATTTATAGTCTTATTTCATAAAAATTTATTATATATATTTATTTAAATAATAGAATTTAATAAATTGTTCCTTGTCTTTTTATTGCTTTTAATATTTTTTTATATTGTAAAAACGATAGAAGGGTAGTCAGCGCCCTTAGGGCCAGGCTTGATGTAAAAGAATAAAATTTATAGGCTTCAGGTTGAAATAAATATATATATGTATATTATAATTTGAATTTTGACCCTCTTGTGAAAATTAATTACATACTATTTCTGTTGAAGTGTTTCTTTGATATTTTTATTATCATCATTTTATATTCACATAAAAAGAAACATATGAGTTAGTCAAAAAAATCACTTATTCTTTTACTTTATATACTATATATACATTACATATGATGTATATAAGCTTACAACTCCACCTTTAACAAAGAACGTTTTATATGGACTTTACTATAATAATCTGGTAATTTTTTTTACAATTACAGATTTTTTTCATTTCTTTTATAATATATATATATATATATATATATATATATATGAAAAAATTTTCTTTCGAAATGTAAAAAAATATATTCTTTCTTTGATGTTATAATTTTTAATTGTACTTTGATAATGTTTTAAATATATCAAAAGAAAAAGAAATAAAATCAAAGTGGAAAATCTTCTAGACAGACAAGAGAATTAATAAAGAAAGGATTGAAAAAGTAAGTTTAAAAAAACAAAAAAAAAACAAAAAAAAGATGGAGAAGGGGGAGTATTATGATGGAGACAAGAATTGAGACAGTTAAGGCCCAAAGGCAGATGAGACTAAAACATAAAAATAAAAAATTAAAAAAATTATCTATATAAATATTATCACTATCTATCTTAATCTCTAAGTACTACTAAAAAATTATCGTTCTCGAAAAACTACATTTTACTGATTATTTCTAACCAAACACAGCTTCCTTCAATAAGTATCATTTTTAACTTCAAATCTCTTCATAACAGAATCAATTTTCTTTATATATTCAGAAAGTATTATAATATTTATTGAAAGCTTTATAATAGCTTGAGGAAAAAGAAAGTTTGTCTAGAAAATTCTGAGTAATCCCGGACTTTAAAAGGAATTTTTCTCTTTCTGGATTTGGTATGAAATTCAACTATTCTACTTGATTAAAATTAGAAAGTTACTTAAAATAAATTAGCATTCGAATGAGAAAATCAAGATCAAGGCTGAAAGGATCAGTTGTACTCACAATACAACACCTCTACCCCACTTCGACTTGATAGGTACTGTGTGATTCATAAAATGTTCCAACACCAAAGGTTACTTCACTACAATATATATATAATTCTGTCCGCGATTTAATATGAAATTTGCTTAATGGCTCAAGGTTTTGACTAAGCTGCACTTGTCTGTTATAAATAATGATTCATTTCTCTTTATATATTTTATTTAGAAAATTTAATTACTTTACAAGAAAGTCTTCCCTTTCAATGCTCCTTATAAATTTATAATATATGAAAACATCAATGATCAGTCGATTGATTAGTTTTTTTCTATTTAATTTGTTAATATTATTCTTTCTACAGAAGGATACTAATACTATCCTTTCTACAGAATTGAGCATACTTTTGTTTCCCCTTGAAAAAGTCAGGTTTCGATGGAAGTGAATTATTTCCAATATATAAATAATCATAAATAGTAAGTAATTTACCAAAAAACATATTTTGATCAAATATTTATTTCCTATTTGAAATCACAATCATTAAAATATCATTAGAAAATTATGTAACTATCGATTGTCAGATTCGCATCTGATAACCAGGAAGAGAAAAGAGGAAATCTCATCTCCGGATGGGAAATCACAAATTCAATTTGATATCATTGTTTGGAGAGTAATCAACTCTCTTATACCAAGTGACATGGGGTCAGAGGCACAAATTCATGATTGAAACTTAATGAAATTAGCTTGGAGAATGAGAACGCAACAGGGGAATTTCAAAAAATACCTACGACACTTATTTTTTGGAAGATAAGATTATAAAAAATAATTGAATCCGTGTAAAGAAAAAAATTAACAAAAAATCAAATTTGGATATTTTTATAAATTCGAAATCGAATCATTATATATACTTAAATGATTCATTATTAAAGGAATATATTATAATATATAATTATGTATTTAAAAGTAATAATGGTGTTGAAACAGCTGCTAAATTTTTATTTGTCCCTGGATTTATTTTCAGAAATTTTCAAGTTCCCGTTTCTTAAATGAAATTATAACACTGCTACTGTCAGCGAACTATCTATCGAAATTTGAACCAACTGGATCTTTTAATTTTTGTTTGTGAAGAAAATGGAAAAAAATGAATTTCCATTAAAATGCATGAATCGGGATACAAATTACTCCCTCATCCGCCTTATTCCCCGGATTTAGTCTCGAGAGACTATTACTTGTTTCCAAACCAGAAGAAAAGAGATTTGACTTCGACGACGAAATCTTAAAAACAAATACCTATTTTGATGTCCTTGACAAATCTTATTTTTTCAAAGGGATAAAAAATTGGAGAAACGTTGGACTAAGTGCATAGAGCTCAAAGGAGACTACGTTGAATCATAAAATAATTTTTTTTTCAAAAACCTGTGTTTCATTCAAAAAGTCACAAACTTATTGAACATCACAAACCCCGTATTTTTTATAAATATACTTATATATTTTTCTGGAGATATATAATACATATATCAATATAATTTTATATAGGTACATTCAAATCATCAAAAAATTATTATTTAGTATTAAAAAAATAATGTGATTTCTAATGTTATAATATAATCAATCAAATATCATTTATATTAATTTATTTATACTAAAAATCATAATTTTAAACAAATAAATGAAATTATTAGATCTTATTTATTTAATAAAAATAATATGTAATGTTTCTATATTTATCTATTTAAATCAGAGGTTCCCAAAGTAGTCTATATAGACCCTAGGGGTCCATGGCAACCTGCAAAGGGTCTACGGTAGCGAATAACAAATTTGGGGTCCATGAAATGAAAATGGGGGTCTACGTGTTTTTTCAAGAATATTAGCATTTAATAAATACAATAAGAAGTTAAAATAAAAAAGAATAATATATGTACTTATATACTTATATAATATTTGTATATTCATACGAGGGTGGTCTGAAAAGTTTCCGTCCTGGCCAAGAAAAACGATGTTTTAAAATTTTTTTTTTTTTTTGCTATATTTTTCAACATAATCTCCATCAACACTGATACATTTCTCATAAGTGTGTTCTAATTAATTTAATTAATTAATAAATTATTTAATTAATTAATTATATTTGATTTAATTTAATTTAAGTCTCATCAACAGTTATGAATCGACGCAAAAATTCGTTTGGATTACGCCTACAGCGCCAAATTGTCGTTAGAAATGATTTTTCGAAGCAATTTTTGGTCTTACGTTAGGAAAAGCGGCACCGACATTGCACATAGCTTTCCATATTCATATGGTTTTGCAAAATATTTCGCACACGTTCAGCTGACATCGTACAGGTCTCAGCTATCTTGAATTTTGAAAAATAAAACAAAAGAAAAATTGAAAAACATCGTTTTTCTTGGTCAGGTCGGAAACTTTTCAGACCACCCTCGTATATATGTAAAACTTAAATATATTATTTTTTTTAGATTATTAGCCTTTAATAATAACTTTTTTTGTTGAGAAAAAAATGCTATGCTCTAATATCAAATTGGTTTTCTTGTAAGTTTTCTTCTTATAATTAAAATTATTCATTTAAGTAATATTTTTTGTTTTTTTCAATTTTTATTTATATTTTTTTTCCATTGTAAATGTTTTGCTTGAAATGACATACTTTTGTTGATTTTTATTTCTTCTTATTAAATTTTTTTATTTATAATAGTAAGAAGTAAATTAACTTAACCGACATTGAAATAGAATATTTATTTATTTATTAAGAAATGATAGGATTTCATTGATTCTCTATCTAAAATACTTAATTAAATTTCATTTTTTTTTATCTCTCTCTTTTCTTCATCGGTCTCTTAATTTATTCTTGAAAGATAATCAATGACGACTCTCCAGCTAATATTAAATTAAATTTGAATACAAATCGAATAATAAAAGCGGAGCGGAGAAGTCGAAGCTACTTAAGAATTTCTAAAGTGATTCAAAGAAATAATTAGAAAAGATGAAAAAGAGAACAAAAATCGTGATAAAAATGAGAACGTTTTGTTAACCATTGAAAAAAATAAGTAAATATTCGTTTTCACAAAGAATACAATAATATTTTAATGAAATTTCTTATTGATTTTATTGTAATAAAAATTATTAATCATAATATTTGAATCAGGATTAGTACAATTTATTGTACCTATACTATAATCTTTATATTTCTATTTTATAACAGCTTGGTAATAAAATTTTAATTATTATAGGATATCAAAAAAAAAAAAAAATTATATAACCTCATTTAATTTTCTTCAAATTTTTCATAACTTTCTTTTATGATTTTAAAAATAAAATTATAAATTTGGATTAACAATGTACAAGTATTAATATTCGTTTTTTTTAATAAAATAAATAATTTTTAAATTACAGTTTAATCAGATAAAAAGTATTCCAAGGACTGAGAAAAGGATCAAATTATATACTTGTTCACTATTAAAAACATCTAATCACAAATTCTAAGAGTGGCAATTTTAAAAACAAAATAATTTTAAATGGGATTTTATTCCAAACTATTAAGGAATAATCAATTTTATTTATCTTAAATGTGACCATTCTGAAGGGTCTTTAATATTATGTCCTCTCAATCGATACCAATTCTGATCCAGGGTTATATGGATAAGTTAGGCCTATTTGTGACTCCCCAAGTGACAATTCATCCTGAAACTATTAAAGAAATTTGGTTTCAATAGGATGGAGCAACAAGTCTTACTTCTAGAATATTGAAGGCAGCTGAAAGGCAAAAGATAAAGATTTACTTTGCAATGCATAATCTTTCAGACTGTGAATTAATACATAACATAATATTTAAGCCACATCAATGTAAGAATGTTAATCATAGTTCTTTAATAGTCTAAAAACTAGACTATGAAGTAAAATCATAATGAAGAGTTTTTAAGTTTTTCTTTTATTTGTAAAAAAAGTGAATCTAATTTTTCCTTTGCAGATCCATATGTTAGCATCGGATATTTTGATTACTTTTATTTGTTATTATTTCTTTCCGATCTTGGTTCTCCAAGGCGAATCGCCTAAGCACTAATAGTCAAACGTATTGCACTCTTTGGTGAAATTTATTTCAGGGTTCACATTTTCCAATTAATTTTATTTTACTCCCCGTGTGAAAGAGTTGAGAATTCTTTTTTTAACTCCTTTACTAGTGGCACAGGTGATCCGACAGGCTCAACAATATTTTATTTTGTTTTAGCTTGTCCAAGTATAAATAAAAAATGATAACAAGGTCTCTAATTTAATTTTAAAAATTTGATAATCTTTGAGAAATTATTTAATAAATTTTACATAAATAAATAAAATTAAGCATAAATAATGTGTAATAATTAGATGAAAAGAAAACAATCCTCTTCAAATCAAATTCTTTATATAAAATTTTTAATAATTTATTAGTACGCATAGAAGTGACTGACTATTTATTTATTTTATTTATTTAATTGTTTTAATTTACAAAAGAATCACAATTTGTTTAGACAATTTATTATTTAATTGTATTTCCGATTGAAGGGAAGATGTAATAAGACGTTAAATGTTTTGACTGTTACTCATGGAAGCAGGATAATAGAGTGAAGGGCTTTCCCTAAACTCTTCAAGTTCAAACAAATGAACATAACATTTAATTTCCAAAAATCTATTCAGACCCGATCGCCTTGATCTTTTCATCCTTCACCCGCACTATTTGTTAATTGTATCTATAAATAAATAAGCCCAAGGGATTTTTGTTATATAGTCCTATAAATCATAGAGCACCAGACTCATTTTGTCGGCCCTAAATAAATATATCAGAGTAACAAGCCGATCTGATTTCCACGATCCCCCAATAAAGCTACTCAACTTGAACCGTGGGGATGATCAAGTGGCTATATCTATAATTCTGGAAAGCTATAAAACGTCGGCAATAATTTTCCCACTCAAGGTAATCAATTTCAGGGGAAAAAAGGGAGGTGTAGTTTTATTACAGTATAATGATCAAGGTAAAGTCAAAAAGAAAAAAAAAGAGAAAAAACGTCCTAGAAATCCTTCCGATTGTCGTTATAACTTTTATATATTATAGGTATATCTTTTTTTTAAGTGTCTTTTTCATCTCAAAATGAAGATAACGCATAAATAAAAAGTAAATGTGAACTACTGAGAAATTACTATATAAAAAGGACAATTTCTATAATACTTTTACCCAAAGATTAAAAAAAAATCAAATTAATATTAATTTAAAATGTAAATAAAACCATATATATATATAGAAATGGATATTTATATAATTAATTTATTAATTCTAATTAATTAATTTAAAAGATTAATTATTTTTGAGTTTATATTGTTATATTTCAAATTGTTTTAATTTGAGTCATGGACCATGATTTTAGAGGATGCGAATTGTTCCAAATATTTTTCTATATAAAATTCTTTGTTATTTCTATATTTAAAAAATAATTAAGATTTGAAGGAAATTTAAAAATAATTCAAAATTGTATGACTATTGAATCTATTGATAATAAGTTGACCTGTGGCCAGGTCCGAACCGACCGACTGTTTGAAATAAATTAATTTCCAGCTACAGAAACAATTTCAAATAATTTTCATATATCTATTAATGTAATAAAAAACAGATATGGATACATAAATAATAAATATAAACATTTTTAATTTTATTTTATTTATAATATATATGCAAGACCAGGCTGTGACGTCATGCATGGCTGGATGACGTCATATAATTTTAAATCAAGAAAAAACTAATAAATATGATTTTTTTCGAGGATAAAACCAATACAAAATGCATGATTCGTGGTGATATATAAAAAAATCTCCTTTGGTGTGAAAATAACCCTTTCCTTCCTATCGTCGATCGCTAATACTACCACTTCCGGTTTCCGGAATTGCACCAAAAGTTGATCAATTCATCCCACTGATGCATTAAGTAAATATACCAAATTTCATCAAAATCGGTTGAGCCGTTCAGGCTGTACACATCTATACGGACGGACAGACGGACGGACGGACAGACGGACGGACAGACGGACAGACATCATGCTAAAAATACTTTTTTCTGTTTAGAAAATGCATGATTCGTGGAGATATGTAAAAATCTCCACATGTGAAATTTGGTGTGAAAACAATACCTCCCTTACTATCGTCGGTCGGTAAAAATTAGATTTGAAAAATAAAATTTCTGATATTTAAATAATAATTGTTAAAGTACAACAAATATAAATTGATTTTCTGCATTTTAAAAAATAAAATTAATTTTTCATAAATTTAATTATATTAGGGGTTAAAGAGGAAGAGATTGAACTTTTTCATTTTGTATATTCAGTGACTCCACTGAATTGGATTAATTAACAATTATTTTATATTTAAATAAAATTTAATTAATTATAAATTATAAGTTAAAATTAATAAATAACATATATTAAACCAGCGGGTGTTTGGCTCTTTGTTGATGACACCACGTCACGTGCTGGCGCGTGGTTAGCACTCAACGCGTTAACAAATTTATTCCAATACTTTCAGCTATTCAATCAAGCTGAAATTCTATATATAGCAGTTGTATACAATTTTTTAATCATGTGAAAAACTATCAAACATATATCTTTATTTTTACGGTCAGTTTAGAGGAAAAAAATGAAAACGTGGTAGGTAATGACTTACTTCCGGATGAGCTACATTTCTCAAAAGTTGATAAAAGACTACAAATTTTGGATAATGCCCGTATACCAAATTTCATTATTCTAGATCTAACCGTTTTTGCGTCATCTTGTCTACATACACTGACACAGACATTTTTCTCAACCCTAGTGAAAATGACTCAGGGACCTTCAAAACGTATAAAAATATCAAAATCTCGACATCAAAAATTTTCGTGACAGCAATACTATCTCTGACGAGATAGTCAAAATGTAACTTAACATTATTATTATTAAAAATTATTATATAAAATTTCCTTAAACCTCTTCTAAGAATAGAAAATTCTAAATTGACAAAAATTATAGACTTGTTTTTCAATAGATTTGAAATTCTTATATATATATAATTCATTCTAAATAGCTCGTTCCAAATTTAGTATCGATGGAGAGGTTCAAATAAATCCTGTGTGTGTGTGTGTGTGTGTGTGCACATACTTATAATATATATTATAAATTATTATAATTTTCATTTTTACCTACTTTATATATATAATAAATACACTAAAAAATTCAATTATTATAATTATAATAATATTTCGAACTCTTAAATGAATTGTTTATTAAATTTCAATGATTGGTTTATTTTTAAACTTTGAAATTCTCGTCCATATATAAAAATTCCTAGGCGTATTCGTTGGTAATTCAGATCAACTTTTCGGTCTCATCAGGCTTGTTAACGCTGCGACACGAGCCACCACAATGGGCTGATTGTTCCAAAAAGAAAACTCCTCTCGTCAGGTAGGAGTCTCTCAGTGAAGCCGGTAGCTTTCCTGCTGCAGCTTTGTCTTAAAGAACGGACCCCACCCGTCATTCATCGAATCCGCCTCCCGACAAGTAAATTCATTGTGTCTCATGATCAATGAATGAATGCTTAGTTTGTCTAACTTTTATAACAAAACGCCTTATCATGAAGTTTTGAAAAGTTGATTTTACATTCATTTCGACGTTGGAAGAAAATTGATCTCATTACATACGTATTCATACTTGTTAATATTTATCATAGATATTCTTTGCTTAGAATAATATCACTTCATTATTTACAAACAGGAACAATCGACCATACCCAACTCTTTTATTCTAGCAATAAATTTTCATTGAATTCATAAAAAAGAAATATACTTGTAACAATTAATAAAATACAATAAAACAACAGAAATGTGGTTCTAATTAACACTTAAATTAAAAGAACAACTTTTACAAAGTATAGAGATAAAAAAAATTATGTAGCTTTAATCGTTAAATTTATTGTTGTTGAATCTTTGTACTGGTTCTTTCATATCTCAAATACCTGAATAAGATTTACCTTGATGACGATTTTTACTAATCATTCTAATTATATACATTTTGGAGATGTTGAGAACATGATAACAAACATATACTGCAACTATATTATATAAATTAATAAAAATTGTGAAAGTTGATTGTCGAAATAGCCGCTCTTATCATTTATAGAGAAATACTAATCAACTTTAGATAATTATTGATTGAATGGGACTAGAATTCACAAAGTATGTATTCCTCTACGATAGCCTTACAAGTATGAAATCGACTAAATTTAGTACAAATATTCCAAAAATAAATTTAAGAGTAACGTAAGTGAATTAGGAGAGAATAGGAATTGGATGGAGGTAGTTAAAATTAGTGTCAGTTACAGGACTGTGTTTGCTGAAACCAAGAATTTTCAAGTTTGGCCACAGAAATGAATTATATTAACAAAAGAGCTTAAATATTGAATTTTTCTTTTTTTATGCTAAATAATGAGGTGAAAATATAAAAATTGACAATAGAAAGATTAATAATTGGATAGAGTAAGTGGTGAGATGATTAAAAGAGTTCAGTTGTTGCTGACAAGAACTTTGGGTACATAAAGATTGCCAAACCTATCGTTAAGTAGTTAGAGAAATGAAAAGATATTGGTTATTTTTAGCGATTTTTCTTCAATGTATTGTTCTTAACTATAAATCGTAGCATTCCAAATGATTTAAATGTGAATACAAGTTATACTCTTAGGAAACTTGCTTATTTTAAGTTTGAGTTGCATAAATTGCGTGTAAATCGTTATTGTATATTATTGTTACTAGATTTTATATACGAACGAAAAATTATACTTCAGTAAAGTTCACTGTTTTTTTTTTATAATAATAGAATAATAGAATAATATTATTATCATTCTCTAAAAATAAATATTGGTATACCTATATCTAATTCAAAGAAACATTAAATTATTATCATAGTATCTTATTCACTTGATATTAATAAATTACGATTGAATAAAAAAAAAACCCTTGGTAAATATTGTTATATACAAATGGAGATAATTTATCTTTAAGACGAGAGATTTAGTAAGATATGTTTAGGATATGTGTAGGACAAAAGCTGACTATTTTTTATTTACTTTGGATACACCCTATAGTTGGTCATATATTTTCAATTTGTGGGCGACATGGACGCAACACTCTTGACAAATAGTATAAATACGCATAATACAAATAAATCCTCTCAGTGGCGACGAAGAGACAGAGAGAAAAGAAGAAGAAGAAAAAAATAAGAGAACACAATAGAATACCAGTCATCTTTCAGGTGGGACAAAAAAAAAATCAGAAGACATCGGGGGTGTCTGGTAGCGGTGAAGAATTAATATTCATTTGTCTCAGACGATTGACGGTATCCACACCGCCATTCTTGGCACGAGCCCTTAAATAATGTCAAAAGATGTGCCGGCCGGAAATAGGCAGGAGGTGTGGTGGCCAAATTAGATGAATGAATGAAGGATGTCAAGGAAGAACCGCTTGCCAGATTATAGTCAAGTGACGAATAGAATTATTACAAATTAAGTGGAAGAAAAATAGAAAAGAATTGCCAAGTTGTCGTTTATTTAGGATTAAGTTAGAAAAATGATTTCACATTTTAGATGCTTTTTTTAAGCAGCTTAAATTTTTATTTAAATCCCTATTTATTTTAATTTACACTTTCTTGCAGGTTCATATTTTATTTAATTTTTACTTAATAAAAATGCATCTTTCTATGAAGAATGATTGACACCGGAAGTAAGTGCTCCCCAATCCTTTATTTATCTATATATCTAACTTTATATTATCTAATTTCAAATATTCTAAATATACTCTCTGGTCACAGGCCACGCATTACATTCATATAAAACAAACCGAAAAATAATTGTTTAATATATTTTAATTTTGATTTCCTTTAATAATAATTTTGAGGAAATAAACTCCTTTACTAAATCATAACAGTTGCCCGATTGCAACTTTGTTTTCAATTCTATGTAAGATATACCAGGTGTACAAACTTAAATCCGTTGTTTTTTGATGAGAAAAATACATTTTTTTCAATGGAAAGCAAAAACAAATTTATTCAAAGTACTTGCCCCCGCTAACAATATATTTTTTCCATCTTTCGCGCAATATATGAATAGCATGCCAATAAAATTATTTTTCTTTTGAGGCAAACAACTCTTCAAGTCATTTTCGGACATCTTCATAAGAATCGAAGTGCTTCTCAGCAAGTGAGTGATCCATTGACGTCCGGTGAATAAGCGGGGTGTGGTAGTACTTCCCAGTTGAGTGTTTCCAAGTAGTTTTTTACTTTTTTCGACGTGTGAGACGGAGAATTATCATGAAGAAAAATCAGCTTTTCATGTCTTTGCTGATAATTCGGCCTTTTTTCACGGAGAGCACAGTTCAATTTGATTAATTGTTGATGAAAACGGTAAGCATCGACAGTTTCACCAGGATTCAACAGCTCATATTAGATATTACCCTGCTGGTCCCACCAAACGCACAACATCGTCTTCCGTCCAAAGCGATTTGGTCTAATGAAAGATTGGGATGGCTGTGTGTGTGTGTGTGTGTGTGTGTGTGTGTGTGTGTGTGTGACTGGGATCAACCCACAATTTTCTTCGTTTAGGATTTTCAAAATATATCCATTTTTCATCACTAGTCATAATTCGGTGCAAAAACATTTTTCTTTTCTGTCTAGCAAGCAGGATTTCGCATGTGTTCTGACGTCGCTCCATTTGTCGGTCGTTCAATTCATGCGGCACCTATTTTCCAATTGTTTGAACCTAACCCATTACACGTAGATGTAAGGAAATCGCTTATTGAGAAACACCTAATTGCATTTTTTGCGATTGGGTATCGTCTTCGTCTAAAAGAGCCTCTAGTTCGTGGTCTTCAACTTTCCTAGGCTGATTTTCATGTTTCTTGTCACTTAAGTCGAAATTGCCAACTTTAAACTTACGAAACTAATCTCGGCACGTGGTTTCCAAAAGAGCATTGTCACCGTTCGCCTCCACTAGCATCCGATGCGATTCAGCGGCTGATTTCTTTAAATTGAAGCAAAAAAGCAGAACTTCCCGTAAATGCTGTTTTTTAGCACAAAATTATCATACTTAGCGAAAAAAAAAGTAATGTTTTTAACGAAATTGATAGCAATGTTGACAGTCGTCGTACTCGTAAGAAAAAAATATGGCGGGTTCACATGACCTTCATACGCTCGATAACGCCATCTATGAGCAAACAGCGGATTTAAGCTTGTACACCTGGTATGTATTGTATTAATAATTAAAATTGGAACATTAAAATTATATCAATAATTTACAAATTTTATAGAACATGTAAACCAGAGTTTCTCCTTTCAATAATCGCGGCCCACTTTTGAATCATAATTTTCATCGCGCCTCCAGCTTTCAATAAAATGTATACAACAATTATTATTATTTTTCTCTTCCTGCAATGGACAAGAGACTTGGCAAAATGGGAGATGAAACACTGGTGAAAAATATATTTATAGAAAGACCGATTGGGAAATATCCGATTGGATGAGTAAAGATGAAGTGAGCGGACAATGTAAGAAGAGACGTAAAAGAAATATAGGAGCAATTGGGAATTGGATGGCTGTAGCTCAAGAGAAAGGACTTAGAGAAATGTGGTCGCTGCAGCAAGGAACTCTCGAGTTCATTGGAGCTACAGAGATAGATATATTTCATGTTTAATTTTAGTTTGCATAACATTTTAAATTGTTTCAATTATTGCCTCCAATTAAATTTATTTCGTTTTATAAAACAGTTGTTAATTTTTTTTAAAAATATGTTAATTAATATGTTAAGAGCCCCTAGGTTGGAGGAGCGCCGATGGCGGTCTGAGTACCTAGTATTTCTATAAAATTAACAATAAAATATTTACATATAAAATGTAATTTTCTTAAATAAAAAAAAACATTTTTTTTATTATATTTAATTTTACTAATGGCATTTAATTATATTTTCTGAGAAAAGGGCAGTTTTTGGGGAATTGTTAAAATAATGACATTTGTTTATTATATGACATCTGATTAGGAAACACCCTGTATAAACATTGGCATCGATTTAATGGAATTGACTATCCCGGACCCACCCTAATCTGGACAACATTTAACCCTCGATTCGGTAAGGGGATGGAAAAGGGAGGGCGCCAACATGGATTTGGAGTCTTTACCCTTGTCTCTGAGCCGACCACGTCATCTTTCATCCCTCACCCCTGACGAATTGTTTCAAGTCTCGTCTAATTAGCATCCATCAAGGCGACTAGGCGTCGTTTGTCATTCGGCAATTTTTCAAGATTAGTCATTTGAGTCTAAAACAAATTATAGGATCAAAAAAAAAATTATGAATGGATTAAACTCTCTAGTATAAATGGATATATTAGGATTTTAATAAACATTTCCATCATTCTTTCTATATTAATAGTATCATTATTTTCTTAAGTTCGCCTCATAATAATCACAAATTGTAGAAACACAAAACAATAAATATTAATAATTAATAATATGTATATTCCATAAATGTAAAGATGAGTAAAACCATTTTTGCATGCATAAAATTTTATTTAAATAACATTTTTTCTTTTATTTTACGACTATTGTTATAATTTAGATTTATGTGACTATTTTTTCCTTTGAAGAACTGTGGGACTTTTTACTTTCCCGCATACTTCGTTTAAGGCAAGTATTGGAATCGTCAAAAATTTCGACTTCGAGATTTCGATAGATCTTGACGTTTTAGACCTCCCAGAGTCGGAAAATACCATTTTTCGAATTATGTCTGTGTGTGTGTATGTATGTATGTATGTATGTATGAATGTATGTAATGTTTGTCTGTGAGCAAATTTACTCAGAAACTAAGCAAGCTAGGACTTCGAAATTTGGTACACCGATATTATTCACAGTTTGTAGATTTCTATCAAAATTTCGTCAAAATTGGTTAACCGGAAGTGGTACTTTACCTACACTGGTTGCGTTTACCTTTCAAGTAAAGTACCAGTTTGCTTCGAGATATTTGCTTCCTATTTTGTATATAGATTTACAAATATGAAAGAAATTCAAATACCAAATTTCATCATGATCTGTCTACCGGAAGTGACATTTTACCTATACAAGTAGCGTTAGGTGTAAATTATAAATATATATAATAGTGTTAAACCATTTTACTTTATAATTTAAATTAATTAGTTTGTTTATTTTTATTGTTTTTAAAACATAATAATAATAACCTAATTACCTATTTCTATGCGGGAAAGTCTAGGGGAGGACACTCCCGATTTTTCAATTGATTTTCAACTTTTCTGTTCTGTCCCCCTTTGTTCCTGAAGAAATAATTAATTTTCCCTTTTTTATTATTCAATTCAATTTTTTAATATAATTTAATTTTCAAAAAAAAAAAGATAATTTTATATTTAAATGATTAAATTAAGTAAGTAAATTACCTTTCATAAATATTACCAAAAACTTAAACAATCGATATTTTCTGGTATTTATTAAAATTATAATTAATAAATGAATAATTTTTTTACGTAAATAGAAATTAATGATAAGAAAACTTGATTAAGCATTATAATACTTCCATTTATGATATCCAATAATATTTGATGAGTGCAAAAGTTAGTGCGGAGTTTGTCAGTAAAAGTCACGCAGTGATTAGGCAAACAAAAATCTTTATTCAATCGATGATATATTTATTCTCCATCGTTTTCTATAATCTTTTCCAAACGTTCTGGCAGCATACGGATGCCTCGATCATAAAAACTGGGCGGTTTATATTCGAAGAACGAAGCGACGCCGTTTTTTAAGGCCTCCAAAGAGTCAACGTTTTTTCCATTTAAATAATTTTGCACTGACCGGAACAAGTGATAGTCAGATGGAGCGATATTAGGAGAATACGGGGGATGCGTTAAGACATCCCATTTCAGGCTCTTCAGTTTGCACAGCGTCTTTTTCGAAATGTGTGGTCTGGCGTTGTCGTGATGAAAGATGACTCCCTTGCAATTTGACAAAATTGGACGTTTCTCTTTTATTTCTCGATTCAGATTAGTTAATAGACGACATTACTTGTCCGAATCAATCGTTTATATAATATATAATAAATTAATCGATTTGTAGATAAAATTAAAATATTAAATGAAATAATTATTATTAAGAGTTAAAAAGTAAACATTTTATGTTATTTGAGTTAGAGTTTAATATACAATCTTTCTGTCCATCTTGTCAATAAATTTAAAATAAATAAAAAAATATTACTTATTGGTTAAAATATTTTTTAAAAATTAAATAAATACATACTTTCTAATAATAATTTAAAATTGACATGTGTAATGAAATGAAATATTTTTGGTGCAACTACCGAAATGCACATAAAACATAGAAATAAATATCTATTTCAAACCATATTGAGTTTTTGTTTAAATTAATGAAATGATTATTTATTATTTTTAATTTTCAGATTATAAAAAATTAATTATTATTAAAAATCGTTAATAATAATAATTATTATAATCGTATACACATATTTTTTATCCAGAAGAATAAATCATATGATATTATATATTTATTTATTTATTTAAAATAAATATAATGGTTATAATATATAATATAATATATTAATATAATATATATTTAAAAAATAATAATAAAATAAAATAAAAATAAAAAACATCGATTCGAGAGTAAAATATTTTAAGACTTTCATTCTATGTATCTCTTTCACTTTTAACCATAGAGTTATATATTGTATCGTTGAAATGTTACAACTGGGCTATGAAATCATTTCTATTGCAGAGGGGATGTGCAACAGGGAAGCCTATAAATAGTCCCAATCTTATAAAGACAGTCTCGTGGTAAAATTTACGATAAAATCGAGTTCAGAAAATAGTTCACATGTCTGGTTTATAGGGTTTTCTGGGCAACAAAAAAAAGGCTTAAAACATTTATACGAGAACTAGATATATAGAGTCAATATATTGAATTTGGGGTGAGGGAAGAGAAGGGAGGGGGGGAAGAATACACACTTTTAAGAATTATGTCTTCAAGTGGAGGAAATGATTTGAATATCTGAACAAAAGAAATCGTTTTTTTTTGAAAGGGGATGCAGTTAACTATAAATGGCTCTGTTAAAGGAGAACGGTGAGGGTAGATAATAAATTACATAAAATTATTTTGGAAGATTCTATATGTAACTAAAAATATATTTTGATCTTATGGATAAGTGTATGATATTGACATTGATTAATTCGATATAGGAGAATTAAATGACGGCATCAATTTCGTCACACAACGACTCCGTAAATACAAAATATTATATACTAGCTGTTCAGTCCGCCTTGGGCATTCTTCACATCTAGACGGGGGATTCTGCCCTCTGTACCCTATATTTGGTTGGAAGTTTATATCTATACTGGCTCTACAGAACTCGAAAGTTCTTGGCCGCAGCAACCAAGTATCCCTATTCTGAGCCATATCCCTCTAATCTTTACCCTCTTGATAAAATAAAAATTGAAAATATAGAAAGAGTATAAGATCATTCAATATTTAATTTAATTATTTTTAAATTTAATATTTTCAATTTTTAATCTCTAAGTAAATATGAAAATTCTGGAATGATATTAGAGTAGAAATTTCGTATTTTTGGCTATTTATAATTATAATATCAATTATAATATTAAGATAAATGCATTTAATAATAGAAATTATTATTAAATACTTTAGAGTTCCGTAGAGCCACAGAGATAGATAGATATTAAATATTTAAGATTACTTTAAACACAAGAAAGTTTTTATTTCTAAAAGGTTTAATAAAAAATTAGCTGGAGTGTCTCCACTCGACTATCTCGCAATTTGAATTGGATTAAATAACATAATATATTATATTTAAATTAAATTTAATTAATTATAAATTATAAATAATAAATAATAAATATTAAACCAGCGCATGTTTGGCTTTTTGTTGATGGCACCACGTCACGTGTTGGCGCGTGAGATTTGCAGTGTTAAAAAATTAATTCTGGTAATTTCAGCGAATCAATCAAGCTGAAATTCTATATATAGCAGTTTTATACAATTATTAATCATGTGAAAAATTATCAAACATATATCTTTATTTTTACGGTCACTTTAGAGGAAAAAAAATCAAAACGTTGTAGGTAATGACCCTCTTCCGGTTGAGCTACATTTCTCAAAAGTTGATAGAAAACTATGAATTTTGAATAATGTCCATGTACCAAATTTCATCTCTAGCTCAAACCGTTTTT
This sequence comes from Labia minor, assembly GCA_963082975.1. NCBI lineage: Eukaryota > Metazoa > Arthropoda > Insecta > Dermaptera > Spongiphoridae > Labia > Labia minor. Next base: position 30,627,018 of record OY720350.1, on the reverse strand, counting down.
GCGTAATCTTGCCTACATACATACACACATACACAGACACAGACATTTTTCTCAACCCTAGTGAAAATGATTCAGGAACCTTCAAAACGTATAAAAACATCAAAATCTCAACATCGAAAATTTTCGTGATCGCAATACTATCTCTGGCGAGATAGTAAAAAGTTAACTTCACTGTAAGCTAGATTTCGTCTTTTCTTTGGGGATTTATGATATATTTATACAAATTTGTTTTGTAAAGTGTAGATATTCAAGTTTCTATCACCATGTTAACACTCATACTCAAATAGATATTACTGAAAAAACAGAATAGATAATTATATCATGAGTCCTTAAGACGTAAAGAAATATGAAAATCTGATAATTGATTTTTTTTTTACATTGATGTAAATTAAAAATATAATTCTGAACAATGTGAATCTATTAATTAACATAAAAATGTTATATACAAGAATAATTATATATAATTTATTTTAAATTAATATTACAATGACCACATAAAAAAAAACAAAAATAAAAAATCATTTACAAGCAATAAACTGTAATTTTATTATTTTAGAGCATTTATCAAATAAAAATATTTACTTATCTAAGTAGAGTATTTGACTTATAAAATTCTTTTGTAATTAAAAACTCATATAATTACTTTTTATCTTAACTTCAAATAAAGAAAAATCAAAACTATCATAGATAACTGCAAATAAGAGTATAAAAACTTGTTATCTCTTTTATTAACTTAAAGTATTTAAAAAAAAAAATAGTTGAAATGTTTGTAGTTTATTTGGATCCGTTGATATTTCTCCAAAATTGGCGTCGTTTTTATTTTTACGATTATATTGTAATTTTATTTTATTTCATTATCCTTCAAAAATAATTCATCAAAAGATAATTCAAAGAAGAATTTTAATTTTTCTTTTCTGTTTTTTTTTTCTTTTTTAACATTCCAAACGATTAAAAGTGTTTGATGAATCATTCCGGGCAAGAAATGTACAAAGGAAACGAAAATATTTAAACCATTCTCTTGTTTTATCCACCCACCTGAATTCAAGCTGGTTATGAATCAAATTTCTAAAATGAAAAACAAAAAAAAAAAATAAAAATATCAAATAATCCAAACCTGTCGACATATTTTGATAAATTTGAAATGAAAAAAAAAAAAAAATAAATAAATAATAAAATAAATCATTTATCTGTTCAGTTTTATGAATAAATCATATTTTTTTATTTTCATTTAATTAATTGTGATCAAAAGAATTTTTTATCAGTAAATTAAATAATAAAAAAAAATAATTTGTGAAAGGATACCAGAAATATTTGTATATTTCGAATAATAATAAAATTTAATTTATTGATTTTTTTTTTGTAATTATTTAATTAATTTAAAAAATGCAATGTTATGGTCCGGAACTTTATTCCTGTAAAAACAATTACCGGGATGTCTTATGTTTATACGTGAATTAATCCTTTTTTTCGAAAATATAATTTATATTAATAATTTATAATAACAACAATTCTTCAAAACCTCCGCCACATCATTCCAAAGCAGAAGGGATTTGCCTTTCCCATATGAAGAATGTAAATCCTAGGTTTAAACTTTAACATACTTTCAGATAGTATTTTTTAATTTTATAGTCATTCTTAATCATTATTGAAATTCAATCATCAACAAATCTTGTTTTCCGTACAACAAGAAATTTTAAATAATAGAAAATTATCCCCTCTTGATTTTAGATTATATATATATTATAAATATAGAAGGGAATTTTACTTACTAAAAACAAATCACTCAAATCTTAAAAACATAATATTATATATTAAAAGAATTTTAAAATTTTTATATGATAATAAAAATTACAAAATGTATTTTTTTAAACAAAATTCTATTCTATTACTAAATAATTTTAAATAATATATTTCGAAATAAACATATGTATGATGTCGGCAAATGAAATCAATCAACTGACAGAAACCGATAGCGATTAGCAGTATTGTTATTTACAATTGTCATAGAAATATCTGTCAACCTTATAGAAATATATAACATTTTAAACTCGCAACAATATTTTATTAAAATTTACATATATCGCTTGTTATTATGTTAATTATTATTATAATATATATATATTAACTTATATATATTGTTCATTATAATAATTCTATTCAGAAATCTAGAGATTTTAAAAATTATTCATTAATTAAAACTAAATATAGTAGTATATTTTCAAATTTAAAACAAAATATTATAAATATATTATATTATAAATATAGAAAATCAATTAAATTAAAACTTATTCCTCCCTTAATGGATAATAAAACCAAAGATATTATCCATTCTCAAAATTCATCAACAAAACTCCAAAATAATTTTATATTTTTTTTTTAATTTATTGATCATTTAACAATCTTGAAATTTAATATTATTAATATTATTTTATTATCTAACTATCTGTCTATCTATATCTATAATTATATGTATATATGCCGGATGTCTCTAAATGAATATCGGAATTTTAAAACTTTATAATATTTACTATATTAAACTTAAAGTGATAAATGATGTATTAAATGAAAGAGCAACTAAAACAGTTATACCAAGATCTTTATACCAGTGAGCTGGGACACCATCTTACTGGAAAATGAAGTTCTCTGGTTCATGTTTTTCCAACTGAGTGAAGAGCCATTGCTCTAGTGCAGTGTTTCTCAACCTTTTTGGACCAAACGCCCCCTTTGTAAGACCCGCTTCTTAATTCGCCCCCTATAAATTTTTACAGATAAAAATTGCATGATAATCCCTAATATAAGGTAGGTATATTAGGTGATACTTAGTGCCATATTGAAAAATCGAGTTTCAGAACCTGATTGCAAAATCATCTGACATTTTTTTTAGAACCATATTGAAAAAAATTGAAAAAAGAGGAAATGTTTAAAAAGCCTATTCGCAAAATCATCTTACCTTTTTTTAGAGTTGAAAATGATTTCGCCCCCCAAAACTAACTTATCGCCCCCCAAAATCGCATAGTCAAATAATCGCCCCCTTTAAGATGTCGATCGACCAGGTTGAGAATCACTGCTCTAGTGTATCAAGGTAAGAACAACCAGTGACATTAGTTTCAGCATATAAGATCTCATAAACTTTGCGGCCGAAACTGTTTGAGTTGCTCTTTCATTTGACAGATTCTTTATCACTGTAAGTATTAATATACTAAATATTATAATGCGTTAAAATTCAGATATCATTTAGAGATAACCTGTAAATATAGGTTTATGTAGGTGTGTTCGATATGCCTATCCATACATCTGCAGACTATGCTCCCGAAACACGTGCGATTTCCTATTTTTATTTTGTTATAGAATGTTATTTATTTATTTATTAAATAATTTTTTTCAAGTTGAACCTTGGCTATCAAGTTCAGTTGGCTTCTCATTACCATTTATTGAGATTTTATATTAATTTTTTTCCCTCAATTAAAAATTCCATCACATATTTTTTTTAACTATTATTTTTTATCTAATACTAATACTAATGGACAATTGTGAATTCATTATAATCTCATATTCAAAATTTTTTTATATTTTATCAATTTCATTATTCTTTGTAAAATAAATCAGTTTCATTTTTATTTCTAGTAAAAAAAAATATTCACTCATATTTTTAACGACAATCAATCTTTTTTTCCATGATGATAATTTTGATTGTAATCACCCCTTTTCTCCCTTTCTATTTCTCTCAATCACACTATCTCTTTCTCACACGGTGGATTATTTCAGCTTGTTATCCATCTGTTCCCGAATTGGAATTTCGACTTGTTAATTTATTTTAATGCCCGAAATCGACATTATAAATTTTCCGTCATGCGATAACGATTAAGATAAGGTGAGAGAAGGGCAAAAAAAAAAGTTAAAAAGACAATTAAATTCTTGACATTTATTCCATTTTTTATTAGATACACAAAAATGAAACGAGTGAACGATTTAAGGGCGGGAGAATAATGACAGTAAAGGAAAATTCTTTTTATTCGACATTTTTTTTTATTAGAATGTTACATAGATATACTAATACACCCCATTACTTCTGTTTTTTGTTCTATACACTGAAATATTTTTCATAGAAAAAATATATATATATTTAATTTAACTATAAAAAGAACTATAATCAATAACTACTTGTTAAATCAATTAATTATTATACAAATTATTATACTTTATTTTTTGTTTTATTGACTCTAGAGCCAGTTTATATATTTATTTTTTTTTAGTTCATCATATTAAATATGATATTTGCAAATTTTTGTAAAATTGGGGAGGTTTAAAAATCTTCATCCTTAAGATCAGTAATTCAACATTTTACCACTGATTGAAATTTTTGATTATATATATATATATATATATTATTATACTTATACAGGGTGTCTTAAAATGAAAGAGCAAATAAATTTCATATTTCAGACAAACTATGAAAACAGAACACATTGCGCATGTTATTGGATAGGTGAAGGTTCAAAGTTTTGACACTACATCATACACTCAACATGAGCGTCAAGTGTAGCTCGAGAAACATCGAACCGGTAGTCCATTTCATTCCATACACGCATCAACTGGTCCCTATTTATTGAATTGACAGCTTCAATAATTCGATTTCGCAGATCTTGAAGAGTAGCTGGCATAGGTAGGACAAACACTGTCTCTTTTATGTACCCCCACAGAAAAAAATCACAGGGATTGAATCGACTGCGAAACGCACGTTGCACTTGAATAATGGATTGAGATCTCCAACACACAAAATGACTTTTTCTGTGGTGTAGTCGCCATGTTGCTATAAACAAACAACAGCGCTGCTTTCTCAAAACTTTGAACCTTCCTCTATCCGATGACATGCGCAAAATGTGTTTCTATCTTTCATAGTTTGTCTGTAATACGAAATTGAAATCTGCTCTTTCATTTTGGGACACATTGTACTAGATAATTTCACTTGCGTAAAAACAATATAAAAAATTAAATACTCTCTAAATTTGTTGAGAACGTCTTGTTCAATCCCCAAAAAAGTTAAAAACTAGAAAATTTTAATTAAAATTGAATGAAATTAAAAATTGAAATAAATTTTACAATCCATATTAATATTAAAAAAATGAGCTGTTTATTAATTAAAAAATTCATTATGTAAATTAAAATTTCAAAATATTGTTTTTCATTCGTGGTTTTATAAGAAACAAAAATAAAAATTATATGATTTTTATAACATAATTGCAAGGCTTCAAACTCTCCTGTTAAGTTTCAAATTAACGAGTAGCTACAGACTATCAAGTATGATTCGATATTTAATATAATAATAGAAATAATAATTTAATTTTTATTATATTTTTTTAATTAAAAAAAATTTAATGAAAACACTTTTGAAATATGAATAAATTTTAGAAAGCTTATGATTTTATATATATATATATATATTTTATTTTTGTTTTCTCCCACCCTCTATGAGATATGATATTTATTCCTTGCAAATAAAAATGAGAAAATATTTTCAATTTCCAATGAAGAGGTTTTTTAATTAAACATTTTCGATACAAATTTTAGTAATATTTGTGAATCCTTTTTTGGAATGGGGGAAAGGTAGGGTATGTGGGTGGAGATTGATGCTCGAGATAGGCGCCATCCAGCTGCTGATACGCAAACATCCTTGGAAGTGAATGAAGGTACTGTTTATCTAACAAAACCCTTGTTTTCAAGAAAAGGTTGCTCCCTCGAATGGTACGACACCTGCAAATTTGCTTGCAATATAAAAACATAGCTTCTGTTCAATTTGTTTAACATTCATTTATACAAATACCTAATGGACAAATCTTCGTTGTATTTGTTTTGTTAAATCAATATTTAAAATAAACAAAATTGACATTTTAAAATTTTTCTTTTTGTTTTCACCCTCTCAACATTAACATCACTACCATTAACATTTTTTTTTTGGGTGGTGAGTTTATTTATTTTTCGCTTTTAAAAAATTTTAGTCTGTAAATTGTTAAAATAATCTTGGTCTTGAGTTATTATTATGCTTACATATATCATAAGCTATGCCACCATATCTTATTTCATTATGAATTAAGATAAATTTCAAATTTGTAATTGTAAAGAAAATACGATACACTGTAGTACCAGCAACTTAAAGGAAATACGGAGAAATGAGATATACACCTCATTATTAATTCATTAGATTCATCATAATTAGAATTAAATAATTCTCAAGTTGTGTGTCCACAACAACAACAGCTTGATTAAAATTCATTAACAAAGTCCACAGGGGGCCCAAGCAACTGGATAGTCTTAGAAACTAAGAGAAGACCTGACTTTTAGAATGGAATAACATCTTATTGTGTAATAATTTTACTTTCCAAGTGAAGGGGAAAATTATTGCAAACATGAAAAAAAAATTCCCTATAATTAATTTTGTATATTTCTTTACGCTTTAAGGTTCCATGAATTCAAATATGATATTTTATAAGGATTTTTATACCTATAAGAGAGTATAGTGAAGATTATGGTATCGACCGTACCGTTTAACCGATATATTTTATAAATCTTTAAAGAATCGTCCTCTGACAGTGATGCCAACTTACAAACAGTTTAGAAACATAAAAAGTACAAGTTAACTAAAGTATTTGAAATTAAGGGACATGTTTACTCCATATAAAGAATCGAGAAAGGTTGGGGGAGTAAAGATGAGCTCACGATTGGGCATGGAGCGCAACTTCCTGTGGTAGATCACATAAAAAGAAAGATCTACTCGTTATCCAAATTATTTATAATTTAATTAAATATTAATGTAAAACATTAATCATATCCATAATAATTGCTTTTAATATTTCTTTTTTATTGACAAAATTTAAAATATATAGGTATATAAAAAAAAAATGATATTTATTTAATTACATGTTTTAATCAATATATCTATCTACTGTAAATAAATCGTTTAAAAATATATTATCTTTCCCAATGAAATGGATTAAAAATCAACGAGTCGATTAGATCAAATATTAAATTTAAAAAAAAAATAAATAAATAAATAAAATATAAAATAAATAAATAAAAGTAACTTAAACAAAATATTATAAAAATATTTGTTATGATGTGAATTAAAGTCCATTTTAATATTGACTAATAGGATTAATAAATAAAATGAAATGGCGCGCGAATAATCCTTTCAAATATTTTTCAATAATTATCTCAACAATATTTATATATAATCGCTTTCTCTCCATATGTAGATATTTAAATTAAATTAAATTTTTTTCTATATATCAATATATAAATGTATATACTACATACATCTATATCTAATCTATATCTATCAATCTATGGATATATTATTATAAATGACTTTTTTATATGTATTTTTAGAGTTGTAAATTATTTATTTTTTATTTTATTTAATATTTTTAATCTACTTAATTTCTATTGTATTATTTTAAATTAAAATTATTATAATTCTATTTCAAAATAAATTTTTCTACAATTTATTCATTTGTTATTAATATATTAAATTATAATTTAATTGTGTATGATTAATAATTAAACCAATGATGAATTTGTAAAATTAAAATTTTACATTATAATATCGTACTCTTTGCGTAATACCGTAAAATCATGGAAAAATATGATCGATTTTTCATCCGATCTATTTTCTTTTATTTGAATCCGGTAATAAATAGAAAAGTAAAAAATTTTAAAATATTACAATATCGCACGACTTAAATTAAAATAAAATAAATCAATCAATATTCCAAAAATAAGGTTTGACAAGAAAATAATGAATTATTAATTTTAAATTAATATATACAAAATAATTGCATAAGCTTTTATTACACTTTAAAGCCTGAATTACTAAAATTCCAAAATCAGCCAATACCATAATGTAGTATATTATTGTATAATTACAACAGAACACTTTAGTTGAACTATACATTAAAAGAATAGGGGAATCACTTTATCTTCAATTTATATTATGTTAATTTAGAGTTAAAATAGGTGTTTGCCACCAGATGTCACCAGTATATATTCTCGAAATAGTAAAATAGAATTTTTATAAAATTTATTTTGAAAGTGGTGTAAGTTCATTTTTTAGAAAAATGAGGTATACTATACAATTTATACTTAATTTACTGTAAACTTTTTATTTATAACTAATTATATTTAAAATCTTAAAAAATGCGAATGTTTTATTCAATTTAAAATTGATCACTTAAATAAATTGTATTTATTATTTTAAATGTACATTATATTAGTTATATTTAGTTATATTCGCCTTAAAGAAATTTATATATTCAATTTACATACTGATAAATTGATAAAAACTTCGCCAAACTTGAAATAATCAAATAACATTTTTAATTGGCAAAAATGCTAACCTTTAATTTTCTCTAAATAACAAAAAATGGACTTGCACCATTTTCAAAATAAACGGTCCAAATAATGGTTCAATAAATATAATATATAAATATTTATTATTGTAGTTTTTATTAAAATTTAATATTAGTAATTTATATTTATTGGAATTTAAGTATGTTTATCTACTATTCCTTTTCGTTGTGTGTATTTGATTTTCGTTTTTCTCTCTAATTACTCATGTGTCTCCTGAGGGACTCGATTTCCCGACATACATTATATAATGTCCATCTTTTGGAATTTATCCTGTCGCAATCGATGCCATGTCCCCCCAAAGGGCCGGAGGTCATCATCAGTCACTAATTCCCCCTGCGTGTGATTTGTTAACTCATTAACAGACAGACATCCTGGCCGAAGTACCAGAGAGAATGTATAACACTTGCAAATTGAACAACAGACAAACCAAACGGATGGATAACGTATCAAATGAAACCACTTTGTATTTGGAAACAGCCGGTAGTCAAGTGGCCGACCAGCCCCGGAAGATGGACCTTTTTTTTAGAGAAAAGGGCCTTCTGTTGACAAGACAGAGATGAGAGGCATTCGGCGCCTGGGGTTGTCCCACGGGACCATCCGTGTCCTCTTTACTAGAAACCTTAGCCAAGGTCGTACCGTTTTATTGTCTCTTTTATGACTTGAATTTTTTCCAATTAAATCAAACGATTATATGTGGGACAAGAAATTCGGTCTCAATTTTATATCTATATATATATAGATATAAAATCATTTTTTTAAAAAGAATTATATCACTTTAAAGAAAATATTATATGTACGCGGGTGGTCCGAAAAGTTTCCGACCTGACCAAGTAAATCAATGTTTTTCAATTTTTTTTTTGCTATATTTTTCAACATAATCTCCATCAACACTGATACATTTCTCATTTCGGTGTTCTAATTAATTTAATTAATTAAATTAATTATTTAAATTTGATTTAATTTAATTTAAGTCTCATCAACAGTTATGAATCGACGCAAAAATTCGTTTGGATTGCGCCTGCAACGCCAAATTGTCGTTAGAAATGGTTTTTCGAAGCAATTTTTGGTCTAACGTTAGGAAATGCGGCACCCACGTTGCACACAGCTTTCCATATTCAAATGGTTTTGCAAAATATTTCGCACACGTTCAGCTGACATCGTACAGGTCTCAGCTATCTTGAATTTTGAAAAATAAAACAAACAAAAATTTGAAAAACATCGTTTTTCTTGGTCAGGTCGGAAACTTTTCAATCCACCCTCGTATATATAAACACGACAGTAAAGTGCACTGTATTTAAAAATAAAATATAACTTATTACAAAATTACGGCCGCAACGGGACCTTTTTTTAAAATACATCAAGTTGCACATTTTTTCCAGATATTTTAAATTGTCAGATTTTAAAGAAGTTGTTATAGAAGAAATTTATGATCTACAAAATGGCCTCCAATAATTTAATTTATTCCATATTTACAATTACAATTAACTTATATAAAATTGAATCCAAGTGAATAATTCTGAAAAAAACAAGAAATCAAGTATTCTTCATGTCTAATTCATTTTAAATAAAATAATTAATTTCGGATTAATTATTATATAATTTTTTATTATCCATAAACAAACAAAAGTTTTTTTTTTATTTTAATATTATATAGATTTTTTCTAAAAAATTAAAAAAAAAATGATTAAATTACTTTTGAAAGCAATGAATTTCAATTTTTCCTATATTAAAATAATATTAAAATTAAAAGTAAAAAAAAAATAAATAATTCAATTACAATATATATAACATATATATATAATATATATTATTTTTTTGTGCAAGGTGCTATGTTTTTGTTTTCTTTTATTTCACATACAGCTATTAAATAAAAATCACAATAATAAATAAACACTATAGATGAAAAATAAATAAATATATCAATAAATAATAAATTGGAAAAAAATTGACAACTGAATCTTCATTATATAATAAAAATGAAAAAAAAAACAAAATTATATCTCTAATGATCAAATTATTTGAATTTCTAATGAATTTGAATCTAAAAGCCTAAAAGCATCAGTTGAATGTGCTGGGTAGAGGGGGAGATTCTTTTACCCCTTTTTTCAATCCGCTTTTCTTCACAGTCCAAGTGGGGATTAAGGGTAGGGGGTTGGTGTTTTTTTTTTTTTTGTGGAAAGCTTTTTAACTTTTTGAAATGATCAGTCAAAATAAACCGTAACTAACAAAAAAATATAGCTAGGAGATGATTTTTTTTTATAATTCCGTTCTCTACAAGAAAGATTTTTCTTTATTATTCTCTCGATCAATGAAAAGATAACTAAAAACCTTTCAATATGAAAACATAATTAAAGAGAGTTCTTTCTGCTGAAATAGAATGATTATTTATCAAACAATGAAGATATATTCTCTTTATTATTGTAATTATTATAATTAATTAACAGTTAATTTTATAATAATGAATTATATACATTTCCAAACATAAATGAAAAATGGTGAGTGGAAGTAAGAATATATGAGAGGGGTTCAGTAGGTTGACAATATAAAGAGAGATGCGAGGGAATTTGGAGAGAATTGAAATTGGATGAGTTGGCACATAGAGAAATGTCATTATTGAGAAAGAGTACTTTTGAGTTATGTAGGTAGTATATATATAGTATTGGAGTAGAAGTCTTGCTAAAATTTTTGTCGCACTTTTTAAATAAATTTGTATAAATTGAAAGATTAATTAATGTTTTAGCTCTAAAAAGTATGTTTTAATTTAATTAAAGTATAAAGTAAATCTGTTGTGTGAATTGTTGTAAAGTATATATTTATCGTTTACTTATTGTACAATTTCTACGTTTTTATTCTTTGATCTTGTTAAATAAAAAGGGGATCTCATCAGTCTCATCGTATTAAATTTTATTTAACCAAAAACATTAATGTTACATATATACTTAAATGTAATTTTTTTTTTTTTTGTTTTGTTAACATTTCAAGAGGATGATGGTTGGAGGCTTTACTGTCTCTCCCTCAAGAGTTGTCCAACCTACTTAAAAATCAAAAACGAATGTTTTATTAAACAAACTCGGTGGTTATTTACTATTTACTCATCCGACCTAAACATACAGTAGCGCTAAATAAAAATGTGTTTGTTATTTTAGGCGATGATTTATTTGCTCTCCACTACTAAATTTTCTCTTCTCCTTTCTCTCTCTCTCTCACCCACACACTGTCTCATTCCACTTGGTCTTGGATAAAGTTTCATCGACCCTTCATATCGTCCAATTGTGTGCTTAGAATTTACAATTTCTCTACATTTTGTTACATGTGGGGGTTGTGAAGATGGGTTGAAGGGTTCAATGGTAGGTTATAAAAAGGATTTCACCCCTATTTCGAGTAATTATTCAGATATAATTAATGGGATTGACTTTTAAAACCTGATGTATGTACATAGCATACGATATTGGTGCCTCTATAACATAATTTAGTTGAAAATTAGTAGTAGGATGCTTTTATCTCAGACAAACGAGAATTTGGCCTCTCTCCAAAGGGACTCAAATGTTAAATATTATTCATAAGGTCGATGTTGTCATTTCACTGCCATCGAACAGGATGTTAAAAAATTAACACTGGTCGCTAATAAAAATAAATTTAAAATAATGATTATTTTTTTTTTTGAATTTTTTTATTAAATATATATAATTATTTTATTATATCATGTAAATATCAGAGGAACAAGAATATTGGTGATAAATTCGTATACAAGGAAATCTATTGGGAAACAAAAAAGACTTCTGTTCTATTTGAGAAATTACCCATAAAAGGGTTGTTAGAATTGATATGAGCGCTCCTGAAGTGATAATTCAGAACTATTTGGTATCTATGACTTTCTGCTTTCACTCAAACAAAGATTTGTCTAAAAGAAAAATCTTATGAAATATAGGACAAAAATTCTGCTTTAGTTTTATTAAAATGATGAATAAAAAATAATCCTCTAAATCAGTGATTCTTAAAGATTGGAAACCTCTGCTCTAAGGCCCGATTCACACACAAGTGGCGTATGGCACTGGCGTGGTTCTGGCGTGGAACAGGTTTGTTAATGTAATTGCATTAGCTTATGACTCAATACCCACAGATATGGCGTGTTGGAGGCGTGGAAAATGGCACGAAGACCACTCCGCTCCGACTCCACCGGTGGCTCGTAGGGACTGGCACGCCACTTCTAGACCATTTGGAGTGGTCTTCGTGCCATTTTCCACGCCTCCAACACGCCATACGCCATATCTGTGGGTATTGAGTCATAAGCTAATGCAATTACATTAACAAACCTGTTCCACGCCAGAACCACGCCAGTGCGATACGCCACTTGTGTGTGAATCGGGCCTAATGCAATTACATTAACAAACCTGTTCCACGCCAGAACCACGCCAGTGCCATACGCCACTTGTGTGTGAATCGGGCCTAAAAGATAATAATTCACATCCCAAAACTAGATATTCCGAAAGGAGTGATCTCTCATGAACTAAACAAAATACTTATTTGAGAAAATTAGAAGGAAAAAGAGAATGTATAGAAATGAATCTCAATTTATTTCAGGTGAAGAATTTAACAAATTGTATACCAGTTTGTAATAGCCAAATTTCGATTTTCAAAAAAACTATTCTAGATTATTTAAATAATGATTCTCTAGCTCTAAAATTTCAAAATTGGATTGATGATGGAACTGGACTATCTAAAAAAATACTAATTAAAAGAAAAAAAAATGATTTAAATAAAAATTAAAATGTAATTATTAAATTTAGATAAAAATTTATAAAAAGAGAATCTATTTATTGAATTAAAAATTTTATTATTTTTTTTTTATTCAAATATGTATATTTTTCAATGTATTTTTTGTATAATTAATCAGTTTTAATAATTAATATTTTAGATAATAAATAATTAATTATATTAAGATTTATTACTTACATTTTATGGGATTTAAGTCTCATTCAGATTGCATTACATTGTAGACACTAAAAAAATTTAAAAATTAATAATATATCATTAAATAAAATTAAAATTCAATTATAAATAATTATAAATAATTAAGTCTTAAGTGACTATTTTAATTTTTAATGAAGAGAATTTTTTTTTCGTTATTCTAAAATAGGCAGGTCAATAAGTACGTTAATTTTTCAATTTCCCGACTCTTAAATTGAATGGCCTCACTGCTCCTGTCAGCAGGCAGCCCTCAACTGACTCCTGTCGAAATTTCAACCAGCTGGGTCTTTTAGTTTTTGTTTGACATCCAGACTACCTCGTGATTTAAGAAGAAAAAATGAATTTCGTGTGATCATTAAGAATTATTTTTTGAGGAAAAAACATCACTGAAACCGAGTTTTTGCGACGTTTCGTAACCGTGGATGAAACGTGGAACCACCACAACACACCAGAGACCAAACAGCAGTCAAAACAGTGGGATTCTCGGGATGAAACGGCATCAAAGATGTCCTCGTCAAATCTTATTTTTTAAAAGGGATAAAAGCGTTGGACGTAGTGTAAAGAGCTCAAAGGAGACTACGTTAAAAAATAAAATAATTTTTGTTTCATTCAAAAAGTCACGGACTTATTGACCTGTCCTCGTAGTTTATAATATCATTAAATTAGTAAAATACATAAATATACTAGTATAAAACAAACTTTATTTAAATCTTAAATATTATTTTCTAAATGAAAATGGAGGTGTTTTGATTGCCACATTGGTTCCTTTAGATTTTTTTTTATTGATTTTTCATTCAATGCAATCCCATCAAAATGCCAATAACTAATGAATAGTGAAACGAATTTTATAAAAAAAAAATTTCATTTTCATTCCAGTTTCTCTTCAAATAAATATGTTAACTTTATGTGAAGAATTCAAGTTTGAATTTCCGCCTCAACCAGTTCGTATTTATATATTAATTCGATTTTCATATATAATAATAATTTACAGTACAAATCATAATTCCATTTGCATGAATCAATATAATATTTCATTTATTTATTTTTATGAAAATAAAATAAATATTCAAAGAATGGTTTATTTATTTTATGTATTTTACCTCTCTCTCTCTCTTTCTAGGATAATTTGTAAATTTATCAATATGAAAAAAAAATGTCATCATAATTTAATCAATATTTTGTAATCGTTGTGTAATAATGATTACAAACAAAAAATTATCACTGAATATCGTAACTTCATTTGAATATTGGAAATTTTATGGAATATTATAAATAGATGTAATGTTATGTTCCCTCTGTCCATAATTCTTATATACATATTACTCCATATAATTTATTTATTTAATTAAACATAGATATTAGTGACATGTAAATATGACATTAAATATAATATTAAAATGATTATGTTTATAGGAACGTTTTATTTTATATTAATATTAATATTATATTTAAATGTAAATTTAAATCAGAATAAAAATCAATTATTTAATAATATATATATATATAAAATATACCGAGTTCGAAAAAATATATAAATGAATAATTATATTTCCTTATTCGAACATCTTAAACGTATTTTGGAATTTATATTATTTTTTTATAATAAAAATAATAGATTTTGATATTTCTTTACATATTAAGGTTCTATAAATTTATTATAATTATTATACAGCGTGTGTAGTTTTATAATAATAAGCATGTAGTTACTATATTAAGCAATAAATAATAGAAAATACATATTATATTGAAAGAATATAATAAAAATAAAATTACTTAAACAATCATTAAATGAAAATTTAGTAAATAAAATTATGAACAATAAAATATAGAAATGTATTTTAGTGGTATATACATATAATATTGACCTTAGAGCTTTGGATATAAGCCTGAATAAGTGACACTAATTAAAAATTCATATATTAATTTGTTAATTAGAATATACCTTAAGAATAAAACATCCAAATGGACTGAATTGAGCTTACAATTATATACCGTTAGAATTAAATGAGAATAGTAAAATATAATTAAAATATAAAAAAAAAATCTGGGGTGTCTCCACTCGATTATCTTGCAAATTTGAATTGCATTAATTAACACACACACACACACACATATATATATATAAATTTAATATAATTAATTATAAATTAAAATTAATAAATAATATTTATTAAACCAGCGCGTGTTTGGCTCGTTGTTGATAGCACCACGTCACGTGCTGGCGTGTGATTTGCAGTCAACGTGTTAAAAAATTAATTACGGTACTTTTAGTGATTCAATCAATCTGAAATTCTATATATAGTAGTTTTATACAATTTTTAATCATGTGAAAAACTATCAAACATATATCTTTGCATGGCGAGATAGTAAAAACAAATTTTTGATATGCCTACGACAATGTACAATTAATTTTTGGACGTTGAAGGAAATATTTGTAGAATATTATTATTATTATTGAATTTTATTAAGCATTTTCTCAGTAGATTTGCTGAAAATTCACCTATCTCTTAGATTTTTTGAGATTAGATTCAATGGAGAGGGAATAATTAACCCTTACCATTTTATTATTATTATTATTATTGTAATATATAATTCTCCTCTTTCAAGGGCCGAAAATTGGCGCAGCATTCACTTTAAGAAAGTGGCGATACTATAATTAACAATTACCCAAATTAATGGTTCAGATATCTTGGAAAGTAATGTGTGTGTGTGTGTGTGTGTGTTGTACACAAAACAGTTAAATTTTCTTTTATTATTCTTAGTTTTATTTTATTTATTTCTTTAAGATAAAATATCTTATCATTATTGTTTTAATTTATAGGTCATTCAGCCAAAAGGTGATAAGGTATACTAAAAAGAGAGTGAAAATATCACAGTTTCCGCTCAGTTAAAGGTATGATTAAAGGGGAAGAAGGAGAAGGATTTGTTTTGTTATTAGTCAACATAAATATATAAATTCCATGTTTTTTCATTTTTGTTAAGATAAAAGAAAACCCCAAATATATCGAGATAAAGAATTTTTATTTCGGGTAAGGAAGAAGAAAAAAAATCAATTTGAATGTTAGTACACAAGTGGTAACGTAATCCTAGTGTTTGTCGGCATAAAGGTGATTAATTCGGTTCCAATTAATTCACGAGGTTTGTGTGAGGTCCCCAACAAAACCCGGGAAAAACATTGACAAAAACATACAGGATCCCATTTATAATCGTATGTTTATGTGGATGAAAGAGAGAGAGAGAGAGAGGGGGAGAGATAGAAGAAGTTGGAAGCCTTGGACAGACTTCTCTCTTTTTTTTTCCTCTATTTATTTTTTTTTGAAACTACCTGCATCTTGGAGACATAAACTTGGACTCGTGCGCATTCCTGACACACACATACATACCAATGGACACAGGGCCGATTTGAAGGAAGATAAACCCGGCTCCAAATGCTGCTGTCTCTGCAATCAAACCGATGGAGATTTTTATTAACGCGCGCGAGCGTGAATTATTTCGCTCAGGTGAAACAGAAACGACATAATCTCACGATAAATATATATATATATATATATATATACCGGGTGTTCAATTTAACGGCGACCCTATAAAAAAAAGCCGGCATTCAAGTTAAATCGTTTTTCGAATAAACATTTCTTTTTCTATTATTTGTTTTTTGTTCAATTCAAGATATATATAAATATATAAAAATCATATAGTAATAAAAGAATTGCTTTAGATGTAAATATATGTTTGTAATCTACATTACATTACATTAGATTTTTTGATTCATTCAACATTCAATTAAATTTATAGCTTCATAAAAATTCGCGAAATATTTTAAATAATTTTATAGAAGAATCTATTTTAAAAATTGAATGTTAAAAATTATAATTATTTAAAAATTTTAAAAAATATATTCTGGTTGCCTTTTCATAAATGTTTTGAAATTTAAAATAAAATTAATAAAAGAAAACCGTTTTATCTACAAATACATATTAAAAACATATTAAATATACGATTAATGTTAGTTAGATTTCGTTCAATAATATTTATCGTTTAAGTCCTATTGAAATATGGGACAAGTTAATTTTGAGATGTTATATCGATCTTATATGTAGTTTAAATTATTGCAATATATCCAATTGTTATTTTTATTTTTTAATATACATATTAAAATTTGAAAATGGACACTCTTCTAAATACCATGTCTTCCCATTTAAAAACACTTGAATATATGTGGTAGCCCCATATAACTTTTCAATCGATATATATATATATATATATTTATTTAGTGAACGCTCTGTATAAGCAACATTCTTTATAAGCAACCTCTATACAAGCAACTTATATTTTTAAAGCTAAATATTTGAGTTGACAGCTGTTCACAACATAACCTCAAATTGTAAAATATTCTGTTATTGGAATATGCTTGTGTTTTGTGCTGCCAATATTGAAGTTAATTTCTGTTAATTAGAATAGTTACTAGAATTTCTGTTAGTTTCTATTAATTAATTAATTAATATTTTTAATAAATACATTTTTCCCTATAAGCAACTTTTTTATTTAAATTGGTTCAAATGAGTCGCTTATGTATATATAAATATATAGATACATATATATATGTATATATAGAGAGAGAGATATAGATACATATATAGTATATATACAATAGTTTAAATATATTTGTATCCATTGAATATTCTCTTTAAAAATATATTTAAAAAAAAAATGTTTTAAGCTGAAAAATAGTAAAGTATTTTAAAAAAGAATATTTAATCATTAATATTATTTTTAGTTTTAAAAAATTAAAATAACGAAAAAATGATTAAAATGTAAAAAAATATTATCTATTCC
The DNA here is from genome assembly GCA_963082975.1 of Labia minor. Taxonomy (NCBI): domain Eukaryota; kingdom Metazoa; phylum Arthropoda; class Insecta; order Dermaptera; family Spongiphoridae; genus Labia; species Labia minor. The sequence goes on along the minus strand of OY720350.1, from coordinate 30,608,814 downwards.
AGAGGACTTTTAATTAATATAAAAAGAAAGAAACGAATTATGGTATAAAAAGAGTAAGCGGTTAAATGCAACTTCTTGAGCTTATAAGTTCGAGCGGATTGGGGATGGAGGAGAGGGATACACACAATCATACGTCATCGGGAAAACCACTTTTTTGAAATCAGAATGCCCTGTAACGTGAAGATAAAAAGAAGAATAAGAATAACAAAAATTTTTTTTTTTTAAATCTTTAAATAAGTTTGTCTATCTCTATGGCTCTACGAAACTCGAAAGTTCTTCTTGTTGCAGAGAAATCATATTTTTCCAAGTACCCCTATCCTGAACTACACCCATCACACTCCTATTTTATCCCATTTCTCTCACATCCCTTCCTACATTGTCTGCTCACCACGTCTTCCAATCAGACTTTTCCCAATCGGTCTCCCCACAAATATATTTGAAATAATTTTAACATCAACAAAATAATAAAATATTTGATAATTCAATAAACAATTACTGTCATTATGATATTAAAAGTTGTTTTTTGTTGAGCACAACAAAGGGCAGCTCTTGACTGAGCTATTCCCATATTAACACATTCTCTTCTGCATAATATAGATTGACTTTATTATAATCATTTTTCTATAGAAGTAAAATGAACATCCTTAAAAAATGGGTTTTAAGGATAATTTAAACCTCTTTGATGAAACTTTGCAATCTTATTATACCATATTATTATATATATTTTTTCTTGGAATATATAAAATTTCGTGCACCTGTTACAATGGCTCATCAGACGTCCAGGTAAAAAAAAAATAATACTTTGATCCAATTCCAAAATTATAAGAATTGTAGTCAAATGGTATAATTTGATTATTGTTATGTCAGATTTGGTTTGTTCTATTCTCAGGGTTCCTTTCCCTTTCATACATCCTTGGAGTCGTTTTTTGACCATTTGTCCCCGTCGACCCATTGCATTGTCAGCAACGATTCGTCTCGGGTCCTTTACAAATGGGACCTCACCGACGACGTTCAAAAAGACCCAACCCTTCCTTCCACACAGACGGTAATCCCTAAATCGTGGTGGTTGAATGTTCATCGTGTATCACCGCCATTGATTAATCCCCAACCATGAAAATTGCATACAAAATGTACTACTATTAATTACAATTTTTTTATTTTATTTTATTTTATTTATTTTTTTTTTTTTTTTGGGTGGGGGAGGGGAAGTTGTTTGTCTCTTTGGCCGAAAGCTTTTTCAATATAGCCTCGTTAAAAATGTAACATTTATTTACTTATGCAGGGCGGAAAGTCTCGATAGGCAGAGAGACACATGCAGAATACCAAATGATGAAACAAGCTCTCCTTTTTTTATTTTCTTAGCAAATTAGAATTTTCCTTTTACTTGAAATACAAGTACTGTTTTGCTTGATGTTGATGGGAGAAGGGGGAACGGGTGGGGGTAACTATAAAAATAAAATAAAATAAAAAATAAACTTTAGAAAGGGAAAAAGCTTTGAACAATTTTAGTATTAATGGATTTTCAACAAATCTATAAGGAAGGGGACGCTTCAATTATATATTAATAAAATAAAAATTGAAAAGTTCTTGTGAATCAATTATGGATCATAAAAAGAAATGTAGAATGATCCCTTCTGTGAAATGTTTTAACTAAATTATTATTATTATTATTATAATTATAATTATTTTAATCTATAGAAAATTATTTTACTATACTATAGTCCCGGAGATGAGAGTTGGTGCACGAGCCGACCCCCTCCCTCGGCCAAGCAGTTCCCGCGCTTGCACCACATTTCCCACAAAACCCAACCTAACCTCAATAAATATTGTAAGAGATGGGTGAATCTCAACTAATGAGATGTCTAATTACAAAAAAAAGTAAAATAAAATAAAATAAAAATCTTTGTCAAAATTACTCTTTTTATCACCCAGAACGTTTGAGAGAGTAAAAGACTGTCTAGGCGAAGGGGGTAGACCCGCCTGTCCTAGCCGCCACCATTCATGCACAAACTCTCATCTCCTTAATTTTAAATAAATAAATTTTGTAAATAAATTTAAAATTATTAAAAAACATCAAACAAAACAAAACGGATCCCTTTAGAAACAGAATTTGAAAAGAAAATAATTTATTTAAATTAATGAGAGAATCCATTATATAAAATTGTAATTTATTACCTATTCATGATTATTAATATATATATATATTGAGTATACAAACAATAATAGACACAAATCTATATATTTAATACGATAGTGTCCGTCTGTACGCAAAAAACTCCAGAGCCTAAACTACAAGGAGTAAGGTAACCAAATTTTTCTGAGGTGAAGGGTACCTCAAATGATGAAAAATAAAAAAGAAATTAGAATCTTAGGTAACTCCTGAGTTGAGCTGCGGGTGTTCCATTTTCCAGAAATATATATAAAGGAAAGTGTTTGTATGAATGTAATTTGTTTACTTTTTTGCTGTCATAGAAACAGATATATATATATAATTAGAACCTCTCTCTCTCCCTCTATTTAAAATTTTTAAAAATGGAGTGTTCTAGCCAAATTAAGAAATTTAAATGCCTTATGCAACATTGATAGGTAAATGAATTGGACTGGAAGAGGAGACATGTGATTAGAGAAATTGGGGAAAAATCAACCGCGAAATGTAATTAAATAAAAAAATTCAAGAATTATGATACGGATACGGCTTAAATACAAATATCATACAAAATGTAGACTTTAAAAAAGTATAAATATTTAAATACTTAAGATCTCTAATCACGAAGGATAATAATATTCGAGAAGAATTTAAATCGACGTTTTAATTGAGTAACGCCTGTTATTATGCAGTAAAGGGGCAAACGGTATACCTTTTTTTTAAAACTAAATTGAAAAAATGTTGAAAAAAAAATTACGAAATGCCCTAAATATTGAAAAAACAGTAGGGTGTCCCGAAGACATTTTTGGGACAGAGCACCTAAAGACGGGACGTTTAGTCACCCTATCGAAGACTCTGGGAGACGAGAGTAGATTTGGAGTATTTGTGAGATTAATATTGTTCGCAGCATTTATAGGCCAAAAGAAGATGAGGTCACAGGGGGATGGCGGAGATGGCATAACGAGAAATAATGTCCAGATATAGTTAAGGTTATAAAATCGAGAAGGCTGGGATGGGAAGGGGACGTGGTTGGAATTGGAGAAACTAGAAATTGGTAGAAACCTATTGGGAAACATCCGGTGGAAGACCAAGGACCAAGGTGGGTGGACAATGAAGGAAGGGACATGGGAGAGATGGGACAGGGTAGGATTTGGTTGTAGCTCAGGATAGGGACGCTTAGAGAAATGTGGATGCTGCGGCTAAGAACTTTCGAAAACTGTAGAGACACAGAGTTATATAAATATAACATATACAATAATAATATATAATTAATTTACTGATTAAATTAAAATATATTTTACAAGAAAACAAATACATGTCTTATCTACTTATACTGATTGAAACAAAAGGGATGAAAACCTTTTACATACAGACTTTCAACCAAATACTATGTATCACTCGGGGGTACAGGGGGCGGAGTGAAGAGCGCCGAAGGCGCTCGGAGCAGCTAGTTATAATTTATTAGTTAGTGTATGAAACTTTAGATAAACCATTTAAAAATATTATATAATACTATGTGTAGTATGATCAAAATGAATTTTTCTTATGATCGACCTTTTGTTTTAGCAACTGTTTGCCTATCCTTGGAATAAAATATTAAATTTTATAAAATTAATATTTCCTAATTGTGATATTATATATTTTATCAAATATTATCATATTTTACATATTTTAAATAATGATTTTTCATGTAATTATTCGAATCTCATATTATTTATATAACAACTCCTATCAAGTCGGTTATACCAATTAGGTGTCCTATGATCAGTAGAGCGCGTCCTATCAACCTTTACCTTGATTATCTTGATCTGAGGCGCTACTTTTTATCGAGTAGCTTCCCAATGTTGATCCCGGAGGCTGGGTTGACTCCGTCCCATAGACCTCAGCTAGAGAGATTCCCTTGACAGGCCCGGGACCACGAGAATGTGAGGTAGCGACGTTAGCCTCTCACCCAGCGGCGCCTTCATATTATTTATATAAATCAATCAAAAGTAATTCGTATTTTGTTAATAATTTTTAGAAGATATGGATTTAATATGTTTGAATGTGATAGAATATAATATCCTATATAATAATACAATATAAGATAATTTAATATAATAATCCTGAAACTTGATTGGGAAGTATTAATTTACTAAGATATTGCTTAAAAAAATAAAAAAATAATTTATAATTTTGTATTAATATATACCCCTACTTATATTCAAATTAGATAAAATAAAGTAATCAACATTATGAAAAAAATAATTGTAACTTACATTTAAAAATTTATTATATTTTTAATCAATACAAATTACCCCTATTTTATTACCAATTAGTAATGATTTATAGTCCTACTTTAATATCCAATGAAAAAATTGATTTCATAAAATTATATTTCATATTACAAGAAAAGAAAAAAGAAAAAAATAGAAAAAGAAAATAATATAAAATAATAAATAATAATATACTAGTATTTTTACCGACCGACGATAGTAAGGGAGGTATTGTTTTCACACCAAATTTCACATGTGGAGATTTTTTACATATCACCACGAATCATGCACTTTGTATTGGTTTTATCCTCGAGAAAAATCATCTTTATTAGATTTTTCTTAATTTAAAATTATATGACGTCATCCAGCCATTCATGACGTCACAGTCTGGTCTTACATATATATATATATTATAAATAAAATAAAATTAAAAATATTTAAGTTATATCCATATCTGTTTTTTATTGCATTAATAGATATATTAAAATTATTTGAAATTGTTTCTGTAGCTGGAAATTAATTTACTTCAAACCGTCGGTCGGTTCGGATCTAGCCACAGGTCAACTTATTTTCTTATAAAAAGAATATTTAAGTATAATATTTTATAATTAGTTCTATTATAATTAAATTAATGATTATTTTTTATAAATTAAAAATTAAAATAATGAATTTCAATAATTTATTTAAGGTATTCCAAATATGTTCTTATAATTAGTCTTGTTTCGTTAATGTCTCAATCACGTGATAATATAATAATATAATTAAAGATAATTATTATTAATTTTTATAAACTTAAGTTTGAAAAAAATGTATTGAAGTTTTTTGAAACATTTTAGATCTAAATTCTTAGAGATATTAATTTTTTAATTTAATACCTTTTATTATTTTTAAATTTTTTCTGAATGGTGGTTAAATTTCTACCCAATTTGTTAAGTTCCAAAACACTACCTTATTAAACTACTACTTTAATTAAACTGAATTTTATTTTTGTAGATTTACTTTTATTTAACTAAATTGACCATATATATTTATTTAATATTTTCTTGTTTTGAATTATGAGAGAAAAAATTAATAATAGAAATCACACACACACAATTCAAAATAATTAAATGTGTAATATATTATTATACATTGATGAGTTCATGTTAAGTCTAATAAATAAATTAATTTCACCTTCTTATATTCACTAAAATTTTCTTTTTACTCGGATCTTATCATCTTTCGTGTTATGGATTTTTTATTAAGATAAATTTTATATCACCGGGATGCTATCAAACGTTTGGATATAAAACGATCGTTATTTTAAACTTAACACAGTTTAAGCGAAAATTTGCTTGATACAAGTTTTAGTTTTAAGAGTCGAAGCAAATGATGCGAATTACCAGGCGATGTAACTGCCATCTATACACCAACATTATCTTAAAAATCTAACTTTATATTATGATGGAATTTTTTTTAGAGCAGCCTCCATTAGGCGTCTCTGGGAAAAAAAGAATATCTGCTTGAAGCTTATTTTCTTCTACCAGGGTGTTTTTTATATATAAATAATTCGCTAACATCAATAGCGCGAAATGATGTTGATGTTGAGTGCTCAGGATGCTGATTAAAATTATGCACGGACTCAAAAATGGGTGTGGTCCAAAATGTTTATTTAGATTCAATAACTTTAATTTACTTTATAAGTAAATCATTATTAGAAGTTATTTAATTATTTAATTAATTATTATTAATTTGCAAACTTAGGCTTTAAATTTAATTCGAAATTAATAGAATATATATATATATATATAATAGAATAGAATATAAGTTAAGAAATAAAAAAAGCAATATTTGTTTATGTAAAAAGGTATGGGTTCCTGAAAGAAATAAAATATTTTATTTATAACATTGGATAATAAGAAATATCAAGGATGCACCAAGAGTCAAATCTAAAGAGAGGGAGGAAGACAATGTCTTGATAGTACAGTTTGTATCATTTAAAATGAAAATAGTGAATAAAACCAAAATTTCGAAAAATTCCGACTCAGGCAGTGGTATCTGTCGGATCACATATGATAGTGCTAGTGCTAGTGCTGGGGATACTTATGGTCTTCCAAGCACTGTAATCCATTGAACACAAAATACCAATTATAACTCATGGTCACACAGAGTAAGACCTAGAACCTGAAAATTCTTTTACCAATACAGTCTTGGGCACCAAAAAATCTAGATTCACTTCTCATTAACTAATGTGAAAACAACCCAGGATTAACTTTCTTATATACGTATATTTAATTTGAATATATATATTTAATTTGAGCTTGGTGTACTTCGAACCCAAATTTTGATTTCAATAGAATAATCGCGGTAAAATCAATATTATTTTTTTATTATTATGTCACTCACATATTCCTCACTTACTTAGCCTGTTTATACATTTTCTTGTTAGATATGCTTTTATAAATATTAAATTTTTCATTGCTTGATAAAGTTAGAACTCTCGTCCTCAAATTCCAAATCCCTCAATGTTATAATTAATATAATGACAATATTAATTTAATTTTTTTCCAAATTTTAATTTAAATTATACTTATATTCATTCTTTCTCTTTTACTGAGAACACTTTTTTTTTCATATTTTTGTCGTAAATTTTTTTATTATATATTATATTATATGTAAGTATTATTATTACATTTTGTGTATTAATTTTTGATTATGAATTCAGATGTTGTTTTTAATTTTAATATTTAAAAATACTACCCTGAGATATATATATATATATACAGAATATTAAATAAATTAATAATACTTTAGTAAAATACCAAAAATGAAAAATACTTATGAAAATGAATTACAAAAAAAAAAAACAAAACAAAAAAACAAATACACATCTTATTTGTATGTTAATTAAAAATGTTCATATTATATATCTTTTAAAGAATGATATACATGTTTTTATTAAAATATATAATTAATATTCGTATTTATAATAGACAAATAATAATTAAATTAGAAAAAATAAATTTAGAGATATATTTATATTTCTTTATTCTTAATTTTATTTAAGTGTTTATAATATTGGGAGTTATAGCACATAGTTTGTAAATAATCAATTAAATTCATTAAATGGATGAAAGATTCTAGTTTTTTTACTATAATTTTTGTTTTTTTTATTTTTAATTGACAAGGATTTCTTGAAATTGGAGTCTTTTATAGATCAACCCAGGTGGTTGCATTTTAAAATAGATTGATAAAACGAATACACCTGAATCTTTGAATGTGTACGATGACTGACCAGCCACGGAAAACCTTCAAAAGTAGGATAATAAATATATGAACAGATCCTTTAAAAGTTGGCGACAAATTGAACAAAATTCTTTGAAATATTAATGTTTTTTTTGGAGGTATCTAAAATTTTAAGGATAAGATCTCAGACTTGTCCCTCCTTTTCGTTTCAAGTTTGCTCCCTTCAATTTTTAGATTTTTAATACGATTTATCTTTAGGGGGTGAACGGGGACGTGTCCGGAATGTTGACACCCTTAACATGTGCCATATGCATTCGTCATCAGATAGCCCTTCATAAATGGCTTACCAGACGGACACCCTTTTTCACCCCTATTAAAAATAGTCTTATTTAATAAATCCGTTTGGCTTCTGGATAATATTTATGGTTAATCAAATGATAGACACAAAGAAAAATAAATAAATATTGATTAACTTTAATGGACGATTAGATTGCAGAAGGTGTGTGTGTGTGTGAAGAATTATTTCCTTACCAAATGGATGAAGTTGTTTAATTTTGTTTATTTTTGTGGTACTTACATTTGAAATTGGTAATTTTATTTAAATTAGAAGTACCATCTATCTATCTCTATTTGTGACTCTAAGGAACTCTTAGCCACAGCAACCGCATTTCTCCAAGTGGCCCTATCCTCAGCCACAACCATCTGAAGTGACATCAACTTACTTTCATTGACGATATATGATATTAAAGAGAATAAGCAAATATACCTTATAATATATATATATATATATTATCTGTATGTTTTATGACTATTTTTTTTTTAATTTATGATTTTTTAAATTATTTGAATGGCGATTCGGTGAATCAGGAATTAATATTATCAGCCAAACCCAATAAGGAATCATTTTTTTTTAATTACCGAGCGGAGGCTAGGTGTCCCGGGATATATATATATATATATATTTGACAAAAAATATGTTTGTTTTTAAGTAGTAAGTAAAATTAATTTCTAAAATAATCAAGAGGGGTTTCTTCTTTTGTAATAAATAATGTAAAAATCGATTATGACTGTGACAATTCGGTTCGGATGAAGTATAATTATGTGTATACTTTTGCCTGTTTTTACTTTATTTTAATTTTTGATTTACACGAGGGCAGGTCAATAAGTTCGTGACTTTTTGAATGAAGCTCAGGTTTTTGGATAAAAAATTATTTTATTTTTCAACGAAGTCTTCTTTGAGCTCTATACACTTCGTCCAACGTTTCTCTAGTCAATAGAGCGGATGAGGGAGCAATTCTTATCCCAATTCATGGATTTTCATGGAAATTCACTTTTTTCCATTTTCTTCTCAAATCACGAGGTAGTCTGCTATTAATGGATGTCAAACAAAAACTAAAAGACCTAGCTGATTCAAATTTCGGCAGGACTCAGCTGATACTTGCCTGTTTACAGGAGCAGTATTGCCATTAAATTTAAGAGACAGGAAATTCAAAAAGGCATGGACCTATTGACCTGCCCTCGTATATTAAATAATATGTATAATATATAATATATAATATATTCTAACAAAAGTTAGCATCTTTCTATAAAGTAAATACTTAGAAGACATTTCTGTATTTTTTCCCAAAACAATGAATTATATACTCATCAGACGCCTAAAAAATGTTATTATGTGTCTCTAAGATTAATTTTGGATGCTAAGTTCACATAAAATGAACTATTAAATATTATAAATTTATTCAGTACTAACATAAAAACTCAAATTTATTTTTACTTCACTTGTACCAATTGCAAATGAAGTTTTCGACAATTTCCCATTAAGCCAGGTGTTCGTGCTCTTCTTCCTTCAAATTGCAAACAAAACCTTCCGTCATCCAATTAGCATGAAACACTTTGCATAAATAAATATTATAAGATACCATTCGAACTTAATTCAATGTTATGAAAAGTTTTGCATATAATTATTACAACATGACTGAATATTTAATATAAAAAAATAAATACAAAATAATTCATTTTCATTCTTTCTTCGATTGTATACTGTTTTGTGGGGGATATTTATTATAGGTATTATTATTTATTATTTAACCTATTTATCTTTTTTTTTCTTTTTTAGAAAATTAATTATGATTATTTTTTAAATTTCATTCAAAGCCCTTAATCGACTCTATTATTCCCACTATTGTGTAATTAGTTGTTTATTATTTATTATACTTAATTATATATATTAATCTTTATTATTTTTACTATCTCGCCAGAGATAGTATTGCGATCATGAAAATTTTCGATGTTGAGATTTTGATGTTTTTATACGTTTTGAAGGTTCCTGAATCATTTTCACTAAGGTTGAGAAAAATGTCTGTGTGTGTGTATGTGTGTGTGTATGTGTGTATGTGTGTATGTGTGTATGTATGTAGGCAAGATTACGCAAAAACGGTTTGAGCTAGAATGATGAAATTTGGTACATGGACATTATTCAAAATTCATAGTTTTCTATCAACTTTTGAGAAATGTAGCTCAACCGGAAGAGGGTCATTACCTACAACGTTTTGATTTTTTTTCCTCTAAAGTGACCGTAAAAATAAAGATATATGTTTGATAATTTTTCACATGATTAATAATTATATAAAACTGCTATATATAGAATTTCAGCTTGATTGATTCGCTGAAATTACCAGAATTAATTTTTTAACACTGAAAATCTCACGCGTCAACACGTGACGTGGTGCCATCAACAAAAAGCCAAACATGCGCTGGTTTAATATTTATTATTTATTATTTATAATTTATAATTAATTAAATTTAATTTAAATATAATATATTATGTTATTTAATCCAATTCAAATTGCGAGATAGTCGAGTGGAGACACTCCAGCTAATTTTTTTAATTCATGTCGTTTGAGCCCCCTTCAAGGCCACTTACCGTCTTTTATGGCATTTCTTTTCCCTCGTCATACCTTCTTCCTTAGTAAAATATAGATTATTATATCAAATATAATAGTGATGACAAATAATTAATTTCTTAATATTCAGAAATATTTGATTAAGGAATTTTTTTGAAAGATTTAAAAAAAGAACAATAAAAATAAGTTAAATGTAACAGAACAAAATATAATTTTCATTTATATTATAGATAAAGATTTTAGTTAATAATATCACTTTAGTTTTGATTAATAAGAATTCATCATTAATTTTAATGCTATAAAATATACTTAATTACAATCAAAATGAAAATGTATTATGAAATCAATATTAGAATCCGTTGAAAAATAATTAATCAATACAAAAGGAGTTAGTTACTAAAAGTAATTAATCGCTAATTAATTACAATTAATTAATTATAATTCAATTATATTTCTTCTATACCTTCTAGGGATCGATTGTAATATCTATATAAATTTTCAAAAGTCTATCTCAAAATTAAGATGATGAAAAATCGATTTCAATTTGTCAAAAGAGCGAACAAAGAGACAGAGAGACAGACGACAAGTGAAGTTGAGAAAAACGTTATAAAAAAGTATTTAAAATCTAATTTACAACATATAACATTTATTATCACTTTCTTTTTAATATCAAATTTTTTTTGAAATTTTGTCTATACAACTATGTATATAGTTTTAATAATATAATTTGAGGTATCAAAGAGAGAAAAATATTAGAATAGGTTACTATTAATTATTATGTAGTTTAAAGCAAAGTTTTTTTAATGATATATAGAAAATATATTTATATAATTATTATATTATATTTTAGTACTAGCTGATCAGAGCGCCTTCGGCGCTCTTCACACCTAGACGGGGGCTCCGCCCTCTGTACCCCCCCCCCGAGTGTCCCTATTCTGAGCTATAACCATCTAACTCCTACCCTATCCTATCTCTCTCACGTTCCTTCCTACATTGTCCACCCTGTTCACAATTGGTCTTCCAAACGGACGTTTTCCAATCGAACTCCCACCAATATATTTTCCTCTCCCATGCTAGCCATGTGCCCTGTCGGCCCCAGCCTTCTCTATTTTATGACCTATAATTTAATAATTTTGATCCCCTTTCCCGATTGCAACCTCGATTTAAATTCTTTGCAAATATTATTCTCTCTGATACTAATTATTTTGTCTTATCACTATTAATTTCAAACCCCATCAATTTTCCTGCCTCGATTAATTTTTTTATGCTACTTTAAATGTTATTAATTTATTTAAAAAAAAATCAGAGTAAACAAAATAAAAATAAAATATAAAATTAGCATAACACTAAACTACTATAAAAATAATATTAAAAAATATATTATATATTAAAATCTTACGTGAAAATCCAATTATGAGATCAAATTTTCTTAATTAAAATAATTTACTCACATAATCTTAAAAATTAATAGTATTAAATTATAGCCGTAATGTGAATGTTTTCAAAGTTTAAAAGGCCAATAAGATCAATTGAGATATTGTAAATATCAATAGATATATAAAAAGATTTTTATCTGCACATTGCTCAGAATTTAAATTACCGCCAAATTATCGCCACCAGCGCCTCTATGATCTAGTATGGTAACTAAACTATTTTTAATTAATATTCTTTATAATTTTTTTAAAATTTTTCTAATTAAAAAATCGAAAATCGGGCTTCGAGGTCTGGTGGCCAGCCCCTTTGTGCTTCCGTGTAAAAAATTCCAGGTCCCTGCGTGCGATAGTTTTTGCTGGAGAGCTCGGTCAGACAAACAGACAAACAAACAGACAGACACATTACACTTGCTTTTATTATTATAGATTCATTATATGTAAAGGTTAAGATTAACTTATTATCTTTAAAGAAGATATCTAAATATCAAATAATTTCAATGAAAAAGAGAAAAATTAGAACAATTTGTCAGATTTTATAGTAAGATTAAAGAGATGCTGCTACACCTCTATTTCAGGTAGTTAATTCAATAGATAAATTAATAAAATAATAAAAAAAAACAACAAATTCTTATAATTTATTTTCTTCTTTGAAGTGATTCGAGAGATTTTTTTTTATTAATCGCCTCCCTAAACTTTTTCTCAAAGTCGAATTCATTGAATAGTTCATTGGGTGGGAATTCTTTAGATAGTTTTCTTCACAGCTCGGAAGACGATCTTTTTTTTTTTATCTAACCTAAATAATTTCTATCACAAATGAAAAGAAAAGAGCTAATATTAAAAGAAAAAAAAATTGAGAAGAAAAATAAAAAATGAAAAGAATTTTATTAGTGATATTAAAATATTTGAAATTGAACGAATATTTTTTTTTTTTAGTTTGTTTTTGAAATTATGTTTTGTGAGAGTATAAACAAGATGAGAATTTGTTAGTTTGTTTTTAATGAACAGGTGATTTTTAAATATCTGAAAAACGAATGAAATTCATGACTTGAGTTGATTTGGATTTATATCGAAAGATTTTGGTATTTATTTAAAGATTAAAGTTCATCAAATACTAAAATAAAAATATAGGTTTAAAAAATTTAATGAACATATTTTTAAAGACAATATTATAAGAAATTATTCATAAATTTAAATTTATTTATAGTATTAGCAGTCTTCGCTGTGTACTTGTCAACGAGAACACAGCGCCACCCCTTTTTCATATTTAATTCTCATTGTTGTGTCAACTTTTATGCAACAATTAATTATTTTTATTTAAAATTCGTTAATATTAAGAAAGAGATTTTTAGTAATACTCCTATAATATAATTAAATTTTTAAAACAAATTTATAAAACTAATTTTTAGATCTTTATCATTAATAAATTATCTATATATATTTTCATTTAAACATTATTTTTACAATATGTCAGTTGGATTAGATTTATTTTTAAATATTATAAATGAAAGTAGTTTGATGTTCCAATTAAAATATTAATATTTTTATAATTTAATTATTTATTTAATTGTATTATTATATACTTTCTTGGTCAGGTCGGAAACTTTTGCTCTTGGTATGTGGGAGGTACTACCACTATTTGCAAAAGTTTTATTGGAAATGCAATTAAATACACTATTCAGGAAATGAACGTTTTAAAAACAATTAATATTGTAAGGTGAGTAACTTGGCGGCCGCCAAGCTTTGATTTCATTAATTTTTTTGGAAGACAACTTTGCGGGGCTCTAACTTTTTAGATTTCCTAACTTTTTAGGGCTCACAACTTGGCGAGGAACCTCTACCATGAAGTGGTTTTTTGTCAGATCTTTGGATCTATCTACAGAACTCGAGAGCTCTTGGTAGCAGCAACCACATTTCTCCAAATGTCCCTATCCTGATCAACAACCATCCAACTCATACCCTCTCCCATCTCTCTCATGTCCCTTCCTACATTGTCCATCCATCCTTCGTCTTCCAAGCGGACGTTTCCCAATCGGTTTCCCATCAATCTATTTTCGCGACATTCTTTCTTCTCCCATTCTAGCCACTAGCACATATAACACAACAGGCAAAATAATTGTTTTATATATATTAATTTTGATTCTCTTCAAAAATAATTTTGACAAGATAAGCCCCTTTACCGATAACAAGCGTTACCCGATTGCAACCTCGATTTAAATTCTTCTCGAATATTATTATCCTTCGTGATTATAGAACCTAAATATTTAAATTTTTCTACATTTTCATATATTCTAGAATTTTATTTATAGAAATAAATTATTATGAGATTTAATTTTTATCCTTAAATAGAATCAAGATGGATTTATTAAAATTGAAAAAAAGTAATTGTTTAATAAAAAATTTTCTGCCATTTTAGTGATTTATTTACAAATTTTCATTAAGTGTTTTGTTTAGATTTTTTTTTCTTCTCCCATTTTATATAAACGTCAAAGAAATCATTTCACGGCCACGTTCCATTTTTAAGTGGGGCAATTTTCAACCAGAAAAAAAGAAAGAAAAAAAGAAATAAGGAAATAGAAAGAGTTTTTCTCATTTTCTTCAGCCAATTCGCGCCGCTAACAAGACCAAAGAGCGCGCAAGAAATTCAAGGGAGGGAAGGGGTACAATTTCTGTTTCTCACGGATACCCTGTTGTAAATCTTTCAAATTTCCAGTAAATAAACAAAACAGAGAAACCGCCGGTTTGCTCTCGTGGTTGCCGCTTGGGCAATAAACCATTGTCCCACTGGGGAAATTTTACCAAAATGAACAATACACCGTTGTCACCTGTTTTACAAAAAATAAAAAGGAATAAACAAAGATAAACAAAGAAAAATATGAACTTGTTGACATTTATTGTATTTCTATTAAGTCTCGTAGATGCTAAACCGGGAATACTAGACAATTGGCCAATGCCTTTACACATGCAACAACTACAATTATACAACCATTATTATTATATTATTAATATTAATAATAATGGTAATATTATTACGTCTGTGACGAAATAATTGATGATTATAGTTAATTGGCCTAAAAATCAATAATATGAATTCTTGAAGGTCTCTATCATCAATTTGAAGATAACAATGTTGAAATATTAAAAAATTGAAATATTATATCTTATTTATTATAATTATATTAATTTAAAATTAGTAAATAAAATTCCCTTCAATAATAATGATCTAAAAACACCTGTCAAAAAGTATTTATTTTCTATTTAAAATTTAATAATAGTCAAAAGTGCCGTGGGAGTACATTATTCCTTTTTTATCCAGACAATTTTTACTAACCCTACAATAATTTAATTTTGTTACAATTTTAATGTGATTTTATAATATAAAAATTAACATATAAATTAAATGTACCCCTTTTATTATCTTCAATATATCATATGTATAATATATATATCCTAGTTTTTAATAAAAAATATATGTAATATTGAAGCAAATTTTTCAATGGATAATGATTTTAAAAATATGCATGCATTCCTAAACATAGAATACAATAATAAACCAATTCATTAATAAAAAATGGTTTTAAGTTGCTAAATTTACGGAGAAGGGCTCGAGTCTCACAAAAAGACCAAAATCTGGAGTGTCTCCACTCGACTATCTCGCAAATTTGAATTGGATTAATTAACATATATTATATTTAAATTTAATTAAATTAATTAAAAATTAATTAATTAAAAATTATAAATTTAATTAATTAAAAATTATAAATTAAAATTAATAAATAATATTTTTTATACCAGTGCGTGTTTGGCTCTTTGTTGAAAGCATCACGTCACATGCTGGCGCGTGATTTGCAGTCAACGTGTTAAAAAATTAATTTCTGTACTTTTAGCTATTCAATCAAGCTGAAATTCTATATATAGCAGTTTTATACAATCTTTAATAATGTGAAAAACAATCAAAAATATATCTATATTTTTACGGTCAGTTTAGAGGAAAAAAATCAAAACGTGGTAGTTAATGACCCCTTCCGGATGAGCTACATTTCTCAAAAGTTGATAGAAAAATACGAATTTTGAATAATGCCCGCGTACCAAGTTTCATTATTCTATCTTCTGCGTAATCTTCTCTACACACACACACACACACACAGAGTGAGATAGAGAGACATTTTTCTCAACCTTATGTGAAAATGACTCAGGGACCTTCAAAACGAAAAAAAAACATCAAAATCTCGACATCGAAAATTTTCGTGTGTGATCGCTATACTCTATAGTAAAAATTTAAAATAAACTTAATATAAATAATATATATATAATATGATTTCAAATAAATTTCCTTTTTGTTATTAACAAATTATTAATTCTCTATTATTTGGAATTATTAAATTATAAAAAATTAATTAATTGAACTCACACAAATCTAAATCAAAAATATTTTCTAAAAACAAAAGTAAATATTATAAAAATTCATTGATTAAACAATGTTTAATATGTGGAAAATATAAAACAATTCTTCATAATTTTCAAATTCTTTTATATAAACGAAAATCCAATATAAATATGAATAGGTGTTTATTTTTTTTTATATACATTTATTTTGTCTTTTAATTTTTAAATTCTCTCGCAAGAGGTCGCCGCTTTTCAGGGAGAGCGCATGAAAATCATTTTGGTTATTTTTTACAACCGAGTTTGTTTGGTGGTATATTCTACGTTTAATGGCCCGCACCACGTTGATGTGACATCGAAGCTGAAAAGACCAACACTTCTTAGGAATGTCTTTTATCTAACTTTAATTGAGGCTTTAATTAATTTCCTCTCATTTATTTCCCATTCAAATTTCAAATAAAAAAAAATTGAAATAATGTTTTTTTTACATAAATCACTAATAATAATAAATATCTATTTATTCGAATTCCAAAATATTATCCTACATTTTTATATAATTTCTCCAGAATTGATTAAATGAGTTTTAACACTTCAAATAATGTTTGAAATTCTTCACCCCCCCACTCCTATTTTCTTTACTAATTTTTTTTTTTTTTTTTTTTTAGTTGAAATATTAAGACATTTGTAGAAACCCTATAAATATATTTGTTATCTTTTTAGTGGAATTTCAACGTGAAGATTTGTTAAAATAGCAATTTAGATTTCTCGAACAGATTATTTCGAGTGAATTCAGGTAAAAGAGTCATGAGACCTTCGACGGTTTGTGTCCACCTTCTTGGAAACCGAGAAAGACATCTGAATACGAAACAGTTTTCCTCTAGTAAACTATATATATATATAAATTACCTACTTTTATTAATAAAATATATTAAGATTAAAGAGATGAGATTTTATTATCTGATAACTGGAGATGATTTAACCTATCATTTTTGTTTTTTTTTCTTTATTTTTTTCTCTCATTTAAAGTAAAATCCAAATTTCATTTACATATTATTCGATTATGTGGTACTTGAAAAGTAATTAAATTGGTCAATTATATTCTTAAACTCAAGATGTGGTCACTTGACCCTGCAGGACCTTTTTAAGTAACTTTAATATCAATTTATTTTCTTTAACTGTGAAATCTTTTTTTATTATTATTAATATTTACTAATATATACGGTGATTTCATTTTCTATTTAATTAATTACTATCTCGCCAGAGATAGTATTGCGATCATGAAAATTTTCGATGTTGAGATTTTGATGTTTTTATACGTTTTGAAGGTTCTTGAATCATTTTCACTAAGGTTGAGAAAAATGTCTGTGTGTGTGTGTATGTGTGTGTGTATGTATGTAGACAAGATTACGCAAAAACGGTTTGAGCTAGAATGATGAAATTTGGTACATGGACATTATTCAAAATTCATAGTTTTCTATCAACTTTTGAGAAATGTAGCTCAACCGGAAGAGGGTCATTACCTACAACGTTTTGATTTTTTTTCCTCTAAAGTGACCGTAAAAATAAAAATATATGTTTGATAATTTTTCACATGATTAATAATTGTATAAAACTGCTATATATAGAATTTCAGCTTGATTGAATTGCTGAAAGTACCAGAATTAATTTTTTAACACTGCAAATCTCACGCGCCAACACGTGTCATGGTGCCATCAATAAAAAGCCAAACATGCGCTGGTTTAATATTTATTATTTATAATTTATAATTAATTAAATTTAATTTAAATATAATATATTATGTTATTTAATCCAATTCAAATTACGAGATAGTCGAGTGGAGACACTCCAGCTAATTTTTACATAAGTAATTGAAAATGAAGATCTAATTTTATTTAATTACATATACATAGCTAATTATAAATGGATTTTGTTTGGAACCAAACAATAGAATCAATAAGCAGTTAATATATATATATATTAATTTAGTTGGGAAACGTAACTGAGACACCACAATAAGTCAGAAAAAATAATAATCATTTATTTTCATGATATTTTTATTTTTTATTTCTCGAGATAAAAACTTCTAATAAAAACATTAATAATTTTGAACATAATGATGGAATTAAATACTTAAATACGTTAATAAATATAATAAATGGATTTTTTAATTGATTGAAAAATTATTTTTTACCAAACAGCCAAACAATCTCTCAATATTATATAATAATATATATATATAATAATAATAATTTTTTTGAATACCAACAAAAAAAGAATAACTAAGCAATTTAATTTGTCTCCTCATACGATTGAAAAACTGTATATGTTTAGTATAGTGGGTTTATATACGAGGGTGGGGTGAAAAGTTTCCGGCCTGACCAAGAAAAACTATGTTTTTAAATTTTTTTTTGCTATATTTTTCAACATAATCTCCATCAACACTGATAAATTTCTCATAATGGTATTCTAATTAATTTAATTTAATTTAAGTCTCATCAACAGTTATGAATCGACGCAAAAATTCCTTTGGATTACGCCTACGTATCAAATTGTCGGTAGAAATGGTTTTCGAAATAGTTTTTGGTCTAACGTTAGCACCCATGTTGCACACAGCTTTCCATGTTCAAATGGTTATGCAAAATATTTCGCACACGTTCAGCTGATATCGTACAGGTCACAGCTATCTTGAATGTTGAAAAATAAAGCAAAAAAAAAAAAATTTAAAAACATCGTTTTTCTTGGACAGGCCGGAAACTTTTCACCCCACCCTTTTAGAATGATAAGGTAGAGAGAATGACACTTAAAAAATAAAAAAAATAGAGCAGTTATCTATGATATATAGTACAAACAATCTTTTCGACTATTATTTATTATAAATTCAACAATGATAACGATTTATTTCTTTTTTTTTATTTTAGAGGTCTGTAGGGATTTAAGCCCATATTACCCAGTTTACTCATTTACTTATTTTGATTTTATATTAATAAATAGTTTATTTTAAAATTTTAGTTAACTTGGTGTGATTTGAATATTCTTTCTCAAGTTCAGTAGTTCAACAATTTCTTTTTATAATAATAAAAATATAATAATTACCGATACGGTTATGTTTTAGCAGTATAATAAAGTACATGTATTTAAATTTGCCGAGATGATATACTTAAAAATATCTACCATAATATAATATAATTAAATTAATAATATTCAATATATATCATTATAAAAAATTATATCAATTATTATTGATATATTAGAAGTATTATTATATTAGAAATATATATATATATATATATATATACAAAAATATTATTAAATTATGTTTCTAGTTTCATAGACATGTCTGGAAAATTCATATATTCATATTTTATAATCAAACACTAAATACTTTTAATTTTATAAATATTTAAGTCTAAAAAAATGTCAATATAATTTTTTTTAAAAAAAACTTAATCGTTAAATTAATAAAAAGGTTTTAAATTATTTTTGTTAATTTTTTTCAATAAATATCAAATCCAAATATGAATCATGATTACAGTAGTATAATATATACTTTCACTTAAGGAAATGCATATTTGCAATATTGAAATGATGTCATCTCCTATTGGAGTCATTAAAAAAATTAAATAAAATGCCGCCAGCTGTTTTCCACAATAAAACGAAATGTAACGAGTGGTTGCTCGTAGAGGGCTGTTATCGCCGGGGTGTAATTGATGCCAACAAGGGTCTCCTGTCAACGAGACACTCCTGAAACATGCCAGAGGCTCCAGGGCTCTGCGGCCTGTCTACACCCTCACAGAGGGAAAAAAAAGTCCCGAAAAGTGCTAAAAATGATATTCATAACACAGCAGGCGCTAGAAGGCATGTAGCAAGCAATGAAAAAAAATTAATGGAAACAACACACCAGCCCCGGTTACCGCATCCCACTCCGGGTTAATTGTAATAAATCATTTGGACGCTCAGTGGAACCTGATTAACGCTATGAATAAACATCCTGTGAGATGGCTAATTGAATAAAATGCTAAACAGACCACTATCCCCATTTATTCCCCTTCCATCACTGTAATGATAATAAATCTAATGGAAATATCATTCTCCTAGACCAATTCAAATATAATTAATCTAATAGATCTAGTATTCGAAAGAGGTAGGATATTGGTTTTCCCCAGTCGCCAAAGGCATCATTCAATTCAGTTACTTACTATTCGTAATGGCTTCCTCGTTTAGGGATTTATTGGGTTCACCAACAATCTTGTCATATCAACGGATCCAAAAATTCATCAGAACTCTTAACTTAAATACCTTATATTTGCAACAAGGTGGTTGAATATAACTTCAATTATGTAAATCAAATTTTCCAATTTGGCTGTATCTTTTTTAAACTTTCAAAATGACTTAAATATGAGAGTCATTCAATAAGTAAAGAGAAATGGCTATAGCTCATAAACAGTTTATTTGATTCTTACAAAATTCAGGCTATTTTTCAACTTAATCAGGCACCACAGTTATGCGCTTCCTTTCATGCGGCTTCCTAATTCCATTGACAAATAATTCTTTCGATTTTCCTCTCTTCCTTATCTTCCTCTATGATAGCAAATCTGTTTCCCCGAAGGGCGTCTTTGAGTGGTCCAAACTGGCAAAAATCAGATGGGGCAAGGTCGGGACTGTATGCAGGATGAGGTAAGACCTCCCAACCCAATTTTTGAAGCTTATGAGTTTGTAAGAAAGATGGGACAAGAGCATAAGTTTTTTTTTTTTGGGGGGGGGTATCTATAAATGTAAATACATATATTATAATGTGTTGTCTTTAAATATAATTAATTTATTTAATGTTTTTATTGTAAAAGCAGGATCTTCTCAGGATATTATAATTAGTTTTTATTTTAATTGCATATAAACTCACCTACAAACAAAAACATGAATTTTTATTATCATTTCTTAGATTTTATTATTATAAAGATTCGAAATGAAACAAAATTTGATTTTGATCAATATATCGATATAATAATCACAATTGTTAATACCTTTGTTGGTTATAATATATTGTAATTGATATTAAAACAAAAAAAATTAACTATAAATTAAAATTAATATTTCAAAATAATAGATTAAGTTCAAGGATAGAAGTTTTCTAATATATGAAATAATAATGATAATAATAATAATGACGAATTTTTCATAAGTTCAATAAGTGGGTGGTCGAGCTTCCCATTCTTTAGGATCATACATCACATTTCCGTTTACGACGATGTTGATGATGATGAGGATGATGAGGATGTTGATGAGGATGTTGGCTGAAATCCTCCCAATCTATCTTTACTATTTACATTAATTTATTTTGTTTTTTTTTTATTTAACGAGAAATAAATTTAAATTATGTTATCATCTTGTTTCGATCCACTATTATTAATGTTCATTATTTTTTTAACGTATTAATTATATCATTGATCATAAACAAAAGATATTGAAAAATCACTGAGGTTCATGCTAATGCTAATGGCCTTTTAATAGGAATCCCTACTCCCACATATACTACTAGTTTATTCCCACAACCTTTTGTTTTCATATCTAATTTTATTAACTACGGAAGGCAAAGTGATTTAAATATATAGTTTACAATAATTATGCTATGAATACTCTATATTTATCCAAGTAATTATAAAGTTCATTTAAATAGCATGATTTCATTTAATATAGATACCATTGATTTTACTACAAAATTAGTACTTTACTTACTCTATTAAATAAATAAATACATAGCATTTTATGAGTATATTGCATTTTAAATAATCAATCTTTGATTTTGTTTTTAATATAAGAAATATATTTTTCAATTATATAATTAAGTTAATAATAGATTGAAAACTTTTAGCCCTTAATAAAACATTCAATTTTATTTTAAAACAGGGAGTAAAAAAAATTAATTTAATCAATGGTGATGGATTTAGGTGCATTTCGGTAGTTACACCATTATCAAAATTTAAACAAAGAAAAATGAAATTAATTGGCAAATTGAGATAAATTGCGAATGTTATAAAAAATGATTTTTTTAATTAATTACATATAGGATGATAGATTAAGGACCTGGACCAAGTAAGTGAAATGAAAGCACTAACTACTGAAATACTCGTAAAGTAAATAATAAATCACTGTACATCTAGTTATAATAAATATGTTCAAATTTAAATTAGTTTTTTTAATTATATATTAATTTTTTAATTTGAAATTTTAAATGCAAATTAAATTGCAATTGAATTAAAAATTATTAAATGGAAAGATAGGATTCGTGGAAATTTATTAAGATCAACGTATTGTGGTATTATTTTTTAGTAAATTTTGACTCTTTTAAAATGTTTTTTTTTTTTTGCAAATTTGAAAGCAATATAGAAACTTTATTTTAAATTAAATACAAATAGAAACCGGAAATTCTTTATTTATGAAGAATAAATTATCTTTAGATAAACCACATAAACTAAATGTTAAATTACTCTTAAAATTAATTTAATTATATATATATAGGAAAATACACAATCTGGTAATTCTCTCTTGTTAAATATTTATAATGTGATCCTTACCTTGAAATTGGATGAAATCCTATTTCAACTGACCTATAGATCCCTGAACTTCCATTTCAACTCAGTAGTCTTAATATTAGAGAAGGTTGAGGATATAGATTGTAACCCTAAAGTTTTAGGTATTACCAAAATATTCACCTGTAAAAAAGGAATCAAGTTATGGAATAATTATTTTTATCCATTTTAAAATTTTAACTATTATAATAAATATTTCTAAAACTTCTAAACTATTATTTAATAAAATCAGAATAAATTATAATAAATATAATAATTTGTATCACGAAAATAACTTGAAATTTTTTTTAATCTAGGTGTATTTATTTTTATGGTGAATCTGAACTCTTTTAAAATTACTTTTCCATCCAATTTGTATTCTCTCCAAATTCTCTTCTTCTTTACTGATAATAAGTATTTTAAATGACAGATTATTATAATATCTTAATAATATCTAAAAGTTTCACTAAATTATCATTTTATCATATTCTTTTAATCAATTAAATAAAATTAATTTACTAAATAGCTTAAATTTCTATTGATATTTTGTTATTTGTTTTGAATATTTCAAAACATTTTTTTTATTATATATATATATTTGTATAAACAAAATATTTGTATTTTTAGAGGTATTTATTTTTTATATATTATATAAATTTGAAATCAAATTATGAATCAAATTCATTAAAAAAAAATCTTTATACTTTTGATTTCAAGTTTACTTTTCTTTTGAAATTCTATATTGTCTATTTGTTACTGACTTTGTGTTAAATAAATTACTTTTCTATTTATTATGAGTAAATAGATTTGTATTTGTGTTATTTTTTTCTATATTGGTCTCTTGTTGATATTGCTTTGTTTATTATCCAGGAGATGTCAAGGTAAAAGGTCCTGCACGCCATCCCAGGTGGTGTGGGTCACATTGGTCGATCGTTCCCGCGTTACAAATCACTGGGACCCACCACTCGAAGGAAATTCTCGATGTCTTTTGGGTAGAAAAACCGAGAAAAAGTTCGAGCTGTCATTCGGGGGAAAATACGGTCCCGTCTGTTGTCGCCCATGTCACCCAAGCAAAACAATGGATAATTAAGCTCAATTTATTCGCCGTGTTGCCCGGAATAATTTAAATTAAATAAATCACAGAGCCGAGTTTAACGAAGCGCTTGTAAAATTGTCCAATCAATGACCGAATGGAATATTTATTCAACCCACTCGCCCCAACTCCACCCAGATTCAACATATATGCTTCCTAAGAAGGTGGCTATTTTTTTTTTATTTCCTTTTATTTCAAATTCTCTTTGTGAAAGGATTCTATAAAATTAATTTAAATATTTTTGAAAAATTAATATATTACGATAAAACTTATTTTTGTTGTTTTTCATAAAATTATTTAAAAATAAGCTGGAGATTCTCCACTCGACTACCTCGCAATTTGAATTGGATTAAATAACATATATTATATTTAAATTAAATTTAATTAATTAAATAATAAATTAAAATTAAAAAATAATATTTATTAAACCAGCGCGTGTTTGGTTCTTTGCTGATGGCACCACGTCACGTGCTGGCGCGTGATTTGTGTGTTAAAAAATTAATTCGGGTATTTTCTGCAATTCAGTCAAGCTCAAATTCTATATATATCAGTTTTATACAATTTTTAATCATGTGAAAAACTATCAAACATATATCTTTATTTTTACGGTCATTTTAGAAGAAAAAATGAAAACGTGGTAGGTAATGACCTTCTTCTGGATGAGCTACATATCTCAAAAGTTGATAGAAAACTACGAATTTTGAATAATGCCCGTATACCAAATTTCATGATTCTAGCTCAACATACACACACACACACACATTTTTCTTAACCTTACAATTAGTGAAAATGATTCAGGGACCTTCAAAACGTAAAAAAACATCAAAATCTCGACATCGAAAATTTTCGTGATCGCAATACTATCTCTGGAGTGATAGTAAATATATATTTTTTTTAAGAGAAGAATGAGTAAATTTACTTTAAAAATATTTATAATAATAATAATTTCCTATTTATATTTTATTTTGTGTTTCTAAATAAAAATATCCATAGGAATTAGATCAAAACATTATAATAATACTTGTTTAATATACATATACATAACTTTAACATGTTTATTAATAATATAGCTATATAATGTACCTAGGCACATAAATAATTATATTCCTTTTATATTTTAGTAAAAAATAAAACATTAGTGAAAAGATATATTTTTGTTAAATTAAAAAAAATTTATAAATATATAATAACATAGTTGTTGATGATATAAACATTTTCATCGAGTTGACTGAGTGAAATCCGGAAGATGGAGAAGGAGGTGTAAATCTATTTTAAAGAATACAAATAACTTTAATTTTACTGGCAGGTAGACTAACAAATCACCCTTCTAAAGAAAAAAAAGAAGAAAAATAATTAAAAATTTTTTCCTTCGAAGAAATTGTTTATTTCATCCTAAGAATTATATAATATAAACTCTATAAGTTCTATTTATACTATTGCTATTCCAAATTTTTTTTGGATTTTATTTTACTTGAAATTGAGGAAACTGTAATTAATCTCTATTCCAAGTTATAAAATAAATAATTATATATATAATAGATAACGCATGTAGGAATATATATATCAAATGAAAACTAAATGCGCACAAAGTTTTTCGTTGAATATGAAGCAATTCATCCATAAACTTTGTCAGGCTTATAGAAAAATTATTTTATTCTTTTTAGTCCAAGAGAAAAACCTTATTTTATAATTTTTTTTTATATATTTATATTATTAAAAGATATGCGCACAAGCTCTGGATAAAAATAACTTTCCTCATGTGACGTAGATTTGCAACTATGACGTATTTTTTCATCATGGCATTGTATATATTTTTGATTAAATTTACTAATTTCGAGATTTATTTTAGTCAAACAAGATGTACCTAAAGCATGGGTGTACTTTTGAAGCCAACTGATATTCGGTTTTTAATCAATTGATAATATACTCAATGTTTTAATTAATGACCTTTTATTAATAGTGGTTATTACCTTAGTATTACCTTAGTATTTCTGATAAATACTTTTTAACGAGGATCTGTAGTTTATTTAAAAAAAAAAACAAAAATCTTGCAACTTTTAGATAAAATAAAAATAAATCTGGAGTGTCTCCACTCAACTATCTGAACTATATGAATTGGATAAAATAACGTATATTATATTTAAATTAAATTTAATTAATTATAAATTATAAATTTAAATTAATAAATAATATTTGTTAAACCAGCGCGTGTTTGGCTCTTTGTTGATGGCACCACGTAACGTCCTGGCGCGTGATTGCCAGTAAACGTGTTAAAAAATTAATTCCGGTACTTTTAGCGATTCAATAAGCCTGAATTTCTATATATAGTAGTTTTATACAATTTTTAATCATTTGAAAAACTCTCAAATATATATATCTATTTTTACGGTCAGTTTAGAGGAAAAAAAATCAAAACGTGGTAGGTAATGAGCCACTTCCGGATAAGCTACATTTCTAAAAAGTTGATAGAAAACTATGAATATTGAATAATGCCCGTATATCAAATTTCATGATTCTAGTTCAAATCGTTTTTGCGTAATCTTGTCTACATACACACACACACATATATATATGTATATACACACATACATTTTTCTCAACCTTAGTGAAAATGATTCAGGAGCCTTCAAAACTTATAAAAAGATCAAAATAGCAACATCGAAAATTTTCGTGATTACAATACTATCTCTGGCGGGATAGTAATAAATAAATAAATAGCGTAATCTTATGGTTAAGCTCAAAATTGATTTATTTTAAGAATTTTGATAAATTTAATAGAGAGAAATTTTAAAAAAAGCCATTTTTTTTTATTTTTCAAAGGAATCCAGACAAATTGAATGGGGATGATGGAATAATTGTAATTGGAAATCTTAGATGTGTTCGGATGCACAGTTGGTTTCCGTTTCTCTCTAATGAGTAGTAAAAATGTCAAGAGTGATGTTTTTTTTTCTTTTTTGGGTTAAAAATGATGTTTTCACCATTATCCATTTTTAGAGTTAAATTGAGTAGACGGCCCACTGCTTATTAACCCTTCTCCTTATTTTTAGACATCCTAATCGGCCCTTTTTCTATCCTCGAATGATTTATCTATCTCTCCCTCTCTTCCAATCTCTACGTAGGCATCAGGATAGCAAATTGAAACTCGTTGAGGTTATAATAATTTGTTCCCCGGAATGAATGAACCAGATGGTTATAAGAAGCATGTGAAATCCATTAAAGATTTCGAGAGGATATGTACGTTTCCGATTTTTGTCTGGACTCTGTCACGTGGCGGGGTCGAAATGCAGCTGTCGGACCCCCCCCTCCCCCCTCTCAAGACATACCACCGACGACAAACCACCGGAACATTTGCTAAAAATACAAATCACGGTTTATCCAAGATTTATTGACATATAAAAGGTAAACCAGAGAATTTTTATTGAAATAATGTTTTATTCATATTAATATTAGGCCTTTATATCAATTGAATTTTGATTTCTATTATTTTGATAAATCAAATATTGATTACTAAGCAATCATTTTTATTGTAGATATGAATTCATAGTTTTAATCAATATAAAATATAATAATGTTTAATATAATATTTACTTAAATGGAATAAAATATCAGGTTCTAAACACTATAATACCTGTTGTCATTTTTTTTAACATTTATACTTCATAATATAAATAAATTTAAACAATATAGTATTTAAAAATTTACTCTAATCTGATTAAACATTAAACATAAAATTGTACAATAGAAATGCTGAAAATTACCCATTTAATTTCAGAAAATAATAAACATGTATTTCAATCAATGTTAGTACGTATATTCATTAGTAAGTAAATATGTAAAAAAAAAGTATTATTACTTTTAATCTTAGAGAAAAGAAGAAGAAAATTTTGTAATATAAAATCTAACACTAATTATATTTGAGTCTCTTAAATGTGAAATATATAAGTCAGAAGACACTTAAATTATATGCATAAAGCAATGATGGTGTAACTACCGAAATGCACATAAATTATAAACAAATATTTAAATACAAACCTTGTCTTTAAAATATAAATTATATTATTTTGATTATTATTGTTTAAATATTTTGAATTGTTTTATGTTTAATTTATACGATCTATTTCTATAATGATTTCTTGACGTGTAGGATTGAATTAAGTGATCTTTCCTCATAATCAACCTTGAAATAGTAAAATTCAAATTAACCATCTGCAAGTGTCATGGTGAAACTATTTGCGACATCGTTAGGACGTTTACGATATCAAGTTGAAAACAAACAACAGTTGGTTATTTGTTTATTAGCGCCTAGAGCGGTCCATTGTCTTTGAATGGGGCATTAGAATTCCCAAAATAGCGATTGCATCGGATGCACTCACAAGTGAATGAATTCCAACCAATACACCCGCTTGATAAATAGTCATATGTAAATGGGCATTCTTTACAAATTATTTTAATCACATAATTATAGATCCCTTAAGCCCTTATCTCGATAAATTTAAAATTTATTAAAAAGAAATATAAACAACAACAACAACTACAATAACAACAACCACATCAAGACAAGAAATAATCGAGTTATCTGATACTTTTCATTGAAACAATGTATTATAAGTACGTATATACATATATATTATTACAACAACAAAGAATAGAGATCAAATTAAAATACTTCTTTTGTTCTCTTTGAAAAGCTCTTTATCTTTATATACGTAATTATTTAGCGTAGAACTAAAGAGTTTGAAGTATTCCTTCAAGCAATTGAAAAATCGGATCATATATGAACAATTTATTGGTATTTGTACTAATATAATTTAAGATAATTATATTTAAAAAAAAAATGGAAATTATAATTGTTATAAAGATTGTTCAACTTGATATTATAAAAATACAAGAGAAAATTTATAGTCTCTTGAAATAATACAGAATTATTTAAGAATTCAAATAATTTATTTAAAATAATTACCATTTATTATACAATAAAATATTCATAGTTTTCTAATAAATAATTATTATAATGATATTAAAGAGATTTGAAAAAATAGGTATTTCTAATGCAGAGCAAGACAGAAACAAAAATAAAAAAATATGAAAAATGGATGTAACTAAATAATTGTGGTGAATTTTCGTTAGTACTATTACAAGTGTGGTGGATTATTTTATTTATATTTTTTAATATAAAAAAATTTTGAAAATGAAAAATATATATAGTTATTTAAAAAGATGCATCTTATTTAATAAATTTCTATTTTACGAAATATTAATTAGAAATAAACAATCTATCTATATAATTATCAAAAAAAAAGAAATTTTCAGTTTTGATATTATTTGTTCTTTTTTGTTATATGGTAAATATCTTATTTAAATATTTAATTTATAAATTGATTTAAATTTAAATATAAATTATAAAATAGTATAAAATATATGTAAAATATTTCATATTTTGTGGAGTTTACGGGGAACTTGTGTCTGTGAGGTTGGTAGTGTTTGGTTGTTAAAAGATGATTGTTTGCCAAATAATTAATTTTAAAGATGGAATAGTTGGTAAATATTAATAAATATAATATCTGGTTTTGATAGTAAAGATAAATGAAGTGTTGACTTTAAAAACCAATTGTTTTTTTAAGGTAACTGGGTTATATAATTTGTATATATTTTTAATTTGTATATATGTTTTTATTAAATTGTTTTTTTAAGGAATCCATTGGTCAAGTCATTTAACCTCAACTAATTACTAACTTATATATATATCTAAAAGAATTAGTATTTTATAATTTATCATGCTTTGTATAAATAAATCTTTAGTGATGGGGGGTGGGTGTAACGGCGTTACTTACATCCTCTTAGTACCAGGTTCAAGTCCTGGACTTGGGAGAGACCCGGATCAAGGAAATTTCTCTATTTTGAGTCGATGGGATGGAGTCATCCCAGCCTCCGGAATCAAAATTAGGTAGCTAGTTGATAAAAAAAAGTGACTCTAATCAAGAAAATCAAGGTTAAGATTGATAGGACCCCGTTGTATTGACCATAGGACCCCTAATTTATATAACTAACTTGTAGAGACTGTCCTTACGTAGGCTCTACAAAAGTGAGAGATTTTTACCGACCGACGATAGTAAGGGAGGTATTGTTTTCACACCAAATTTCACATGTGGAGATTTTTACATATCTCCACGAATCATGCATTTTCTAAACAGAAAAAAGTATTTTTAGCATGATGTCTGTCCGTCTGTCCGTCCGTCTGTCCGTCCGTCCGTCTGTCCGTCCGTATAGATGTGTACAGCCTGAACGGCTCAACCGATTTTGATGAAATTTGGTATATTTACTTAATGCATCAGTGGGATGAATTGATCAACTTTTGGTGCAATTCCGGAAACCGGAAGTGGTAGTATTAGCGATCGACGATAGGAAGGAAAGGGTTATTTTCACACCAAAGGAGATTTTTTTATATATCACCACGAATCATGCATTTTGTATTGGTTTTATCCTCGAAAAAAATCATATTTATTAGTTTTTTCTTGATTTAAAATTATATGAACTCATCCAGCCATGCATGACGTCACAGCCTGGTCTTGCATATATATATTATAAATAAAATAAAATTAAAAATGTTTATATTTATTATTTATGTATCCATATCTGTTTTTTATTACATTAATAGATATATGAAAATTATTTGAAATTGTTTCTGTAGCTGGAAATTAATTTATTTCAAACCGTCGGTCGGTTCGGACCTGGCCACAGGTCAACTTATTTTTTTTAATAAACCTTTATATATTTGCAATCAACCCCCCCCCCCCACTAGTATTAATTAGCCACATATTATATTTTTATATACAATCAAATTGAAATAGAAAAGTATAAAATTAATAAAAATAATTTTTCCTTAAGGACTAGGTGAAATTAAACTTTATTGATATAATTGTTTTAGGCGCATTTCGGTGGTTACACCATTATATTTCCTCTTTACAACTTAGCAACTATAATTTAAAAACTTGAAATTTCACAGAGAAAATTTTAATTAATAATTAGGTGATTATTCAGGTAAACTCATTTTTATGGATTTTGATAATACTTGACCAGTGGGTTCCTTTTGCAATTCCAAATAAACTTTTCTTATGAAAATTTTCAGGGCATCTTATAGTTTTCGAGATAATAATTATTAATTAAATTAAATTAAAACCGAACTTATAAAAACCGAAAATTAGTGAATAAGTGAATAATTAGTGGATAAGTCAATAAAACATTACTTAATGGCACATTTTGACGTTCATAACTAACCTGTCAAACTTAAAAAATCTTTATTTTAATAATTTTTAACTCGAAAACTATAAGATGCCGGTGAAAAATTGCATAAGAAAAGTTTATTTGAAATTGCAAAATGAACCCACTGGTAAAGTATTATCCAAATCCACGAAAATAAGTTTACCTGAATAATTACCAAAAATTATTTTTATTTTCTTTTATACCTATTTATAAGTTTAATTTTAGCTTATAAACTTAGTAAAATGTTTCAACTAGGTATTGTAGTTATAACTTTTATTTACCATTACATATACTTAACCTGTAGTAATTTTCTGAAACGGGACATACATATTATAAATACACAAATACACAAAGGTAAATAATTTGTACACTTTTTAAAAATGTAATTTGTGTTAATGATTATATTTTTATTTTCCATTTAAATTACGCTAAGTTTTATCAAGAAAAAAGATGGGAATGAATGCAGCTCGTTGATGAATCATAGATGAGCACCCTTAAAGGTAGGGTAGCTATTTAAATCAATGATCTCATTTTTCAAAAATTAAATGTATAAAAAATTCGATGAAAATTCGATTTCAATTTGTCAAAAGAGTGAACAGACAGACGCCAAGTGAAGTTGAGAAAAACGTTATAAAATAAAAATTATTTATTATATTTTTTCAACCATACAAACTAAATCTATTTTGATAATTATAATTAAGAATTTTCATATTTATTAGAAGCTTGCATGGGAGGGTTGAATGAATCTTTTTTTCTTTTTCTTACCCTCTCTCTATTTTGCAATTGGTATCGTTAATATGAAAATTTTTTTTCCCCATTTGAATTCCATCTCCATTAAACATTAGAATGCTTTTAAGAGTTTATTTATTGCAATTATAATAAAAAATATATATTTATATATATATATATTTGATAAGGAGATTTGAAAAAGAAAAAAAAAGATTGTATTTATAATCATTTTCAAAGAAATTCGCTTGAGTGGTGTTTTTTCTAATTCAGACCAGTGGCGCCTAAAAGTATTTTCTTACCATTTATAACTCCCTGTATAATTACTATTAAGCATGCAAATGTGTCTTTTGTTTTATTTACATATCCATTCCAGAGATATGATAAAAAAAAATTAAATAGATTAATAGTCGAAGGAAGGTGATAGTGATTTCGCTGACGTTTATTTTTCATTCTATGAATTATGAGATTTTTTTTATTTCATTATTCGATAAGATTTTTTTTACTCTTATTTTTAATCACCATCATTGATACCATCCTTTTAATAAAATTTATTTAATTATTTTTTTTTTATATTTAAAAGAATAATTTAGTTTATTTATTATTGAGGTGTGATGCGATGTAGATATTTTTATTTAATTTAAGAATTATAAATTTTTCAGGTATCAATTTTGAAAATTTTTGAAAATATGTGTGTGTGTGTGTGTATCTGGAAGGTAAGGGCTATTCTCCAACAACCAGATTGTGTTAAATTTTTGTAAAAATCGCCTCCCTCCCTCCCCGCCAAAAAATAGTCTGTTCAATCCATAAGTTAGTATACTTACAAAATTTATCATGTATTTCAAAATTTTAAAAATTTAATACAATTATGTGTGTATATTTGAGGTGAACCTGCAATTAATTGGAATTAGTAGAAATCAAATCTATAAATTAAATAAATAGAGATGAAATTTAATTAATAGTCAAAATGAGAGGGTTTTTTCTTAATTTCTTATTTCATTGTCTGTTGAAAAATATGATAGTTTTTTCTTTGACAATTCTGAATATCAGAATTTTTATATATATTATATATTAGTATACATTTTAATTCAATTGAAATTAAATTAAAGAGACAAAAATTAATGAGAAAATTTTTTCAAAGATTGACTAAGAAAAAATATCAAATAACACAAAAATATTTAGAATAAATAATAATTAAAAATTAAAATTTTTATTATTAATTCATATCTATTAAAATTTATATTTATATTTCTATAATTATATTATCGAAGGTGTTTAAAGTTAAAGATATTAAATGATAATAATAATAAAAACCAAACTTACAATTTTCTTTTAAATATAAAAAAATATAATCGAAATCATAACCCAGTGTTAAAATGATGAACTACTAAACTTGAGTGAATGAAGGGTCTAAGTTCACAAAAATTAAAAAAAATGATAATATAATACTTAATGTGTATAATAAATGATTAAACTCAAACTTAAATTATACTTAGAAATTGAAGTTGAAATGTAAAATTTTTTCAATATCTCTTCATTATCTTTGAATCAATTTTAATATGTTAAGTTTTATAATTTTATGAAATTAAATCAATTTTTTTAAATATAGCTGTAGAATTTTATATGAAAATTACTACTTATCAAATTATTGATCTATTGATTTTGATCTTGATCTATTTTGACTATCTCGCCAGAAAATTTTCGATGTCGAGATTTTGATGTTTTTATACGTTTTGAAGGTCCCTGAGTCATTTTCACTAAAGTTAAGAAAAATGTCTGTGTGTGTGCATATAAACAAGGTTACGCAAAAACGGTTTGAGCTAGAATTATAAAATTTGATACACGGGTATTATTCAAAATTTGTAGTTTTATATCAACTTTTGAGAAATGTAGCTCAAACGGAAGAGGGTCATTACCTACAACGTTTTCATTTATTTTCCTCTAAAGTGACCGTAAAAATAAAGATATATGTTTGCTAGTTTTTCACATGATTGAAAATTGTATAAAACTGCTATATATACAATTTCAGCTTGATTGAATAGCAGAAAGTATCCGAATTAATTTTTTAACACTGCAAATCACCCGCCAGCACGTGACGTAGTGCCATCAATAAAGAGCCAAAGACTCGTTGGTTTAATAAATATTAGGAGTATATATTAATTTTAATTTATAATTTATAATTAATTAAATTTAATTTATATATAATATATGTTATTTAATCTAATTCAAATTTGCGTGATAGACGAGTGGAGACAGTCCAGATTTTTTAGAAGAGAATCATATATGTATATATATATATATATATATATGTACCATGTATAGGTATTATAACTTCTAATGAAATATAATATAATTAGATTGGATATTAATTGATAACAAAAACATAGACAAAAGAAAATAAATCAATTTGTTATGTTATCAATATAAATGATGTCAAGTTGAATTTTGTTAATCCTCTTTCAATGTAACACTTGTACTCATTTGAAATTCTTTTGACATTATTATATAGTCAAGTGAATGAAATTTCAAGGTGGGCGTGTGGAAGTGGTCCAGGCGTTTCGTTTTCCCACTCGATTTCTAATCTAGCTTCAAAGAGCCGAGAACATTTCACAAACCCTTTGATGCCTAAAATTGTCCCACCACTTTGGAGGTCCCAACCGAATTCAAATATAAATAAAACGTTTAATAGAGACTGACATTTGTTTCTTTTGATCATCGATGATTTATTTTTAAAGATTTGCAAATCAAAAACATCTAAAATCCAGGTCGAAGTCACTTGCCTTAGTTTTCAATTAAGAAATGGATTCTTCATCCCCTTACAGCATCGAATGTTATCTAGTCAGTTGTAGATCAAATAGAAAGTGGTTTATCTCTTTCAACGTAACATCGATTGGAGATTGCTGTTGGTCGTGTCCTTGTTGCTCATTACCAGGCAAACGTTAACTAATTGATACCTTCTTACTCCACGATCTGGAATTTTTTTTTATTTTGCAAACTAAGCAAACTGCACGATCATGTTTTTTTTTAATCAATTTTAAATAAAAAAAAAGATCAACACTATATTTTTTTACATGAGTAATATCTCAAAACAAACAAGAATATAATATATACAGAGTATTTCAATGAAACGGGATGAATGTAGGTGGTCTTAGATTTCGGAGTTTGTTAGGGAAGACAAACTAGCGCATCACTTCCTGTATGTATTGTTAAATGGGCGAACAATGAGGTTAGGTAGTGTAAGTAGTAAAGAACCAATTACTTAATTCCATTAAATTGAATAACCCTTTATTTATATTTTCATCTTTATATTTGTATAAAATAATTAACAGTTCTTTTTGATCAGTTTTTATTTTGGTGTCATTTTGTTATCTATATATATAAAGGAGAGTGTTTGTTTGTATGTATGTAATTTGTTTACTTTTTTGCTGTCATAGAAACAAAAAAAAACAAATTTCTTACTTAACCGACACTTGGCAATTTAGAATTATAAACAAAGACAATTGACCAAAGGACCAAGGACCAAAGAGAGATGAAATCACCGTGGTATGGCGGAGATGGCATAACGAGGAATTGTATGACCTCTATGCAACTCTAGATATAGTTAAGGTTATAAAATAGAGAAGGCTGGAATGGGAAGGGGTCATGGCTAGAATGGTAGTTTAAAGATCGGCGAAAAATATTTGGAAAAACCGATTGGGAAACGTCCTGTGGGATTGGGAAGACCAAGAACGTGGTGAGTGGACAATGTAGGAAGGGACGTGGGACAGATGGGACAGGGTAGGAGTTAGATGGTTATAGCTCAGACTTGGGGGTCACTTTCGAGTCACAGGGATAGATAGATTGATATAACAAATACAATAGTAATATATAATTAATTTACTGATTAAATTAAAATATCTTTTAAATAAGAAGACAAAAAGATATGATAATATAATGTAATATACTGATTGCAACAAAATGGATGAAAACCTTTTACAAACCGACTTTCAACGAAATACTATGTATTACTTCGGGGGTACAAGGGGCGGAGCCCCCGTCTAGGTGAGAAAAGCGCCGAAGGCGCTCTGATCAGCTAGTATATTATAAATTAAAAGCACTACGTATAAAAAGAGGTACTCAAAAAAATTTAAATTAATTTTAAATTTTAACTTTTTTATTAAAATATTAAGCATATATAGCTTTCACTTATACGAATACACTTGTCAATTTTTATTATTATTTTTTTAAAGTTGTTTAAATTCATCTTTAGTCACACACACACACATGTTTGATAGCGCCTTCATTATTATATATATATAATTATAAAAAAAAAAATAATTTCAATATATATTTATAAATCAAATAATTTAATATATTTCTTAGGTTAAAAGAAGAAAGTTTTGGTCTCACTCAGGTAAAAAAAATAGTTTTCTTTTTAAAAGAAAATTAATTTTTATATATATATTAGATATTAAAGTGATAAATTATATTTAAAAAAAAGCTGGAGTGGCTCCACTCGACTTTCTCACATATTTGAATTGGATTAATTAACATATATTATATTTAAATTACATTAAATTAATTATATAAATTATAAGTTAAGCTTAATTTAACAGGATTAATTAATTAAAAAATTTAAATGTACAGTATAGTATTGATATTTAATTAATTTCATTAATTATCATTCAATTAATTTAAAACCTTTACCCAGCTTCTAAAACAGCGTGTGTTTGGCTCATTGTTAGTTGATGACACCACGTCACGTGCTGAAACGTGATTGGCAGTCAACGTATTAAAAAATTAATTGCGGTACTTTCAGCGATTCAATCAAGCTGAAATTCTATATATAGCAGTTTTATACAATTTTTAATCATGTGAAACACTATCAAACATATATCGTTATTTTTACAATCACTTTAGAGGAAAAGAAATCAAAACGTTGTAGGTATTGATCCTCTACCGCAGTGATTCTCAACCACTGTGCCGCGGCTCCTTAGTGTACCACGAGATTACGAGACTCTTAAACTTTTTTTTCTAAATTTTTTTCAATTTGGTTCTAAAAAACAAAAGGTAAACCGTTTTTGGGACCACTTTTTTCAATATGGTAAACTTTTACACTTATCATTTTCTTTGTGTGCCGATAAATTTTTACAGCGTTAAAAGTGTGCCGCGGTAAAAAAAGGTTGAGGATCATTGCTCTACCGGATGAGCTACATTTCTCAAAAGTTCATAGAAAACTACGAATTTTCAATAATGCCCGTGTACCAATTTCCATTATTTTTACTTAATCTCACAGACCATCTGTAGAGCAATACTATCTCTGGCGAGATAGTAAAAATTATATTATGGCCAAAAAAAAAAATTCAAAAAATAAAAATTTAAAACTTGTAATAAAAATGTCAAAACTTGCAATTTCAAAATAAATATATATTATCATAATAATATAAACACATTTCATATTTGTTTATAATTTAAAATTTCTAGTTAAATATTTCTTTATAACAATTGAATAATATTTATTTCAATTATTATCACTTTTAATTATTATATTTTAATTAAGTCGTATACTGTACAGTAATATACTGCCTATAAATTAGTAAATCAAAAATAGTATTTTATTTAGATTATTTAGAGTTATAGTGTAATTTTATTATATATTAGTAGCTGTTTTAGTCATTAAAATTTTCATTCGTTTGTTATTTTATTTTCCACTTTGGGTGTTTCATTTTGTCCATAAAAAGAGAATATTATATTTTTTGTCCCTAATTTCGATTGTTAACAAGTCTTTCATCATAATATTTTTTTCCCAGAAGAAACTTTATAACATGACAATGAATAAAAAATATAATTAGACATTATGAACCTTTGCCGACTGAATTAAATTACTATGAATAAACAGAGGGTTGAAAGGAAAAGGAAATGTTACCAATCAACTGTTTGGATGAGCGTTAATGTCTTTTTAAAAACGCCAATGAAATGATAATTCAATTGAAGTAGTGAGAATTAAAAATAAACAACCCACTTCATATCAGATTGGGGTGTTTATCATGAAACCAGCCCACATTCCCCATAATTTTAAAATAAATAAAAAAAAAGGTTTAAATTTAATTATTTATATAATATTCAAAATGAGGGGATTTCGTCGTTTCTAATATGGACAAATTTATCCCCTATTTTTCATTGTGTTTTGAAAAATATGAATGGTTTTTCTTTGTCAATTCTGAATATCCTATATTTAAATATATATAATTTAGTTACATCAAATTGAAAATAAATTAAAGAAACAACGACTAATGAGTAATTTTTCACAAAGATTAACTAAGAAAATTTAAGATAACAAAAATATTTAGAATATATAATAATTCAAAATTACTATTAATTAATAAATTATTAAATTAATTAATTAAATTTGATTTAATTTAATTTAAGTCTCATCAACAGTTATGAATCGACGCAAAAATTCGTTTGGATTACGCCTACAGCGCCAAATTGTCGTTAGAAATGGTTTTTCGAAGCAATTTTTGGTCTAACGTTAGGAAATGCGGCACCCACATTGCACATAGCTTTCCATATTCAAATGGTTTTGCAAAATATTTCGCACACGTTCAGCTGACATCGTACAGGTCTCAGCTATCTTGAATTTTGAAAAATAAAACAAAGAAAAAATTGAAAAACATCGTTTTTCTTGGTCAGGTCGGAAACTTTTCAGACCACCCTCGTATATATATAATTATATTATCGAAGGTGTTTTTGGCTACTTGTTATAAATTATAAAGTTAAAATTATAATTTTCTTTAAATATAAATAATATAATAAAAAGTGTAACTCACAGTAAAATGCTGAACTACTAAACTTCAGAATAAGAGTTCAAAGCTCTCAAATTTAAAAAAAAAAATTTAATATAATATTTATTGTAATAAGAAAAAACAAATTTTTTTTTAATAATAAATTAAAAATCAAATTTAAAAAAATCCAATTGATGGATAAATTACAAACTTGATTTTATTTTATTATAACTTTTTATTATTTATATTGATTAACTAACAACAATATTATTTTTATTTAATTTCTATATTCTCGAACATTACAGAAATTTTCTCAATTTAATATTGAACCATACTAATAGTCTTCCAAAAAAACATATATCTCCTCTTAAAAGTTGAAAAGCTTCCGACCTAACCAAGAAAAACGATGTTTTTCAATTTTTTTTTTTTTGTTTTATTTTTCAAAATTCAAGATAATTGAGACCTGTACGATGTCAGCTGAACGTGTGCGAAATATTTTGTAAAACCATTTGAATATGGAAAACTGTGTGCAACGTGGGTGCCGCATTTCCTAACGTTAGACCAAAAATTGCTTCGAAAAACCATTTCTAACGACAATTTGGCGTTGTAGGCGTAAT
The DNA here is from genome assembly GCA_963082975.1 of Labia minor. NCBI lineage: Eukaryota > Metazoa > Arthropoda > Insecta > Dermaptera > Spongiphoridae > Labia > Labia minor. The sequence continues at coordinate 30,569,449 of OY720350.1, read as the reverse complement.
CCAAACGAATTTTTGCAACGATTCATAACTGTTGATGAGACTTAAATTAAATTAAATCAAATTTAATTAATTAATTAAATAATTTATTCATTAATTGAATTAATTAGAACACCGTTATGAGAAATGTATCAGTGTTGATGGAGATTATGTTGAAAAATATAGCAAAAAAAAAATTTAAAAACATCGATTTTCTTGGTCAGGTCAGAAACTTTTCAGACCATCCTCGTAAAATTAAATTCTTTCCAATTTATTATTAATTTTTTAAAATATAATTCATTTAAAATAAGAGAATTATTAATAGAATGTGAACCTTTATTTTATAGTGTTTTAGAGAAATTCAATTTGAAAAATAAATAGAATAGGGGTGAAATAAAATTATATCGTGTTTAATAAAAATCGTTCGAAAAAATTATAAACAAAAACTTAAAATGGCAAGTTAATTTATTTACTAATTTATATTTATCTTGATCTGCCTGATTGATTGAAACTAAAAAAAATAAAATAAAAAATAAAAAACTTTACACTTAATTTTTCATAAGTTATTTTTTTTTTTTTTTAATTAAAATATTAATTATATATGATTCTGTAAAATTTGAAAGATATAAATTCTCAACTTTTTTTTTTACTTTGTTCACTAATAGCTTTTAATTTGCTGATCGTATCGGGGGAAAATGTAGGTGTTTTCGAAACTAAATAGTACCAAGAGTGGGAGATATTTATTCTTCGTGTTAACCAATGGCTGGCCATGTTTGAATAATTAAACATTCTTTTTTTTTCTTTTTATGGTAACAATAAACTTTATAGAAGTGTTAGTATATATATATATATATGTGTTTGGATATAAAGGGTGGTCCTTTGGGGGTGGAGTCTTCAAGACACGCAACGAGGGGACGGGGGACCACACAAGAAGTGAGTATGTGGCCCACGCCATACTAATTACCCACTTAACCCCTCTCTACTTGTTCAATTCTCTCCCCCTTCCAATCCATCTACCGGTGGGCCCCATGCTAATTAAAAAAACATTCAGGTATTACTTTGCTAATTTTTAATTGTCACTTATTTGTCATTCCTAGATCCATTTCAGAAGATACTTCTACTAAATAAATAAATAAAAAAAATATGGAAATTTGCATTGGTTAAGTTACCACACATTCATTTGCATTCATCCATATTCTATCTCATTAATAGTTTACTAGCCTTTTACGTTAGAACACAGTATATATATATATATATATTAATACAAGAAATTAATGTGAGAAATTGTAAAGCATAATAAATTAATTGTATATGTTGCACATACGGGCAGTTTGAATTATTAAAAGTATTATTAAAAAAAAATAAAAATTAAATTTTTAATGTTAGTTATAAATATATATACACACATACCATAAAAATATATTAATCTAAATTATATAAATATATTATTTTTGCCTATAAAAATACATAAGTTGGCACCACTGCTAGAGGATTCAAAGATACAATTTTACGTACAAAACACAGATATATAAGATATTTACTAAATTTCAATTTAATTGAATTAAAAAGCAACGCGTTCCCCCTTAAAGAACTCTAAGACCTTAAAATAAAATATGAGCTGTGGCCAGACACAGAACCGACGATTTAAAATAAATTAATTTCCAAACAACATTATATATTATAAATATCCGAAAATTAATATAATAAAAAAAAATATTTTTAAAACTTCAATTAAAATGTCTAAATTATATTATTTTGGTTTTTATTTATAGTTTAATTACACAATTATTAATTACTATTATATATATTTTAAGTAAAATATTCTCCGAAAATTAATATAAAATAAATACTTTGAAAACTACCACTTCCGGTCTCCGGATATACACCAAAAGTTGATGCATTCATGTTAATGATGCATTAAATAAATATACCAAATTTTATCAAAATCCGTTGAGCCGTTCAAGCTGTACAGGCGGACACACAATGGACAGTCGGACAGTCATCATGCTAAAAATACTTTTTCCTGTTAACAAAATGCATGATTAGTGGAGATATGTAAAAATCTCCACATGTAAAATTTGGTGTGAAAATAATATCTTTCCTTACTATCGTCGGAGGGTAAAAATGAAATTTTGTATTCATAAAACATAAAGAAATACATAAAGTAGATTTCTTATTCAAAATTACAATTATTACTCATCTTTTGAACTGTTCCAATAGTAAATTATAATATTTAAACTCCCTATATATTAAAAAATTATTTCTGTATATTAATCATTAAGATAATGTAAGAATTTAATGTGTCGTAGAAGTTCTAAAAAGAAATAGGGAAAAAAATAGTTTCAAATCCTACTTCCTGGTAAAAGAGCTTTTCGACTGTCACAGATGGATCCCTGTTGGCTTGTCACTTGAAAGACTTAACACATACATATAGGCTTAGAGGATTAGAATGGGTCTATAAATGTAGCTCATACAAATTTATGCATGTCCTTTTAGGTTCAATCCTCAGTTAATGACAGCAGTAAACGGAAATGCATTTCAAATTATAGGAATCTATATCAATTATTCTTAACTAAGTGCATACCTGAAAAAATAAATTATTAATTACTCCTCTTTAAGTATGATCAACATTCATTCGACTTTGTAAAATATTAAGATTTTGATATTTTATTTTGTTTTTATTTTATTTTTAAAATTTTCAAAATCAATTTATAACCAATTTAATTTTTAAATTCAAAATTTGTAATTTTTGTGGATTTGGTGAGATTTGATCCCTATTCCCAAGTTCAGTAGCCCTACACAATACCAATTCATATGATTCGTATGATTTATATGTATTATAGAGATTTGTTAGTTAGTTATTTTTAAAACTTTTTTTATTAATATTACTAAATTTACTAATATCTCATTTAATTATATAGAAATATATAGATAGTCATCTAATAATCAATTTTACTTATAGGAATTAAATATTAACAATTATTTTAAGGTTTAATATGAAAAAAACTAACTAATAGGCTAAAACTTATAGACATGATTATAACATTTTATTATAACGTTTAATAGATAAGTACCGGGACCCCGAGCCTCGGCTCGGTAATTAAGTTAAAAAAAAATTAATTATTATTGGGTTTGGCTGGTCGACTCTTTACAAAATATTGATATACAATTTTTTAATTATTTATTAAAATTATTAAATGTTGCATCATTGCATCAATCTGATTAAAATGAATGGAACTTGGGGTCCTCAATAATACATAAATATGTATTATTATGTTTCTAAGTGCATGGATATTTTTTTTTATTGTGGAAGAATGATAAATATATATCGTAATTTATAATTATAAAATATTATTAAAATATATATTTTTAATTTTATTTCGAAATTAAATAAAAAATTTTAAAATATTTTAAATATAAAAAAATATTAATACAATATCCTTTAAAAAAAGGCGGGAGTCAAATTTCAATATGGATGACATAGTGACGTCACATATATACATTTAAATTAAAAAATAAAACTAATAAAGATGAATTTTTCCAGAGATATGATCAATAAAACTTAATTTTTCTTTATAAATACTATCTTTGATGTGAATTTCAAAAAAATCGTTAGAGCCGTTTTTGAGAACCCATGTACAAACAAACAATTTTAGCTAGCATAAGAAGATAAGATAAGATAAGATTTATTAGAAATTCATGAAATTATAAACTGCATAAAAACTAGAGAATAAATCTGGTATAAGTGTGTTTTAGGTTATAATTATAATTAAGAAAAATATAAAATGAAACACTTTCGAAAAATAAATTTTATTTTAAAGTAATTTAATAATATAATAATAATAATAATAATATATTAATTTCAATATTTCAACATTGGTATTTATAGACTGATAACATTCCTTAAGGAGAAACAAAGAACATCAGTTATTAGTTTTTAAAGTAATATATAATAATAATAATAATAATATATTAGATACTAAAAAGAAAATGATAAATAGTAATACATTTGATCAATTATGGAAAAATATGGTGTTTCATTTTATTTTTTCTTAAGTTCAAGGATATATTTTTCTAGGAACTACTTTTTATGTAACCCTATAATTCTTTTTAAATTTTGAAATAAAAAACAAACAAACTTCCAAATTACTATAAATATAACTGGATCTGAGAATTTTAAATTTTTTTTCTGTTCTTGAAAATGCTTAGCCTCAACAACCATATTCTTCTAACGGTTCCTACTATAAACCACTTTTCAAATTGTCTAATTTTCAAATATTAAATATAAATTTTAATTTATCCACAATTCAATGTTTTCTAATTTTCCTAAAAAAAAAAATAAATATAAATCTAAATTGCACTCGTATTTTATTGATTATATTTGCTAGTGTTTATTTAATATAGATTCCCTTTATTTTTATTTTATTACCGACCGACGATAGTAAGGGAGGTATTGTTTTCACACCAAATTTCACATGTGGAGATTTTTACATATCTCCACGAATCATGCATTTTCTAAACAGAAAAAAGTATTTTTAGCATGATGTCTGTCCGTCCGTCTGTCCGTCTGTCCGTCCGTCCGTATAGATGTGTACAGCCTGAACGGCTCAACCGATTTTGATGAAATTTGGTATATTTACTTAATGCATCAGTGGGATGAATTGATCAACTTTTGGTGCAATTCCGGAAACCGGAAGTGGTAGTATTAGCGATCGACGATAGGAAGGAAAGGGTTATTTTCACACCAAAGGAGATTTTTTTATATATCACCACGAATCATGCACTTTGTATTGGTTTTATCCTCGAGAAAAATCATATTTATTAGTTTTTTCTTGATTTAAAATTAAATGACGTCATCCAGCCATTCATGACGTCACAGCCTGGTCTTGCATATATATTATAAATAAAATAAAATTAAAAATGTTTATATTTATTATTTATGTATCCATATCTGTTTTTTATTACATTAATAGATATATTAAAATTATTTGAAATTGTTTCTGTAGCTGGAAATTAATTTATTTCAAACCGTCGGTCGGTTCGGACCTGGCCACAGGTCAACTTATTTTTATTTTGGACTTGGCGGTGTGCACCTGTGAATATACGAGAAACATGAGCCACATCAACCGAAAATAAGTATCTCGTTAACGTTTTGTAAATAAACATATTTGCATTGGAATTGTGTAGTATAATGTCGACAATTCCCTCTAATCTTCTAGTTAAGCCTTCATAATAACAACCAAATAAGAGATTCTCAGGTATTTGTTTGTTTTTCCGAAATGCTGCAGGTGCTATTTAAAATGCCATGAAAATTGTTGTTCTGCGCCTGGAAGGCGCCACCCACAGCGCAAGCAGAGACTCGCTCGTGACTATCGAAACGTCACAGACAAATGATCATTGCTTTAATTGCCGTGTAGTTCCCAAGACATGCACACCAAATTCGTCTTGATGTTAACCTAATTCCAAGAGCTTATCTTTTTTTGTCTTCTTTTTCTTTTTTTTTTTTGTTTCTTATTCAATTTTTCTCAATTTCCCTCTGGAGGAAAATGAACAAATCGAAAAAAAAAAAAACAATATACCCTTCTTTTAAAGAATAAACAAATTGAATTTGGATGCTTGTCTAGTTAACTGCTGACGTAAGCAAACAACGTTACTATTTAGAGTAACAGGATTGTATTGGCTTTTGCATTTCCATTTTGAGAGTATCTTAATTAACCTTTCTTAAGATGTCAGTGATTTAAAACCACGGATATAATGCTTTTTAACAAGAATACTCATCGGAATGAAAACGGATAGAAATAATTAACAGAACTAAGTTCTGACAGCGCACCAGAAAAAGTTAATAAATGACCTGTCTCAAAATCTAATATCCCCGAGCTATGGAAATACTCCAAAGTTTTCTAATTATATACATATTCTACAAAAAAGTAATATTATATTAAGCGTTTTGATCATCTATTTGTAAAATAATGCATGATATATTAATATTTTTTTTTCTTTAAATTCACTTAGAATCTTTCTTTTTAAGTTATTTTCACTTTCTTGACGAAATTATTTCCAGACTTCTAATTAGAAAATCCAAATATAGTTTTAGGATTTTTCTTTCTGGAAATGTTGTAAGACTATAAGATTATGCTTGCCTATAGTCTTACAACATTAGTCAACCTGGTCGTTACCATCCAGTGATGAGATTTTAAACTTTTTCGCTAATTTATAGAAATTCAAAATTAATTCTGTAATTAATAAAAAGAGATATTTATATGTTAATAATTATTACATTGTAATGAAATAAATTAAATTTTCAAATTTAATACTCCAATTTCACTAACTTATTTTCAAGTTATTCATATCCATATTTAATTGTTAGCAAATTAAAAATTGCGCTAGAGTGGAAAAGATACAAAAGTGTGCGAAAGATATAAAAGGACAACCACTGTTAAAGATATTGACTATATAGACTAATTATAGATATTCTCCAAAATATTCATATATAGTACAAAGGATATATAAAGACTTAATCAAAATATATTCCAAATATCTAAAAAATAATTTTTAGTATAAACGTAATACAGCTTTATAGAAGTCGCCCATATAATAAATGGACAATTGTATATAATTGAATTTTAGTTGACTAGATTAAAAAGAGGGGATTTGTAGAGGGTGTTATTTTTGGAAAATTTACCCCTTTATCTACGAATTCATGCAACTGGCAATGAATAAATATTTCTTTAAAATTAAAAATTGGATCAAACAATTAATATAGTATTTTTAATACTAACAATAAACCAAAAGTGTAAAATAATTTAATTTTCTATAAAGTGAAATAAAATTTGATTTTGTGTGGTACAATATATTTATTTACTTTTATTAATAATAGCCACTAAACGAGGTAAAAAGATATCATTGACTTGAATTAAGATATTAGATAATAATTGTATAATAAATAAGATATCAAAATTTATATAAATAAAAATACATTGATTTTCAGATATGATTTGAAGAAAACTGCTACAGAATCGCATAGAATGCTTGCCAAAGCATATGGTGAACATGAACTTTGCAAAACTTAATACTTTGCGTGGTTTAAAATTTAAAAAAGTGTAAAAAAAGAGTATAATATATTATGAGCTACTAAAACCTGACGAAACCGTTAACACTGATCGTAACCAACAACAAATGATCGATTTGAATCAAGAAATATGTGCAAAACGACCGGAATATGCAAAAACGCAACATAAAGTCATTTTGCTTCATGATAATACCCCTTAACATACAGCAAAACGGGTCTCGAATATGATCGAGGCGTTGAATTGGGAAGTACTAGCGCATGCGTCTTATTCTCCAGACTTGGCTCCGTCTGATTACCATCTATTCGCATCATTGGAACATGCACTCGCCGAACAATACTTCGATTCGAAAAACTGGTTCGCTTCAAAAGAAGAATTGTTTTTTTTTTTTTGGCGTGGCATTCATAACCTGCCGAAGAGGTGGGAAAAATGTATACATTCCAATGTAGACTATTTTGAATAAAATATTTTTTATAATTTTCAAATAACAGACGAGCAATTTTTACAAAAAATTCCGGTTTCATACTTTTAAACCTGTGATTTATATAATATTTTATAATTTAGATTATTCTTTAAAAAATATTTTAAAAAATTCAATATTAATTCATATGGTATTTCCTATAAAGAAAATTTATGTTTTTTTGTTTTACTTTTCTTTTATTTATAATTTAACTTTGTATTTAAAAAATAATAATTAATTTGAATTTATTTATTTGTTTATTAATTAGATGAAAATTATAATTCTGCATTTGAGATATTCCTTTATAATTTATTCATTATTAACTATCTTTTACAGGCTATTGTCAGTCCTTTTTGGATATTTATTTATTTATTCAATTGTTTTATATAAAAAAATAAAAAAAATGATATTTTATTAAAAGGGATTCTCTAAGATAAAAAATACAATAATAGATAAATTGGATGGCGCTAAAGGAGCAAATCGAATAAATAATGGATGATAATAATCTATGTACCATTCGTGCATTTAAGGAAGGCGGTGTAGCAATATTGCAATAAAATAACATATTTTTTATTGTTTTATTTCTTTTTACTTATATATTTATTTATCTTATTTATTTATTTTATATACATATTGACTAATGTGCTTTTTCTCTTTTTATGTTTTTAGCGATTAATCGCTCGAATGGTTTGCCTAATTGTCAACCCATTTACCTTACCTTCATGTCACAAACAACAACAGGTGTCCGGACGTACACCTGAATAGGATTCCTCAATTCTCCATTTCCGTCGTCAATAACGTTTGCAAAATATCTCATTTATCACAAAATGAAATGAATTTCTTTTTACACAAGTTTGACAAATGATTGATAGATAAGTTATACTATTACACCAATTCAAGTTTTGTTTAAGATCTCCCTCTCCCTCTCTCAGATGAAAAAAAATTTATTAATCTTATTCATGTGAAAATTAGCTAGGAAATAAAAAAAAAGAAAAAAAATGAAAATTTCGAAACACACTATAGATAGACAAATTTAATAGAATTGAAAAAATTTCATGAAATGTTAAAAAAAATCACCCTTCACGCTTTATATTTAAGAATTTGAAAGGAAAAATTTCATTAAAATAAAAAAAAAAAAAAAAAAAAAAATAGAGGTAAGTATATATTCTTTTAAATCTTTGCACGTTGAAAAACATGTTAAATTTTTTAACTAGGTCATGGTAATATTATTGATAGAAAATGATGATAGATTTATATAAAAAAATAAATTGCTTCTCGATTCAAAACTACGCTATTTAATTTCTTTAGCTCTATTCGACATGGATACTCAATAATAAAAAAGAATTTGCATACCAATCCTTTGGTATGTGAATTCAAGAATTCTATAAGTCATTAGACCCACTTTAAGCATTAAACTAATTTTTATTTAAAATTTTATTTTATTTAATTTTTTTTATTGATATCATAATAAAGTATTACTTGTTAAATAATAGATAATCAACATACCTCTTTAATGTCTCCATTTTTTACTTTCCCGCATACTTCGTATATGGGAAGTATTGGAATATCGTCAAAAATTTCGACTTCGAGATTTCGATAGATCTTGACGTTTTAGACCTCCCTAAGTCGCGGAAAATACCATTTTTCGAATTATGTCTGTATGTGTGTATGTATGGATGTATGGATGTATGTAATGTTTGTCAGTGAGCGAATTTACTCAGAAACTAATCAAGCTAGGACTTGGAAATTTGGTACACCGATATTATTCACAGTATGTAGATTTCTATCAAAATTTCGTCAAAATCGGTTAACCGGAAGTGGTACTTTACCTACACTGGTTGCGTTTACCTTTCAAGTAAAGTACCAGTTTGCTTCGAGATATTTGCTTCATATTATGTATATAGATTTAGAAATATGAAAAAAATTCAGATACCAAATTTCATCATGGTCTGACTACCGGAAGTGACAGTTTACCTATACAAGTAGCGTTAGGTGTAAATTATAAATATATATAATAGTGTTAAACAATTTTACTTTATAATTTAAATTAAGTAGTTTGTTTATTTTTATTGTTGTTAAAACATAATAATAATAACCTAATTACTTATTTATATGCGGGAGGACACTCCCGATTTTTTAATTCTGGAAATAGTTAATCTTATTGGACTTGTGATTAATTTCTGTGATATGTAATTTATTTAAATTTTGAAAATAATGATTGATGGTCGGTATTTCGATGAAAAATTTGTGTTTTAAACATGAAAATGATTTCCCCATGGATCGAAGTGTTCGACACAACACAATCGGTCTCAATTTATTGTACGTTAGCTGTACTCAGAAAAGAAAGCTTAATTCTCTCTAATGGGATATCTTGAGTATGATTAAAATTAATGATTAATATACAAGTACGGACTTATTGAATGACCTGTTATATATATTTAATTTAATAATGATAGAAAGAAATATTTTTTTTTAGATTTACATATAAAATAATAAATATAAATAATTTTAAAATAACATGAAATTATAAAAATTTAAATTCAATTATGGGTGAAGTTTGTTTCCAAATAAATCATTGTATAATAAAGATGAACTTAATTAATGGGAATTAAAATATTAATTAATTTTTATTATATTAGTTGTTTTCTAAATAATAACACTGAGAATATTAGTAATATGTTTAATTAATAAATCTATATATATAAAAGGCAATATCTGTGTGTGTGTGTGTGTCCCACCCAAACTCAAAAACTACCCGTCCGATTGCGATGTAACTTTCAGGGATTGTTGTGGGCATCCCAGGGAAGGTTTTAGTGTAGTTAAATCCAAAATTAATTTATCCAAAATTAATTTAATTAGTAATATTTTGGTAAAAGTCTATTCATGATTACCATGGTTACATTGGTTACTTATAAGTAGGTATATACATAAAATTACAATACAATATTTATATATATATATATATAATATATTATGTGTTTGAATTTTCATTTTATATTCAATAATTTTACAATTTTAATTCTAATTAATAAATAATTCTACCCAAATAGTAAAATCTTTAAAATGAAAAAAATGATTAAATTATATATTGAATATTTCAAAAAGAAAATAAAAAATTAAAGAAAATAATCACGATATTCAATTATTTTTTTTTAATTCATAATAAAATAAAAAAACAATTGAATATTTAATAGGGCCTCCTCCTATCCCCATAAATTAGCCCTTCCAAGCCTCTCCTTGCGGAATTTGGAAAAAGTAATGAAAAAGAAAGTTCGCCTTAAAAAAAAAATATTAAAAAAATAAGGCGTTTGGTCTGTACGCCTTTTTGAATCAGCTGAGAATGCCTTTGATTTTTTGGATTTCGAAATGAAACCGCCACATTCGGGGCAACCTGAAATAAAACCCGCCTACCTAATGAGATGTATGGTCTCCACTATTAGGAGTGGATCGCACATGCTAATCGAATCGATCCTACGCTCAAAAGGTATCCAACAATTTGTTCCTATTCAGGCTATTCCCATTTCGGAACTATGCTGAATTACCTTCCCGAATGCTCGTTCATTCGATCCACCTCAAATACATTCTCACCAATACAAAAAGGCACAATTCAGACATGGCATGCAATTAATACAACCCTTCTCTTATAATATTGGCATGGCACTTGCTTTATCCACCCACACTTTTCTGTTTAATAATTCTAAACTAATCTATGGATTAGTAGGATGAGAACCAGCATCCTTCGATGGAAGTAGGAAGCAATCTACTGAAAATCTCTATATTCCAATGATTAGCCCCCCTCCCCCCCACTGGGGGGGGGCCCAGTGTAACGCAATTCTAATTACCTTTCTCTCTTCTGCTTCCTTTATCAATGATACTCATTCTTGATAGATGTAATCTGAAATCCCCTAATCTCACTAAGTTCTAGAATATATTTCCCTATAATTTTCTAATTAATATTATCAAAATAAAGAAAATCAATCAATCATAAATCAAATATAATTACTGTTATGTATATTAAATTTTACTTGAAATATTTTATTTAAAAATTGAAATTAATAAAATTTATTCCTATTTGAATTTGTGCCATGCTAAATAAATAAATAACGATGATTACTTACATTTGGTGAGCTGTATGAAGGTCATTTCATCATCATCAGAGATGGAGAAGATAATCAAGAATTTGAATCAACATCCAGTAGAAGGAAAGAAGATTGAATCATGAAATGGAAGAAAAAAATAACATATTAGAGATTATAAAATTTAAAAATAGATAATTATAAATTGAATAAAAATCAAATTCATAATAAATACTGACCTCGAAGTTAATAAAATTGGATATAACTCGCAGATTAAACTCGAAGACTTGTATTGATATTCCATCTCACTCGACTGGATAAAAAAGAAATTCAATAAGATTAGTTATGTCATTTAAGAAAAAGAAAAATATAATAGATATAAAAATAAAATAAATAACATTATAATTATTAAAGAGGTATAAGTTTTAAAAAAAATATTATTTTATTTTTTCAGTAATATTACATTAAAATACTAAAATTCTAGAATTATCCTAGAGCCATTTATGAATGGATGAATAAATTCATAAGTGTTTGAGTGGATTTTAATAGAAATACTTACAAGTTATTATACTCAATTAATAGTCATTAAAAAATTTCTTACAAAACACCACAAAACTAAAAATCTCTTCTTTCTTAAATATTAAAAAGATTATGGGATGCCACAGTGGAAATAAATTACATTTATCTTATTAATTTCATGAAGACATTCTTCTGTGTAATTGACATATAATAGAAATACCCTTAATTTACTTTCCAAAAGTGTTATATTATAATAATAATAAATTGACAAAATAATACTCATTTTTCATTTGGATATTTCTATTCTAATTTATTAAATTGCTTTTATTTATTTATTTTAAGAAATTTTATGAGAATTGTTTTTTTTTATTTATGTTATTAAGTATGAATAGAGATATAAATGCCCTTTAAAGTAGTATTGTATATTTTTTTTTTGATAATGTTATTCTAATCACCTGTGTCAATCAATGACAATCAATGATAAAGGCTTATTTATACTATTTCACTTTATTTTTATATGATATTAATTTTATTATTATATTGATTACAAATTGAATATCATTTTATATTGAAACATTGAAAGCAATGTTGTTCTTTAATATATTCATAAAATTTAAATTTTGAAAATTGCAATCATATTTCAAATGTTAAAATAAATAAATCGATTTAAATATCTATAATAGATTTAAAATGTTTTATTTTTAAATTAAAAAAAAAAATTAATTATTCGAAGCATTTTCATCGAACAAAGTCTGTGATAAAGCCAGTGGAATAAATTGAGATTAAATAAAACTGACTTGAGAAATTTTTCATTCAATTTATCCAAAATTTGTTTTGTTTTTTTTTAATAGAAACTCCAATAAAATAATAATACGAGAATCGTAGAACAAAATTATTATTAAAGAGGATGAGATATTGGTAAGTGAAAATATTAATTTGATTATAAAATTGAATGGTAATTTACCAACTGATTGATTGATTGATGTTGCAGTGTTATATTCATGGATTCAACACGAAGAAATTGATTTCCACACTGAAGAGCGATGTATTAATGAGATTAGAAATAATAAATAAAATATTTTAAATTTATTTTTTATATTAATTTTAAAAATAAATAGCGAAAGATTTAATAATTATTACAAATTTTTTAAAGAAAATTTAAAAATAATTCTAACATTTTAAAGATGATTTTAATTTAAAAAAATATTTAATAAATATATTTAAAGAAAATTATATCGTATAATTGATTTTAAATTTTTTTTAAAAATTTGATTAAAAATTTTTAATTATATATATATATAATTTTTGAATGAAAAATATTGAAATGTTTTTTTTTTTTGAAAGTTTACTAATAAATTTTTGGTTTTAATTAATAAAATAAATAAATCTTCAATTAATTCTTGATTAGTGAATGATTCAAGGGATGATTTCGGTGAATAGGACGGCGAGCGTCTTGCACTGCAAGGGGAATGAGAACTCAATGCGTTCGAGCCAGCAGCGCATCGGCAGGCAGGCATGCAGGTGGGGCAGGCGGAGGAGACAGGAGAGGGGTTGGCGGGGTCGAGCGGAGGTGAACATTTTACAGAAAGCTTTTCTTGCAATTTATTACAAATAAATATTATATTAATTAAAGAAAAACATAAATATTAATTTTTTTTATAATTAATGGTGTTTTTATATAGATTTGAAATCGAACCCATAGAAACAATATTTAAATTTAATTCTTTTAAGATTTTAATGAAAAATTTATAAAATTTATAAATATAATTAATATATCAGTAAAAAGTTATATAAAATGCATTTTATAAAATGTAATTTTCAATAAAATATTTTTTTTTAAGTTCATTATGGAAATGAATATATTTTTAAAAAACATGAAGGTGGAGGGTAAGATAGAAATTGTTCAATTTTAAATTATCAATTGATTAACGAGTGTGATATAATATAAATTTAATGAAAATACCTATAATAACAAAATAAGTTGACCTGTGGCCAGGTCCGAACCGACCGACGGTTTGAAATAAATTAATTTCCAGCTACAGAAACAATTTCAAATAATTTTAATATATCTATTAATGTAATAAAAAACAGATAGGCATATAACATAAATAGTTTTAATTTTATTTTATTTATAATATATATGTAAGACCAGGCTGTGACGTCATGAATGGCTGGATGACGTCATATAATTTTAAATTAAGAAAAAACTAATAAAGATTATTTTTCTCGAAGATAAAACCAATATAAAGTGCATGATTCGTGGTGATATGTAAAAAATCTCCTCATGTGAAATTTGGTGTGAAAATAACCCTTCCCTTCCTATCGTCGATCGCTAATACTACCACTTCCGGTTTCAGGATTTGCCCCAAAAGTTGATCAATTCATCCCACTGATGCATTAAGTAAATATACCAAATTTCATCAAAATCCGTTGAGCCGTTCAAGCTGTACACATCTATACGGACACAGCGGACAGATGGACGGACAGACATCATGCTAAAAATACATTTTTCTGTTAAGAAAATGCATGATTCGTGGAGATATGTAAAAATCTCCACATGTGAAATACTATCGTCGGTCGGTAAAAAATAAAAATAAAAATGTAATAATAAAAAATAAAATATCAATTATATTCATTTAATACATTATTATTATTATTATTAAGTGTTCAGTTATCATATACGTAGATATGTATACAGACACACATGCAAAAGCGAAGCTAGTAATTAATAAAAATAAATTAATTTAAAATTAATTTTTTATTAATGACTGATTTTGGGATTATTTCTGTGGAAAATTGATAACCCTATTGTACTGAGCTTTGAATGACACCCGAATGTGACCCCCACTCCTCTTGCCTAGTATAAGAGACTAGGCGAGCAGAATGAGTAGAGGGGAACGAGAGAGATAGATGAAGATCAAGAAATAATCTCATTTATTAAATAATAATTATTATTTAATTTAATTATAATTTTAATAATTTTATTATCGTGATTTTGAAAAAGACTAAGATTTGTTTAAGCTTTATTATATTTTTTTTTGACTAATATTTTAAAAATAATTATTTTATTCTATTTCAATTTAATTAACTAAATACATAGTTAAATAATTACTTATTTTAGTTGGTAAGCTATAATTCGGTGATTAAACTTGGAATTACATTTTTTGAGTGTCTGAAAATAAATTATTTAATTTAAATGAATTCTGGTTAATATAAATTAATATTATAATATATTTATTAATTATTACATTCTGAAAATTATTAATATAAACTTGTATTATTGAAAAGAAGGCCAGGCTTTAGTAATATAAAATTTAGAGACTAAATCACCAAAACCTATAAGAATAATTTTATAAAAATTTTAAATCGCCTATGCCCTTTCCCCCAATTGTATTAATATATTATTCATATATATATATATATATATATATATATATATATGAATAATAATAATAATAAAATATTTAATATTTTAATTAATATTTAAAAGATTGAGAAATGAAAAATGTTAAAGATCATTAATATATGATAATAATTATTTATTTGTTGTAATTGATTGTTTTATATTACTTGATTTTTATAAATGTGATAATTATTAATCATTTGTGGCATAGGGGTAACTACTGTTATTAGGTTATTAGCACTATAAAATTGATTTTCTCTCAAATGTGATTTAAAAATTATTTATATTTTTATTTTGTCGTTTGCTTTATTGACTTGAATTTATGTTAAAATAGTAATTGTATAACTTGAAACCATGATTAAAGATTTAATGGATAATAAAATACTATTCTGATAAGGAAAGTAAAAAAAGTTTTATAGTTTTTTTTTATGTTCGTAATAGATTTAGCGATCATCCAACAAAGTATCTATAAAATTTTCGATCAATTGCTTAAACTCGTTAAAGTCGCTATTACGTGTACACACAAACACATATTTAAATTTTCAAAAAAATTGATTTTAAATGTTTCTAAATTATTTTAATATATCTCTTAATTGATGTTTGAGGAATTAAATAATAATTAAAATTATATTTTTAAATTAATTTAGGAATTTGGAGTATTATTTACGATAAAACCAAAAATAGCATAATATTTAATTTCTATGTAATATTTATTTTACAATCTTTTCTTTTGAATTAATTCATCTTTGATTGTATGGAAATTTCTTGCTTTAAGACAATAACTTTTAAACTTCTTTGATGAACTGAGTTAAAGAAAATACTAATTATAATTTTTAATAAATATTCAATTAGAAATAAACAGAATAAAGAAAATCAATTTAGTTTGTGCAAATGTAATATTTTCTTCATGTTTTTAAATTAGACTCTTTGTGAAAACGATTCCAAATATTTTTTCAAATTTTAAATAAATTTGAATAAGAAAGTTTGATGGTAGGGGGTCCCATGAATACTGTTTACTTTTAATTTACGTTATATTGATGAATAACTGAAGAGACTTGAATGCTTGACGTTATAAATAAAGAAAATATTATATAATGAACTCGAGTTGTCAGGTTTTAACACAATTGTATAAATCTCTTTAGTCTGGTGCAAACTTGGTAAAGAATATTTTTTTTCTACTGAGGATTGTTTCAATTAAGTCCAAAGGATACTACAATAGGCATATTAGACATGCACCAGACACATCACGAACAACCAAACCAAACCAGAAAAAAGTCCCCGTAACTCGAGTAAAGCGTAATTAAGCCAACCGATGTCGATAGTAATTATCGATGAAAACATGATCTTGCTAAATTGATAATACAAGTTTTATTTTATATTATTATAATAAAACTTTCTATTATAAATTATAGGTTTATCCATTGGTTTTGTTTTTCGGAAAAAAAAATAAAAATTCAAAATTTTTAGCTCAAATAAAATTCATACACTTTGACAAATCTCATAATAATAAATACAATATAAATAATCATAGTATGAATAAACAGGAGACTTGATGTATAAGATAAATTACCATTTTTTTACTTAAAGGTTCATCCCCCCGCTCCCCAGTCACTTTTAAAAAGGCTAGGATAATATATTAATATTTATTTATGTTTATTATCTAAATTTAATTTTATTCCATTCAAAAATTATTAATTTTTTTATACCCTCTAAATAAATATTTTATTAAGAACAGTGATAAAATACTGAACTACAGAACTTCAAACGTTCAAACTTTACTAAGTTTACAAAAACAAAAAACACTCAAATGTAAATAGAAATTTCAAATTCTAAAGTGATGAATAAGGAAACCAACCCTTCTGACCATTCCCAACAATCAACCCTTGACTGTTAGCCAAAATTTAATGAAAAATAAATAAATAAAAAAACTGATTTATATGGACTTGAAGCCAATAAAACAAAAATAAAAGAAAATATCAATCATGCTAATATTTAATAAAATAAATGTATATTAAGATTAATAGTATATAATAAATGTGTATATTAATAATTTATTCATATATATTCATTAGATTTAGAAATATTAAATTTAAAATTATAATGATATTTTTTTCAAATAATTCTTAAATAAAATAATATTATTTAATTGTTTTCTTGATTATTTCAATTATTTTATTAATATTTGATTCATAATATCATATTAGTTGTTAAATACTTGGACTAACTAGACGAATAGATACAATAAATATCATACCTATAATTTTAACAAAGAAATTTTTCAAAATTTTAAAATTAAAAGTTAATCTAATACATTATATAACATCATTTACTTGTCAATTAGGGGTTTACTCTTCTTAACAAAAAAAAAAACAAAATCATGAAATAATACCAATATAATTGATTGACTGACAATATTAAGAGGAAGGGGGGAGGTGTGTAAATAAATTAGGAGAGAATAGGAATTCAATGAAGGTAGCTATGGAGAGGGAAAGTTGGAGGAATGTGGTTGTTATAACTGGTATAAATATGTAGATTATAGAGCTTGATTTTGAAAATTAAAAAATATTTTAATTTGTATTTAAAAATTATATTAATAAATACTTAAATAATAAATTTTAACAATATTACTCTGGAATGGAGATATAAGTTATGACCAGGGAAAAATCAATATAAAAAGTATAAAACAATTTATATTCTTAATGAAATTCGAGCAATATTTTTTTCTTTTATTTATAATTATAATAAATTTTAAATTTAAAATCATGAAAAAAAATTTCATGTTTTTTTTTTTACATAATTTTATATTTTATTTTTAATTCAATTTTTCGTGTGAATTCTGAAATTTGAAATTAAAACGACTTTAATATGAAAGATTTTTACTCTTTTCCTTGTCTCAACAATAAATGTATTAAAAAATTAATAAAAATTAATTTTGAGTTAAATGCCGAATATATCAATAAAAGTATTTAAGCTTTAAAATTATTATTTTCTAAATTTATATTTTTATTATTAATGGAATTAATATATTATATGCTAATTCGGAGATTTAGTTAACAAAAATTTGATATAAATATTTAATATGATATTTATTAAGTAAGGATCTAAACTGTTTAACTTACAAAAGACTTAAAATAGAAATAGAAATAAATAAATAAATTTATATTCATTTATAAGAATGTAATTAAATGTCAAATTGGGGTTAACAACATGAACCACTTGATTCTTTTTTCTTTTCTTTTGTTGAAGGATAATGAAATTAGTATGATTAATACATATTACAATTTATTTTATTTATCTAATATGTAAATTAAAATTTAATAAATATATTTTATATTAATTTTCTTCATATTTTCTTTTTATACAAATGAATTTAAGAACTGTTCACCCTCTTATTCAATAAAATTACATTTAAATTACAGTTAAAAAAAAAATTAAATAAATACATTTGAAAATATATCCCTACCCTTATAATATATTGCAAAATATTTTTTTATTAAAAAAATATCAGCCTTCCCTTTTAAATTGAATCTAATATAATCATGAAAAATTCTTCGAAATTCTTAAACAATTGCAAACTTATTCTCTTAAAAGAAAAGTTTATTTTTCTTGTCCTCTCGCGTAATTATATTCTTAACTTCTATTGGAATAGCAACTTCTTTTCGTCTGGTTTTGCTTTTGTTCCCTTAACCAGAAACATAATATTACCTGTGTTATTTATTAATTTCCAACTCGGAGGACAAAGCCCGTATATACATAGCCATCGGCAAAATAACCCACCCCTTAACATTATTACATCATTAGCAGCCACAACCCCACCACTATCCTACACTTAATTACCCCGTTAAATTAGCTCATTAGCCCTCAAGTCATCAGCGCAATTTCTGTTCCCATTCGTGGTCATATAAAATGTATTTGTATTTTCATTTTTCATTGCGCGACTTTTCGTAGAGGGTACATTACATACACATACACAAATACAAAAAAAAAAAAAGATGTTTTATTTATACTCAATTCCCCTTCACTCAACCGACCCATTCACTCAGTCACTCACTATACAATCAAATGATTTTCAATTCAATTGGTAATATTTTAAAAAAAAGATTTTTCTTTTTTTTATATTTGAGGAGGAGAAAGAGTGTATAAGAGAGAGGAGGAGAGAAAGAGAGAATAATATTTCATTAACGAAAGCTTTTCAATTTTATTTTGGTTATATGTATATATATATTTTTTTTATCATATTCATTTCATACACTCTATAAAGGATTTTAATTTCCCTTGAAAAATTCACTTCTTTTAAACGAAGCGTTCTTTTTGAGGAATTAATCTAATTTTCAAATCATTTATTTATGTTTCATACTTATTTATATATTATAATTTATATAATTTCAATTTATATTTAATTAGTCAAAGTGTAGCTCACAAATGATCAGGTCTTGATTTATAGAACTTAAGTGGGATGGTTCAAATCTTACCAAGTACAAAAAATTTCAATATATATTTTTATAAATATTAAATAAATTAAAATACATAATAAATAATAATATAAAATACATATATTAAAAAACTCTCGATATAAGACGTCACAGGGTGAGATGGCTCACATTCTAGTGGTCCCGGGTTCAAGTCCCGGGCCTGGCAAGAGAATTTATCTAGCTGGGGTCTATGGGACGGAGTCAACCCAGGATTCGGGATCAACATTGGTAAGATACTTGATAAAAAGTAGTGCCTCCGATCAAGAAAATCAAGGTAAAGGTTGATAAGACACGTTCTACTGATCATAGGACACCTCATTGATATAACCGACTTGGTAGGCGTTGTCCTTGCGTAGGATATACAAAAGTTAGTGGTTTTTTTATAATTTATATATATATATTAAAAAACCTGGCTGAAATGGTTTTAACCAGGATAAAAATAAGAAACGCATCCGGACCGTATGAGAAAACTACAGAAACGCAGCCGCTTCGGTTTGCGGCTCGTGCGTTGTAGACCTAAATTGATCATAGGATATTCACAAATTATTATCTTTATATTTAGAAAATCATCTACTTAACACACTATGAGCGGGGCGGGTATTTGTACCCGTTGCGGGGACTGTCACTTATAAGCGCGGGGCGGGTATTTATACCCGTTGCCACTTATATAATATATATTTTCACTTGTGTCACTTAAAATTACTTATTTTAAATGATAACTAATATATATCCCTCATATAAGTGGCAACGGATATAAATACCCGCCCTGCTTATAAGTGGCAGTCCCCGCAACGGGTACAAATACCCGCCCCGCTCATAGTGTGTTAATTATTCAATAATTATAAATACTCTATTTTTAATTAATGAATTGATGATAATCTACTTAATAAATGTATAAAAGACTATTTTTTTCGAGATCATATTTTAGATATTTTCTTAACAATTCGATAGATGATTTTTGTGAGTTTTTGGATTCTCATCCTCCAAATTTATAGCTCATGAATTATATCTCCGACCTACTCTTGAAAATATATAAAAAAAAAATATTAATAGTAAATAAATACTATTCTAGATTCAAACAACATTTACTACTATAAGATAGTTGCATGTATTTTTAACATAAAAAAAAATTTTATATTTAAATGTAAACTAATGAAACAAATATTTAAGTCATAAATAATAAAATATTTCTTTATTAATGTCACATAGGAATTGAAATGAAATTAATCTTGGATATAATTTATTCGCATGATATAAAAAAATAATAATAATTAGATGAATAATGATCTATATTATAAATATTTGATAATCTAAAAAAAAAGTCGCATATTAATTTATCAATATTAAAGTTATATTATTAGTAATAATGAAATATTGATTTAAAAAAAAATATTAATAATAATTCAAATAATAATAATAATAATAATAATAATAAAAAGCGAGGAATTTAGTATATAAAATTCCAGAAAGATTGAATTATAAAATTAAAAGGAGAGTTGGAGAGAAGAATGTTTGCAAGTTTGGCCACGAATAAAGTTGAAGTAATAATTGATCCCGTTTGAATATATTTTAGTCTCAAAGAGGAGGAAGGGGTGGCGGCATGTTTAGATTGCCTCCTCTCGTTCACCCTCATCCACTGACCGGATGCAAGATTTATAACAGTCCATTGGCTTTATTTTAATATATAAAATTCCATTTGAGCGGAAAATATTTCGTATGGTGTTTCGAAGTAATTTATTTATAAAACCAATAAACAAGCAAAAAGAAAAGAAAAAAACAAAGGGTTGGTGGGGGGGTGATAGGAATGGATAATCAAATTTTCTTTAAAATCAAACAAAAAAAAAAAACAAAACAAAAACAAACAAGCTATCTGCTCAAGATAATTTTATAAATTCAAGAAGAAAAATATTTTTCTTATTTTTATTTATTTATTTATTTTATTAAGTAAATGGAACTTTTAAATTAAAAATAGGGACGTTTATTTAAATTACTTATTATAAATTAAATGAGATGTATTTAATTTTATTTTAAATATATATATATTTATTTATGTATTTAAATATGTGCGTTTAAAAGAATTTACTATTTATTTATTTAAACTATATAGCTACTGTATTATTGGTAATTATTATGTAGGAGAGTAATTCGTAAACCTCAAGGACTGCTAGAGAACCCTTAGGCTATGGATTAATAAATGCATTTATATATTAATGAGGTATGTATTATTATAATGAATATTTACATTAGTAAAGAATTTTAATTGAACAAAAACAATAAAGCCATCAAATAATGTATTAAAAATATTTTAGAAAAAAATTACTATAATAATATAAATTATAATATATAATTTTATATCTTACTTAATATAAATAATGAGTATTCCTTCCTTATCCATGTATATTATTATTATTTGTGTTTTTAAGAAAATTCAGTAACAAAAATAATTTTTATTGAATAATAATTATTCATGCTGCTTTCGTTGGGGCCCGGTACTTAATTAAATAACAAAAAATAAAATTAATAAAAAAATAATCATGATCATGTAACATACTATATTCTTCTTAAGGTGCCGTCTCCCTTTCGGAATTTGGCTATCATCATGACTAGGAAAGCCTTAGAAGCTACTCAGCCATGATGATTTTTCTTGGGAATGTTAATGCGGTGGTTTCCCGTTGCCTTCCGCATGTATAGACCAGGAACTGACAGTTCCTGGAGCCGGAGGCAGCTAATGTTAAATTGAATTTTATTAGAAAAATTTGTTCTTAGTTGGAATCGAACGTCGACTTCTTGTGTAGAAAATTGCTACGCTACACTCTCACCTAGCTGCCTCCTATATGTAAGTAGTATAAGTTACTTATATTATTAGAAATAATCCTAATATGAGATACCCCACCACAGCCTCTGTGTGTATTAACTTCCAATCAGAGAGATTCCCTATTAAATGATTTGCAGGAATGAACCATCAAACGAAATACCTTCCCCTTCCTATTATCGGTCGGTAAAAAGGAATTGATTTACAAAATATATATATCTCAATGCTATTTTTTAATTCACTTAAAAAGTCGCTATCTTGATAAATTTTAAAATAAACGGTGTAGATGTTAGGGGGTTCGCCATTTCCCTACATTTTAGACATAAACAAAAATAATCTTGTTGGATTTTTGGGATCTTAAAACAAGGATTGTTTGTATAAGAATGGTAGTACCTTATTCATTGCTTGGGAAGTTAAAAAATAGTTACTTAGTTACATAATTATAAGTATTTAAGTCATTGTTTCAACTTAGATAAAGGGGTAATTTTTCAATTACGAATCTCTCTCTCTATATATATATAAATTTACTAAATTTTCAAAAATCCTATCAATTAAATCTAATTATTTAATTCCTTTATTAAAAAATGTCTTTATATAATTTAATTAAAATCTTATAACTCTTTTTTTTATCTCTATAAAAGAACAGCTATAAAATCAAATGTAAAAATAAAATTAAAATTTCCTCTCTTGTATTAATTAATGACATTAAATTAAGTCTTTATTTTTTAATTTAATTTTTTTTTCTTTTTTTTTGTTGTTAGCTTGTTGATCCATTTTGGATATATTTTTTATTCTTATTCTATTTTTTATATAATTTCAAATGGAATTAAATTTATAATTAAAAAGGTTAAACATTAAATATTAAAGCATAAATTTCAAACCTTTTAACTTTGCTAAAAATCTATTATTACCTTAAGTTGTGTATTATAACAAGTCATGTCTCTGTGACACCTAACTTCAATATCATGGGTAATGTCTATTTAATTTTCTACTAATCTCTTTTTATATTTTTACATATCTATATATATATATTTATATTTTTTTATTTATATTATAAATATTATCAGCTCATTGAGTTCTTGATCTACTAACCATTCTTTTCCTAATAGTAATAAATAATTTTCTCACCTATTTTTCTTCACCCATTCTAACCACATGCCCTTTTTAGTGATATGAGGTAACGTATTTCTCGTTATACAATGTTCACAATTTCCCGGGAATTTCATCTTTTTTGGCTACTACTACTACTTTTATTTTCAAATATCATGGGTTTATTCTTATCCTTCAATGTCAAATTTTACTTCTTAAAAGCAAGACAACCTTCAAATATTAACAAGTTTCATTAGTTTGGCTACTTAATTTATTTATGCATATACGAGGGCATATCAATAAGTCCGTGACTTTTTGAATTTCCCGTCTCTTAAATGAAATACCAACACTGGCCCTGTCAGCAGGAAACCTGTCGAAATTTTAACCAGCTGGGTCTTTTAGTTTTTGTTTGATATCCATTAATAGCAGACTACCTATTGATTTGAGAATAAAATGGAAAAAAGTGAATTTCCATGAAAATCTATGAATTGGGATACGAATTGTTCCTTCATCCGCCCTATTATCCAGATTTAGCTCCGAGTGACTATTTCTTGATTCCAAATCTGAAGAAATGGCTCGACGGAAAGAGATTTGACCCCATCGATGAAATTATCTCACAAACAAATCTATTTTGATATCCTCGACAAATCTTATTTTTTGGAAGGGATAACAAAAAATTGGACAACGTTGGACGAAGTGTAAAGGAAAAGTAAAATAATTTTTTATCCAAAAACCTGAGTTTCATTCATAAAGTCACGGACTTAATGACCTGCCCTCGTATTTAAATTTCCAGTCTTATAATTAGAGACGCATCTAGGATATGTAAGGCATGACAAGTATGATTATTGAAAAACTACGTACAAAAAAGAGAGACTGAAAAATGAAAAAATATTTTGTTCTCAAAAAAAAACAAACATCAATCATATTGAGAGGGGTGAAAGATCGGTGTTTGCCATAAGAGGCATTTATTCTAGGTACGCCTCTGCTCTTAAATTAACTGATGGATTTCAATTTTTGAATAATTATAATTATTTTTAAATCCTTTGAATTAGTTACATTTGAATTATTGTAGCTATATTCTAATAAAAATCGATTTTTTTTTGCCTTTATATATAAATAAAAACCGGGAGCTTAGCCGCGAGGTTATAGTGACCGGTCCGCCGACTCGAGTTCGAGGGTTCAAATCTTGCCGAGTGCATCGATATATAAATATAAATATAAATAAAATAAAAATAAAAATAATAAACAAATCTGGGAAAGCTGGCTAAATGGAGATATATTCCGTAAAAGCCAAAAAAAAATATATAAATTAAAATTTCTATTATTATTGAAAGATTTAAAACCTTTATAATTCTAAATTTTTTGTTAGAGTTAGATCTACAAAACTATTTTTTTTTTAAATATTTCTCCAAGTTTTTTTTTTTTATTTAAAAAAATTCAAAATTAATTGATCTTATGTAAATAAACATAAGGAAGTTGTTTAATCTAAATTCTTTCTTGGGAATTTTGCAACGGCCGTTGTAAATACAATAAAGATGCCAGTCTCCGATTTAAAGAGGATTGAAAGCCGTCTCAGGATGTAGATGTTAATCAAGGCTTGTGTCTGAATTGTAATGTATAATTAGAGTTGCTTTCGAGGGGCTTCTCTGTGTTATTTCAAGCGCGGAAAAGGCCCGCGGGGGGTGAAGCCCTTGTTATTGGATCGGACAACCCATTACGACCTTCGTTGGTGTTTACTTAGCCCCCGGGCTGCACCAGGTGACTCCATTCAATTTTTTTCATCTACTGTTGCTAATTGAATAGTTTTCTACAACCGCAATAGTGCTTTGTGGTATGATCACTTCATTCGCCCTTAGGCTCTCTCCGTTCATCTTGCTGAGATCTACCTGGATCTTTAATGGTGCCTCGAGCAGTCCTTCTGACAGATTGCTTTAGCTTGAAACAGCAAAAAGCACCAGTTCAGTTTCAAAGTAGCCTCCCTCTTTGGCTATCGATCAACCAACAATTTATAATATAAGAAAGTGCTTAAGAACTTCCATCTGAGTGGTCCAAAGGGACTGAAGCTCTTGAATTCTTTAGGAAAAATCAAAGAAAGGGTCCTTTCAATATTCTTGTTTAATTTTCGCCCTTGATCATCCCTCAATATATATACTTTGCCAATAAAAAATCTTAACCACAAAAATGGATGTATTTTTTATTAAAAAATCTGTAGTTTCTCCACTCAACTATCTCGCAATTTGAATTGGATTAAATAACATAATATATTATCTTTAAATTAAATGTAATTAATTATAAATTATTAATTAAAATTAATAAATAATATTTATTAAGCGTGTTTGGATCTTTGTTGATGGAATCACGTAACGTGCTGGCGAGTGATTGATAGTCAATCTGTTAAAAAATTAATTCTGGTACTTTCAGGGATTCAATCAAGCTAAAATTCTATATATAGCAGTTTTATACAATTTTTAATCACATAAAAAATATGAAAGATATATCTTTATTTTTACGGTCACTTTAGAGGAAAAAAAAATCAAAACGTAGTAGGTTTTTCCCGTTGGCCACATTTCTCAAAAGTTGATAGAAAACTACGAATTTTGAATAATGTCCATTCACCAAATTTTATGATTCTAGCTCAAACCGTTTTTGCGTAATCTTGTCTACATAAACATACACACATACACAGACTTTTTTCTCAACCTTAGTTAAAATGAATCAGGGACCTTCAAAACATATAAAAACATCAAAATCCCGACATCAAAAATTTTCGTGATCGCTATACCAGAGATAGTATAAAGAAAGAAAACTATGTAATAATATATAACTAACTTTTTAATTCACTTAATTTTTATCTAAGAGTTAATTTTATTAATTTATACATTAACTTACTTATATATGTAAGAGGTAGTAATGAGATCTGAAAAAAAACGAATTCGAATTTTCAACCGAAATACACGTTTTAAGATTCTCTGACAGAAAACCGGAAAATGGCGTGTGTGGTCACCAAAATATGTTTGGAACTGAAATTGTAATTATGATAAGAATATGTTTCAGAAAATTTTCTTGCTAAATTCGGTTAACCTAAAATCCATTTTATAATTGATTTTACACTTTTTTTTAAGTTTTCTAAAAAACTCACTCTATAAAAGTCAAATAAAATTCTGATTAATTTCAAGAATATTTTATTCACTTTAAAGTACTCTAAAAAGGCATACAATGCCAAATTTTCAAAATGGCTTTCTATAAAATACCTTTATTTTTTGTAGATATTTTTTTTATTAGATAATTACCTCTCACACATTGTTAATAATCACAAATGATGAATAAATATAAATTATGAACAAAATTGATCATTAATTTTAGAAAAAAAATTGCAAAAAAAGGTTAAAAAATAGATTTGTGGAAAAAGTTGTAAAATATTCTTGTTCCTGTCAATTATGATTATTGAGAATTTAATAAATAAAAATAAATATGACCATAAGTTTTTCAAATTATTAAATGATTAAATCATATATTTATTTTGATTTACATTATTAATAACTTTGAAACAAATTAATAATAAACTCCTTAAAATGATTTGTTGCATGTTTATCATGTATTTTTAATACCCAGATGGTTTTGACTACTACACTTTTTAAAATATAAACTTGAGACTATAATTGAATACGATGGACATGTGTGGACGACAACCGAAACGAATTATTATTATTGAAAATTGACGGCCCCTTCCCCTTCTTATTAAACAATACCCTACCCGTGATAAAGGGACTAAAAAGCATGGATGCATGGTCACATTAAATATGACAGATTTATTTCTTAACCATATCCGTGTCAAAATTCAAAAATGATTTTAATTCCCTTCTTCATTGGAGTTGAATAATTCAAGAGAAATGCTAATTATAAGACATTCATAAAAGGGTAATCCTTTATTCTATTTCAAAATACTAGTGGTTCAGGATGCCTTCAGGGGTTTTCACATCATATGATGTTGTTACACTAAATAACAATTTGTTTAATTTATTAATTTGAAATTTTATATTAAAATTACAATTATTGAATTAAATAAAAAAAAAAAAAAGATATGGATATAACATAAATATTTTTAATTTTATTTTATTTATAATATATATGTAAGACCAGGCTGTGACGTCATGAATGGCTGGATGACGTCATATAATTTTAAATTAGGAAAAACTGATGAAGATGATTTTTCTCGAGAATAAAACCAATACGTGGTGATATGTAAAAAATCTCCTCATGTGAAATTTGGTGTGAAAATAACCCTTCCCTTCCTAACGTCTATCGCTAATACTACCACTTCCGGTTTCCGGATTTGCACCAAAAGTTGATCAATTCATCCTACTGATGCATTAAGTAAATATAAATATAAATTCATCAAAATCCGTTGAGCCGTTCAGGCTGTACACATCTATACGGACGGACGGACAGACATCATGCTAAAAATACTTTTTTCTGTTAAGAAAATGCATGATTCGTGGAGATATGTAAAAATCTCCATATGTGAAATTTGGTGTGAAAACAATACCACCCTTACTATCGTCGGTCGGTAAAAAACAAGGAGCCACATAGTTTGGGGGTACAAGTCATTCTTGTGGCCCCGACTTCAAGTCCCGGACATGGCAAGTAAATATCTGTCCTTTCGTAAAACATACAAAAGTCAAGAGATTATTTTAAAATAAGAAAACAATTAGAAAACTAAAAGTCATTATTAATTTTTTGATATTTTCTTGATATTCTAACATAACCCTACCTTATATACAAAATTACAAAAAAAAAAAATTAAATAAATTTTAAAATAAGAAACATTTAATTGTATTTTTACAAGAAATAGTCAATCGGAGCTAAATACGGATAATAGGGCGAATAAGAGAGCAATTCGTATCCCAATTCATGGATTTTCACATGGAAATTCACTTTTTTCCATTTACTTCTCAAATCAATAGGTAGTCTGCTATTAATAGATGTCAAACAAAAACTAAAAGACCCAACTCGTTCAAATTTCGACAGGAGTCAGCTCATGGTTTCCTGCCGACAGGACCAGTGTTGCCATTTCATTTAAGAGACAGGAAATTCAAAAAGGCACGGACTTATTGACCTGCCTTCTTATATTACATAGGTGTATTTTAAATATTTTCATTTTCATGATATAAATAGATAATAAAAATATATAAATGTAATTTAATTTAATTCAATAAATGATTTGATATTAAGTTATCACTTTTACGATAACTTCTTTCATAAAGGTTTTTTAGTTTTCTATAATTTTGAATATATTTTGATATATTTGATTTATATCTTATTTTCAAAATGGCATAAAGTGGAGAATATTTACATTTAAACTTCCTAGCCAATTTTTAGTTAATAGCCTTACAATATCAAAACGACTCTACATACAAAAGTACTTTAAAAATACTAAAACAATTTTTGTATTCACAAATTTTTAAATTATAAATAATAAAAAGATAAAACAAATTTTTTAAACATTATTTATTTATTTTTTATTTTTTAGTTTTTTTTTTATTGAAATTATTATTTCTTTTACGCTTCATTTAAGTAAATTTTTTAAATAATTTGTTTTATAAAATAAATTATTTAAAAAATAACAAAACAAAAACAAAAGGGATTAGATTACTTTTGTTAATTAATAATAATAAAAAAAAGCATCACTGATAGGATAAACAGAAAACGAAAGCGTGACAGTTGGATGGAAGAGGGGTGGGGAGTGCAACGGCTGCTACCGCACCGGGTGATTAATTCACATGACGCGCGACTGAATAATTCGGAGGTTATGGAACGCTAAGGATGGGGAGGCGACAATCCAGACTGTCAATCCAAGAGACGGTATCTTTTGACTAAATGCTATCCCAGAGATGGAGGTTATTGATGAATCGGATGGACAGGGACATGCCGTCTCATCAAGGACAGTGGAAAAAGTGTCGCCAAGACAGATGAGTCAACTCTTTCCAAAATTGATTCATTCGAGTTCAAGAGAATATATACTAAATATACGTTACAACGTATTAATAGAATATGTACAAATTTTATGAATTGAAACAAAAATAATACAAAAAAAAAAAACAAAAAACTTTCTTAAAGCATCAAACTATTATTTATATAATAATTTAAATAATTGAATTTATTTATTAACTTTATTCAATATGTAATTAATTTTAATTTTAAAATATTTTTTTTTTTATTTTCTTTAAGGATCTAAGTTCATATTATGCAGTTTACACATTTGTTTATTTTGGTGAATCCATTACATAAAAATCTGGAGTCTTTGGCTCTTTGCTGTGTTAAAAAATTGCAGTGTTAAAAAATTAATTCCGGTACTTTCAGCGATTCAATCAACCTGAAATTCTATATATAGCAGTTTTATACAATTTTTAATCATGTGAAAAACTATCAAACATATATCTTTATTTTTACGGTCAGTTTAGAGGAAAAAAATGTAAACGTTGTAGGTAATGACCCTCTTCCGTTTCAGCTACATTTCTCAAAAGTTGATAGAAAACTCCGAATTTTGAATAACGCCCGTGTACCAAATTTTATGATTCTAGCTCAAACCATTTTTGTCTACATACACATATACACACAAACATACACACAGAAATTTTTCTCAACCTTAGTGAAAACATATAAAAACATCAAAATCTCGACATTGAAAATTTTTGTGATCGCAATACTATCTCTGGCAAGATAGTAAAAATATTAAATTTAAAGCTTTTAACACATCACCCTCAAATTCATTAGTTTAGCATTTTACTACTGAACTACGTTCATGATAATGAAATAAATTAATTGGGTAATGCGATAAATAAATGATGACACAAGGATGATACCAAATCAACAGTATTATAGAGAAATTAAAATCCTTATTTTGAAAGTTCGATCACCGCAATATCAACTTAAAATTTATTATTTTTTTCTATTAAATAAATTATGAGTAATTTTAACTTTAAGCCTGTATCTAATGAAACAATAGTAATCCAGTATTTTCCAATATTAATTGAAAATTTTCTCTCATCTTCGTTTTAAATTAAATCTTTTATAAGAGTAAATATAGTTATACATAAATTAATTTATTTATAAAAAAAATTAACTTATTCACTCACAAAAATTAAATAAATTTATAAAATAATACAATGGAATTATTATAATAGAAAAATTATTGAGGAATTAAAATTTGTTTATATATTTACATATGTTAGTTTAGAAAGTATTATATATATTATATGGTTATTAATTAATCAGTATATGTTGTAAAGCGAAGATACAAATTAATTCATAATCTCTTAGAAATATTCTAAAATTTCTAATATATCTAGACACTAGAAACCAGTTCTGAAAATAATATCAAAGAAAAATAAATTAAATAATACAGAAATATTCAAATCAATACAATACTAATAACTATGTCTGTTCTTCTCAAATGACATTAACAAAATGAAGTTAGTAATTTTGAAATTAAATTTTTATATTTTATTTATTATTACCACTATGATATTAGATTAATATTAATTTCAATTTAATTTTGATTTTGATGTTCATCTCCCGGGCCTGGCAAGATAATTTCTCTAGCTGGGGTCTATGGGACGGAGTCAACCTAGTCTCCAGGAACAACATTGGGAAGCTACTTGATAAAAAGTAGCGCCTCCGATCAAGAAAATCAAGGTAAAGGTTGATAGGACCCGTTTTACTGATCATAGAACACCTCATTAATATAACCTACTTCAGTGGTTCTTAAACTGTGG
Source organism: Labia minor (assembly GCA_963082975.1). Lineage (NCBI taxonomy): Eukaryota > Metazoa > Arthropoda > Insecta > Dermaptera > Spongiphoridae > Labia > Labia minor. The sequence continues at coordinate 30,537,800 of OY720350.1, read as the reverse complement.
TCCGCGGACCCCTGGGGGTCCGCGAAGCCTTTACTGGGGGTCCGCGGTCCTCGGAAAAAAATCATCGTAAAAATATATACATATATAAATATTTAAAGTTCATTGTGTAACTATATCCTCCTAGAGAATTACGGCTATAATTTAATACTATTAATAATACTATTTTATTTTATTAAATTGATAATTATGTCAATTAATTTTTTGTGAATAAATAAACATATATAAAAAACTATATATAAAATTTGAATTTTCATCCATTCATTCATTTAAAATCATTTTTCGATTGTTCCTTTAAAATAACCCCTCTTAGGGGCTCGGAAGGGGAGGCATATAAGGGAATTTTCTTTCACTTTGTTATTGGGGAAAACCAGGGGAGGGGACAGTCTTACCCGGAAAAACCCAAATTGTCAGCGTCCACTCTGGGGTTTTAAACAGTTTTAAAGCAAATGTTAATTATAAGTTCATTTCTCAACGAGTTGTATCTTTAAATTATTTTTATTAATGTTAATTATAAGTTCATTTCTCAACGAGTTGTATTATTATTTTTATTAATTTAATTAATTATAATTAAATTATAGCTAATAATAGTTTATTATAGCTAATAATTTTTTTTAATTTTTAGTGTAATTTGCATGATCATTATTTTATAAAAACACTAAACACATTTTGCAATTTCCCAGAAAGGCTGTTTTTGAGAGTAAGTATAAGTTAGTTTTATGAATAAAAAATATTTATTTTAATAATATTTTAGAATCAAATTACGAAATTAATAATATTTTAGAATCAAATTACGAAATATATTTATTATATAAATTAATATTCATTTAAAATGATATTAAATCATTTATTTAAAATGATTTAAAACATTTATTAAAATGATTTAAAACATTCATTTAAAATGATATTAAAACATTCATTTAAAATCATATTAAAACATAGCTAGTAAATAATAATTCGTTATATTTATATTATATTTATATTATATTTATATTATTGTAGTTCAATGTTAATAAATTACTCCATAAAATGGATCGTTGGCTACAAACTGGTTCAACACAGAAACGGAAAGAATCAGATGATGAGGCATCAACAGCAAACTCTACCAAGAAACGCAAAACTAGAAAATATTCGGATGATTATTTATCATTTGGATTTACTTATATTTGCAACAATGATGTGGAAAGACCAGTCTGCGTTCTATGTCAGGAAAGTTTATCCAATGAAAGTATGAAACCTGCTAATCTCAGACGTCATTTACAAACAAAGCACAGCGAGCATGTTAGTAAGTCTATCGAATTTTTTAAAATGAAAAAAGAAGAACTTAATTCAAGTCAGAAATTGATGGTAAAGACGGGATCTGGTGGTATGAGTAAGAAAGCAGTAATGGCATCATATGAAGTAGCTCTACTTATTGCTAAAGCAGGAAAGCCGCATAATATAGCAGAGCAATTAATTCTTCCTGCTACAAAAGTAATTACAAATATAATGTTAGGAACTAAAGCAGCAAACGATATAAATTTGATTTCATTATCAAATGATACGGTTAAGAATAGGATTGAAGACATGTCATGTAATATAAAAGAAGAATTAATATCGAGAGTGCGCAAAAGTCACTATTACTCATTACAATTGGATGAAAGTACTGATGTCACTAATAATGCCAATTTGTTAGCTTTCATTAGATATGAGTTTGAAAATCAAATACAAGAAGATGTATTGTTTTGTGATTCACTACCTTCACGAACGACAGCTAATGACATATTTAACAGTTTGAATAATTTTATAACCGAAAATGAAATAGAGTGGCCAAAATGTGTTGGAATTTGCACTGATGGTGCTCGTGCAATGTCAGGTACAAGAACTGGATTGATTGCTCTTATTAAAAATGTTGCGCCTCAGGTTGTTTGGAATCATTGCTGCATTCACAGAGAATCATTAGCAGCCAAAAATATGTCACCAGATTTGAAAAGAACATTAGACGAAGTAGTTAAAATTGTCAATTTCATTAAGGCTCGTCCACTTAATTCCAGAGTTTTTAAAATTTTGTGTGAGGAAATGGGTAGTCAACATACACATTTATTATTACATACAGATGTACGTTGGTTGTCCCGCGGGAAAGTACTCATTCGCCTTTTTGAGCTTCGAGATGAAATACGATTGTTTTTAATAGATGCGCATTTTGAACTGACCGAATGTTTCAATGATTTTATCTGGTTAGCTAAGGTGGCTTACTTGACTGATATTTTTACAAAATTGAACGAACTTAATTTGAGCCTGCAAGGTACTGTTGTAAATATATTTAAAGTTGAAGATAAAATAGAAGCAATGATTAAAAAAATAGACTTGTGGTCGAAACGCATCCAGAACGGTGTATATGAGTCTTTTCCAACTCTCAATGATTTCATAGAAAGCTCCAGTGAAAAATTGCTTAATCAAACGCGTCAATTATTTGTTGAACATTTAATTACTTTGAAAAGCAACTTCAGGAAGTATTTTTCTACTCCTGATCCTTGCAATAACTGGATCAGAGATCCATTTAATATGGAAATTACAAATACTAAACATTTATCTGCACCTGAACAAGATATTCTCGTGGAATTATCATGTGATACAACTTATAAACTAAAATTTAACAAAACTGAATTGAGCAACTTTTGGTTACTTCTCAGGTCAGATTATCCTGCGCTTGCAAATAAAGCACTTCAACACTTGATTCCATTCTGCACAACATATTTATGCGAACAAGCTTTTTCGGTACTATTTTATATTAAGTCTAAATATAGAAACAAATTAAATGTAGAGCCGGATCTTAGATTAAAAGTTTCCAATATTAAGCCAGATATTGAGATTCTTGTTTCAAGAAAACAACTGCATACATCTCATTAAATATGTAAGTTATATTTAATGAGATAGATGCAGTTATTTTTTAAAATATTTCTTATTTAATATTTTCTGAAAAAAATTATAAAATATTTATATGAATTTAATGTAAGTACCCATTATAATTTGTGAGATTTGTTGCTATGACAATGTTTGTATTTTCTTTCTTCAATATTATAATTTCTAATAAAATGTGTTCTACAATATGCAAAAAAATCGTTATTCACCAATCACTGTTAGAAATATTCATCATATATACTTGTCCTTATGAGATCGTAAGCCAGAAATTAATTAATAAAATGACGTAAAGTACCTAAAGTTGTGATGGGGGTCCGTCAAAAAAAATTTTTTCAAGTGGGGGTCCGTGGAGTACATAAGTTTAAGAACCTATGACCTACTTGGTAGGCGTTGTCCTTGTGTAGGACGTACAAAAGTCAGAGAGGTTTAATTTGGATAAGAATTTTGATAATTAAATATCTATGAGTATATAAAAGTAAGTAAAATTCACTTTTATAATCATAACCTAAACATATCGAAAGAGATGGGTTTCTATTTTCTAGTTATAATATTATATTATAATCTTAAATAAATTTATCCCAAAGAAATTGAATAATCTGAAACATATTCAAATATTATTTGATTCTAATTTCTATCTAAATTTATATTCTCGAATATATTATATTGTAGTATAAATAAAACATGATTTATTTTTATATAAATGTAAAAACATTCAATTTAACATTAAAATTAACTAACATATTTTGAGGGTTGAAATTAATTAATAAAGTTAATTTAAAAATTATTTAATGAAATTTAATTTTAATAAGAAATAATTTATTTAGTTAAAATGAAAATAAATTCCTATTTTACTATACATAGATCGTCATTTGAGGGATATATAATATAAATATAAAATATTTGTAATAGATATAGGGAGTGTGAATGAGTAAAAAAAATAAAAAACCATCTTGTTGAAATAGGTACAGGGAGAAGATTTCTTTCCTTCTCTAAACTATAATCCGCTTGAAAAGGGAAAGATAACCAAAAAGAGAGAAGCGGGGTAGAAGGATTGGGGCATTAGCTAAAACGTATTGTATGTTGGAGCATCGTAGCGTGCGAGGATCAAGACTACCCATCAACCAAGTCGTTCGCAGATTTGCAAGAAAAAACAAAAAAAAATATATATATATATATATAAACAAAATACAATTCATATTCTTGAGAAAAAAATATTTACCTTTTATAATAAATAAATAAGTAAATAAGAATTTCTTTTTTCCATTCAATATAGTACTTAAATAATTCAATAAGAATAAATCAAAAATTTGAATGTATGTAAGGGCGTTAAGGTAAAATAGATTGGTTCCAAATTATTAACTAGTGTATTATCCTAAAAAGGAGAAATATGTGACTGATGACATCTTGAAATATTTGATTAGAAAAAAGGACTTTAACAAAATAAATAAATACTTATTAAGTAGATCAGTGGTAAAATATTGAATTATTGAAGTTGTCTGAACTCAGATCACAAATATTTATAATACAGGGTTATTCTAAATGATGGACCCATTTTTAAAACTTCGTATTTATTAATGTACAAATGCTACATGAATAATTTTTATACCAATGAAAAGAGGAAGTTTCAAAGTTCTTTTTAATGTATTACAATCTGGCCTCCAGTTGCTGCACGGCAAACATCTACGTGATAGACAAACTCATCCTACACACGAGCAAGTGTATCTGCTGTTACTGAGAGCATACGGTTCCGCAGATCGTTCATAGTTGTTGGTAGAGGCGGGACGAAAACAGCTTCCTTAAGATAACCTCATAAGAAAAGAAATAGGTACATGGGGTGAGATCAGAAGATCTCGGTGGCCATAAGTGTAGAGCCAGATCTTCATTTCCCCTGCGACCAATCCAGCGCTAAGGAAGGGATTCATTTAAATAGCCTCATAAATCGAAGTGCCAATGGGCATTTGTACTTAAATAAATACGAATTTTTAAAAATGGGTCCATCAATTAGAATAACCCTTTATAATCTTTAATGAGAACGAATCATAATAAATTAAAATGGTGAATTCCCAAGAATCAATAATAAAAAATATCTGCTAAGTTATTAAAGCGGCCCTGACAAGGTCAAATAATAATATTGATATGCAACCACTGAAAAGAACCATTATTTATTAATTGCTTCTTTATTTAAAGCGAGGTTACCATCGGGAAATGCCTGTTATCATGCAATAAAGGGGCTTATCGCGTCAAAATTATTATCAAAGGAGATAAAAATTAAAATATATAGAACCATTATTTTACCGGTTGTATTATATGGGTGCGAGGCATGGTCTATGACAGGTGACGAGAGTAGTTTTAGAGTATTTGAGAATAGAATTCTGCGAAGCATTTATGGGCCAAAGAAAGATGAGGTAACCGGGGAATAGCGGAGATTCATAACGAGAAATTACATAACCTCTATGCATCTCCAGATATAGTTAGAATTATAAAATCGAGAAGGCTGTGTTGGGCAGGACACGTGGCAAGAATGGGAGAGATAGAATGGCAAAAAATATATTGGTAGTGAGACCGAGTGGGAAACGTCCGCTTGGAAGTCCGAGGACGCGGTGGGTAGATAATGTGGGAAAGGACGTGAGAGAGATGGGAGAGGATACTGGTGGGTTGTAGCTAAGAATAGGAATACTTGGAGGGGTGTGGATGCTGAGACGAAGAACTTTCAAGTTCCGTAGAGTCACACACACACACACACACACAAAGATAGATTTATTTTTAGACCTTTAAAAAGACCAATAATGTGGCATATAATTATATATTTTTTTTGGATTTAGAAAAATTTGAAAAAAAAACTGTTATGACATTTTATTTAAAACCTAGTAGAGAGTTTAATTTAAACACTGTCTTAAAAACACACACAAAGACAACGCAGACCATCAAAATAAAATATTAATATTGAAATAACACAATTAAAAAATATGTCTCTCTTCATTATCTGTAAGTATATTTAAAAGAAGAAGTATTTTTTTTTCTCCTTGTTTATTTTTAATTGAGTTCGTTCTTGGGAAGTCATTAGACTCTCGTTTATCTATCAATATTCTCTAACCTATTAGTTTTAGTAGCGTTTTAATTAACGCCCTGTTTATTTTTTGTCTCCTAGTGACTAATTGGAACTGTAGATATTAGCATGAAGGAAGCGTTTGCTCGAGCCCACCACCCTCTCATCATGAAATCCCACTTTCATCCCCTCCCCCCTCTCATTGCATTGCACTTCCTTAAACCCTTTTTTCAGCCGCAAAGGCTTTTGTTATCAGCGGCCAGATTAAATCCTCCCTCTCATCAGAACGATAATGAACACCGAGAGCAGCCCTCTTCTTTATATTTATTATATAAAAGGGGTGCAAAGTCCCCTCTCTTGTCAATTGAGTCACGCTAACGAGATTAGCGCCTTAATTATGACTAGATTCCATTAGTCGCGTGGTGTTTTCTCTTAAACCGCGCCCATCCCGTCACGTAGAAACAGTTCATGTACCGTTTGTTGACGATCAGCCCCTTTCTACACGCATATCTTGATGTGGGAATCTATCATTTGGTCATATCCACCCTCAACCGACCAGCATTTCTCATCCCTACGTTTCTGCATCCCAGTAACACAAGTGGCTTTTATTATCCTTTTATTTATAGAGACGATATTTTCACGTTTTAAACACTTGGTGGGATTTGTTTCACAAAAGGGTTGAATGCAAGTAAAAATACTCCATACAATAGCAATAAATTCACGGATATTACATCACTTTTTCTTTAATAATAAAAATTTACTCTACTCTTTAACCATTTAAGCTGTTCATCTCTTAAAGGAGATATTTTGTTTGACTTGTTGTTGTTGTGTTGTGCTTCTGACTGTTGTTAACTCCAAAAGTATTCTCACAGAGTGGGTTAAGTACCAAATGCACTTCACTAAGTTTTTATCCAAAAAAATAAACATGCATTTATTAACTCCCAAATATATATAAATTAATATCAAAGGGAAAAAAATATTTTTTTTTATTTCCATCATATATTAGAATAATTTTTATTTTAAAAATTATCATTCTAATTATAATTGATAGATAAATTAAAATATATAGAGATTCAATTCGTAAAAATCATTAAAATAAAAATTTTTTTCGGCAAAATTTGAATATATGTAGATATTATAAATACAGAAATCGTTTTTTTACTTTTCAATACAAAAAATTTCTAAGTTATTTGAGGGTAAAGTGGTAATGTGATCCCGATTGACTACCAATATATATATATATATATATATGTGTGTGTGTGTATGTGTGTGTGTATGTGTGTGTGACAGAAATCTTGGGAACGAAATACCGGTCAAACCGATCTTAACCAAATTTTATTATATTTAAGCTTCTATTGGAGTGCTAATAAACCTGTCAACATTTTTGCTTAAATTCATTTATAAATAAATAAATATTAAAAAAGTAAAATAGCCATATTTTTCCTAAACTATAACAAATAGACAATTTTATTTTAAGAAAGAATTTATAGAGAATTTAATTCTAAAAATTTTATCTCATGTATATATGAAAAATTTTGTCAGAATTTAAATAACAAAAAAAAAAAAGACTTGTTTTCATATAATCACTCAGATGAAGGATTATAATTATAAATATTAAATTTGTCAATAATCTTTCTAATTTTATGAATACTTGTTTTAATAAATAATTATAAAAAAAAATTAATTAAATCATTTGTGGCACTCAGAAGCCAAAACGATTAACTCCACAGAAACTGAGAAAATGAAACCCAAAGTTCACAGCTTGTATTAAATTCAGGTTTATTGATTATAGAAAAATGTATATTGCAATCCAATATTAAGATTATCAAGTTCATTATTCACTTCATATGTTGCAGATTACCTTACATTACATTACTAGCAAAATTTTAAAAATTAGAGTTAATTGGTTTGTCTTCTGAGTGGCACAATTTTGTTATTATTAAAATAAACATAAAAAGGTTAGAATCATTATCATCAAAATCATAAAATTATAATTTCTAAATATTCTATTGTCAAAGTAATATGCCTATACACACTCATTGTACTTTCAAATTGATTTATTTATTTGTTTTATGTGCATTTTGGTAGTTACACCATCAATGCATTCTTTTACTATTTTTCGAATGGAAAAAATACCAAAATTCACATAAAATAAAAAAAAAAATAATACAATTTGAAACTTATTGCATAATGAAATTAAATTTCAATTATCTTTATTAAATTCAGGTTTTAAAATAAAAATTATAATTTAAATTAAAATAAATTTTAAAAAAATATTTCATCTTGAAATTTCCACATTCCAAACCACTAAATATTTTAAAATAATAAATTCAATATATAATATAAAATCAATTATATCATTGATGATTTTATCATGAAATGAGTTATTCATTTTTTTAAAACAAATCCATGACATGTCTTTAATAAGTTCTCACCACCACTTCTTAATAATTTTATTTGCTTAATATTGGTTTGGTACAAAAGTTTGATTTTCACATAATTTATCATTTTAAATAAAAAAAAAATGATTATTTAGTTAATAAAATCTTGGATAATATTGTTAGAAAAATATCGAAGTCCTAACTTTTTTACTTAATGTCTAGTAGATTTGTTTTTTTCTTACCATATGGATTTTGACATCTAATCACTGAACAAGATTGAAAATTCTTTTATAATTAAAAAAAAACCTGTGATAGGATCATTTCGTCCAGTGACAACTCCTCGGAACCATCCATCTCGAGCTGTCCTCGCCTCAATCCATTTGTTATCCTAATAGGGGCAAATATGACTAATGACATTTTGAAGAGAGCCAACAACCAACACAAGGGTCTTTATAAAATGCAAATGTACTTCCCAAACCCCATTTGTCCCTTTCTTAAGCTGAATCTAAACGTTTGAAATTAATTTCCCAATTAACTCTCTCCCTACCCCATTCCCTTCATGTTTTACCAGGAGAAAATGGGAATTTCGCCCTGCACAGTGGATGGGTTCTCAATAAGCTTTTCGGTAGCATATAAACTGATAAGAACAACACCGAGAGGAGCTCAAATGACTCCGAGCTTTCGATACATATAACCAGGAACTCATTTCCTTCCCGATAACAAGGTCGTCTCCGAATATAGAATCCCGAAAGAAATTAGCCCCCCCCCCCTTCTCACCTGAGTGAGTGATTTATATCCTATGACAAAATAACCTGGATTTGCATTCTCGCTAGACTCGGGAATCTTATTATTGGAATATTTTATTTATAGGTGCACCACCAGAGGATCGAGATTTTTATAGTCACAACATAAAAACTTACTTACAATACTCATAAAATCATAAAATAAATGTATTTAATAGCTTCCATTTTATTGTAATTTTTTATTTTTTTTTATTTTGTTTTTTTTTTTTTAAGAAATTCTATGAGGAAAAATTAAATAAAGTTTACACATCAAAAGTTGAATAAGTTCATTTATTTAGAAACAAAAAACAAACTCCCAATCTGCCAAATTAATAAGTAATGAATGAATATAAATTTATTTAAATCGCTCATAATAAATTTAGGTGATTAACTATAAAATCTTAAATTAAATGTGCACGGAAAAAGTTTTTCCCATTTCACTATCGACCTTCACATTTGCAGAGATTGTTTTTTTTTTCAAAATAATTTTTTCTTTTCTTAAAAATGACATATTAGTGTACTCCTTTGGAACTCCTTTGATGGTAATAATTTGATTTGGCTTAGATATGATTAATAATTATTGACTAAGATAATCTTTCTTGTATTTTTACATCACTATACAAGGGTAAGTCAATAAGTATGTGACTTTTTGAATAAAAAATCATTTTACTTTTCAAAGTAGTCTCCTTTGACTTCTATACACGTTTCTCCAATTTTTTTATCCCTTCCAAAAAATAATTTGTCGAAGACTTCTTTGGTGCCGATCAGTGGCGTACCTAGGGGGGTGCGGAGGGTGCGGTCCGCACCGGGCGGCACTTATCTTGGGGCGGCATTTTTTATATTTAGTTATATGTAGTTGTTAAAAGCAACTTATTCATTTCATATTTATTTTTTTTCTTTCTTGAATAATAAATGATTATTATGATTATTATAAGTTTACTATTTGATTTATATAAATTATGATTAACTATATGATTTCGAATATTATTCCTCGGTGTATATAAATGCATTTTAGTGTAAATTTTGAATTCTAATTCCAAGAACAGGATAATAATTTTATTTTATTGTATTCATTAAAATTCGTTGAATTCGTAAACGCATCTTTACGATTTTGTTCAGCAATTTTTCCTAACTAAAATTTTTGATATCAGTTTATAAATGTCATTTCTTTTGAAAAGTTTATATGATTACTTCGAAGTGATATACCAATATTTTTTAAATCATCGATTTTTCTTTTGAAAAGCAGGACCGGCGGAAAAAATATAAATATAAATTTTGAGAGTATTATACACGATTTTTCTAGTATGAATGCTAGAAGAGTACATAAATATTATATTAATATGTTTACGAGTGCATACAAATATGTGTAAAAAAATTTACTCTGTGTATTAATTAATATTGATTAAATAACTTAATAATTTATTTATGTGCATTAATTTATAAATACCACTATTTGATTGACTTATAATAAAAAGGGCGGCAAACTGGAGATCGCCCCGGGCGGCAAAAGTTCTAGGTACGCCACTGGTGCCGATTCATCCCGAAAAAAACACTATTTTGACTGCTGTTTGATCACGGTTACGAAACGGCGAAAAAACTCGGTTTCAGTGATGTTTTTTTAAGCAAAAAATAATGCTTAATGAGCACACGAAATTCACTTTTCTCAAATAAAGAAGTAGTCTGCTATTAATAGATGTCAAACAAAAACTAAAAAACCCAGTTGGTTCAAATTTCGACAGAGGTTAGCTGGTAGTTTCCTGCTGACAGGGCCAGTGTTGCCATTTTAAGAGACGCGAAATTCAAAATGTCACGGACTTATTGACCTGCCCTTGTATCTATATACAACGTGATTTTTTTTTTGAGGGTTCTCAAAATTTAGTGATCATAAAAAGAGAAAACTTTTTAAAATTAACAATAAGCTTATTTTTATAAATATAAAAATTTACAAAGTTTTTTAATAAAATAAAAATATCCTCTTTTGAAAGAGTATTCAAATACTTCAAAAAATTTAATAATTAGAATTATAATTTTTACTTAAATTTTAATTATTATTTAATGAATAATCTCGGATAATAATCATAATTCAAGGTTGAGGGTGTCTGAAGATAGTGTGCGTGTCTAGACACATTGAACCAAGTCTTATATCGATTAGTTGTTGAAGCAGTCAAAAAAATTGGAGAGGGATGAGAAATAATATATATAATTACATTAAAAAATTGTTTGATTGTATGTCTACTATTATATATTAAATACAAAAAATGAAATTAATTAATTCAAAAACTTTAGTAAATGAGAGATTACATTTTATAATTAAGTATTATTGTACATATATACTTTTTGGAAATTTAACCTAAATTTTATTTATCAATTTTCAATTTATAGAAAAAATTATGAATATAAATAAAAAATAAAAATTTTTTTTTGTTAAATTTTCAAATAAATACAATGTACCAAGAGAGTACAATCTTTAAATCTATTATAATATATCTACTTACTTTTGTATAGTACATGTACAATTTTTTAAGCTATTGGAACTTACATTGTAATTCCATTTCATTCATAGTTAATATTTTTATTTTCTTTATTAAATTTGTATATTTATTTGTATTTAATAAATTTTTTAAAATTTATAATTTTTTTAAACTATTGGTAATATTTTAACCATGGCCGTGATGGCGTTCAGCTCTCTCGTCGCATTCTGTTTTGAAGTCGGTTGGAGTCAAAACGGGTTCCCCGGAGTGGCAATTTTAGTTTTGGAAAGAGGCAAAAGTCACATGGGGCGTTATCGTCGTGCAAAATCCACGATTTGTCTGCCCACAATTTGGGATATTAATTTTTACTCATGAAATTTATGAATATAATATATTCAACTTGTGATTTTACCAAATTTTATTTATATTTTTAATTTTTTTTAAATAAGATTGATAATAATATAAAATTCTTTGTAATGAATATAACTATTTTATTTATTTAATTTATTTTTTTATTTATTTTATGAAATTAAAAAAAAAACCAATGTTTTCATTAGTAAATTTCATTTGAATAAAAGATCCGCCATAAGAGAAAAAACTGTACGAAGCCAAAATGAATTTCTACAAAAACATAGAATTTCCTTTTTTAAAACAAATTAAACTGTCAAAAATAATATACCCGTAATAACAGTTGTAATAAAAATAAAAATATAAATCAAAAGAGGTAAGTAAAATATTGAATTGAATATTTTATTTATATTTTTTTCAATTATTGTTTGAATATTTATTAAATATATATAAAATTTATATAATTTTTTTTTTAATTTTAAATGTATATTTAATAGATTTATTTGTTCATTCTTAATAATAATAATTCCAATTACTTTCTTCAATTGTTTTTATTATAAATGAATATAATAATTTTATGATAGCTTAATTGCAAACTCAAAAAAGTGTTCACAAAAATTAAATTAAAATTTAAAATATTTCAAATACATAGTGTTTCCTTTAAGATTTCAACAAATTAATTTAAATTTCAAAAAACAACATCAATGCGTTTGACGTTGTATTTTTTCTCCAGTAAATGCTAGTAAATACGAAAATTCTGTCAAAAAAACTATTGTAATTATTAATTCATGAATAAATAAAAATATTATTGATAATAATTGCAAATACGTTTTATTTAACCCCACAATTATGCCGCCAAACAAAAGTGTCTTTGGTCGATCTACAAATCAAGCAAAAAGGAGAAGCGAAGAACGAACTTCAGACAGAAGTGAGCAGAGAAAATCTAGTCAAGTAAGAAATTGAGATTACATTGCTCTTGCTAGATCATTAGAAACAAATGAGCAGACACAAGCAAGATGGCGAAGGAATCGAATTCGCAGTACACAGACAAGACGAACGATACATGCTGGTTTGAATTTAGGTGGTTTCACTTACAATCCCCTTTACAATTTCAGTCTTCATTCAAGGGTAATTATTGGAAAAATGGATAAGAAGTGTACGTATTGAGTTGCACAAAAATTTAAAAATGAAACACCAGGTATGTGCTGCGCAGCAGGAAAAGTAAAGTTACCAGACTTACGTTCACCACCTGAACCATTATTAACTTTAGTATCAGGTGAAACAAATCAATCAAAACATTTTTTAAAAATTATACGCAAATACAATTTATTTTTTTAAATGGAGCAATGAATATGGTTATTGCAAATTATGACCCGTCATTTAAAATACAAGTGCAAATTTATCATCATGCTGGATCTTTACTACCCTTGCCAAAAGCTGATCACAAATATCTTCAGATATATTTTATGGGAAATACTAACGGGCAAATCAACAGACATTGTCAATTGAATATGAGTATTAAACGAGGGATTATCGCTGAATTACAAAATTTGTTTGAACAGCATAATGAATTAATTAAATATTTAAAACCGAAATTGAACTTACCCCACTAATGATTAAAAAGTAATAATAAAGGCAGATAAAACACCTATTTGTCAACAGTGAAGACAATTCAACGCACTACGATCGATGAAGTGTCAATTGTCATAGTTGGTGAAGAAGTTAATTCTCACGATATAATTCTTCATCGTAGAAATGGTGACGTCAAGTAAATATCAGAAACGCACAGTTCATATGATGCATAACAATATTCCATTCTATTTTGGCAAGGAGAGGTTGGATATCATTTTAATATTAATATGAGAAATCCTTCAACCAATGTGAACATTAACAGAAGAACTACAAGACATTGAAATTGATAAAGACTTGCACGATATTGTCACAAAAAATATGATTAATGTTGCTCACTAAATAATAATTCACCATGCATGTCAGATGGAAAGTCCACAAAGCGGTATCCTAGGGACTTATTTGCTGTAACTATTACAGGCAATTATGGATTTCCACTCTATTGACGACAATTGAATTAATGCAAAGTACTCAACAATACTATTGATGTTGATAATCGTTGGGTAGTACCATACTCTTTATTACTATTTAAAACGTATAACGCAGACCTAAATGTTGAGTGTTACAATTCAGTAAAAGCTATAAAATATATGTGCAAATATGTGAACAAAGGAAACGATATGGCAATGTTTGGAATGGGATAACAACTGCATACAACCCAATATCAACTGGGAGGCTACATAAGTAGTAATGAGGCTGTATGGCGTATTTTATCATTTTCCAACGGTTGTCCATTTAACAGAACTTCTTGAAAATCGAAAGCGTGTGTATTTTACATCAGAAAAAGTACGAATAAGAGCAATGTCACCACGACCAACAATATTAACTAAATTTTTCACATTATGTAAAAATGATACCTTTGCAAGAACACTACTGTACTCTGAATCAACTTATTTTACATGTCGTAAACAAAGTAAAGCAGTATACGAACATCTAAATTTATATTCCACACATGTTCTGGGTCGTCTGTACATTGTACATACAACGCAGAATGCTTTTACCTAAGATTATTATTAATACTATTATTATTATTATTATATTATTTGTTCATATTTTTAATTAGGTGCATAACACAACAAAGCGTGAACGTATAGTCGTTATATAAAATATTAAGGGTTTAATGGCAAATCTAATCCTAAATTCATTAATTTAACTCATATAGGTCACAGGTTATCTGTTTACATTTTATTTTCATTTATATTGAAAAATCCATTATAAGGTGAATAGAGCCCTCTTTACCGGGGCACAGCTAGGCATCCGGAACGATAACACTGTTTCATTTGAAATAATATGTACATATATATTAAAAAATAATAATTATAATATAAGATTTTTTTTTTAAATTAATTTTTAATATCGCTGTTAATAATTTATGAATACACAATCATTCCGAAAGATATTTCTTTTTACAGCGTTTATTTTGTAAGCAAAACTTTTAAAAGCTTTTATTTGCATTTAGTAAATGAAAAGTGTTGGATGAGTGAAAAGGGAATGTGGGAGAGAAAAAAGGGAACACGATGGGTGGAGTCGAAAATACAATTAATTTTTGTTGTGATTCGACTTGTGCATTATCACATCCCTAACCCATACTTCGATTCATTTTGCAAGTTTATTAGGTCTAAATAAAATGGCTCCATGCCTATTAACCTAATAGATTTTAAATTTGAATGGGCATATTCACAGATATAATTGCACGAATATTGTACTAATGGTAATTTCCATTTCTATTATTTACTTAATCAAAGGAATAATAATAATAATATAATATAACTTATAAATTTATTAAAATTAATAATAATCCATATATTTGTTTTATATAAATATACGAGATATTTGCTTTAGGTAAATTAAAGACTAGAAAATATTAATAATTTTTCAACTTTGTTTAATTTCATTAATATTAATAACCATTAAACATATTATATATAGATTTTATAATAATTATATTCATAAAGTTTATCATTAATATTTATTATTTAAAAGTTAATGGGTAGATAAATATAAGGGTAGATAAATCGCTGGAGAAATGATATTTCAATTATTTATTAAATTTATTTTTGGAAAAATAATACTAACCTCGGAGTTATTAAGAATTTGTATTCTTGAAAAGTTTGAAGAAGCTTGAAGATTGCTGATTTTTTGTATAAACTATAGCAGCATAAATCTAAAAAATAAAAAATATTAAATTAATATTATAAATAAATTTTTTATATATAAATATATAAATATCAATTTGGCATAATTAAAAGAAAAATTATTTATTTTATTGATGAGAAATTATATATATTGAAATAAGTTGACCTGTGGCCAGGTCCGAACCGACCGACGGTTTGAAGTAAATTAATTTCCAGCTACAGAAACATTTTCAAATAATTTTAATATATCTATTAATGTAATAAAATGGGGCAGCATGGCTGAGTGGGTAGAGTACGAGATTTCTACACAGGAAGCCAGAGTTCGAATCCCAGCATAGAACTCAAGATTATATATTTATTTAATAATTAATAAAAATAAAAATTTAATTCAATTTAACATCGGCTGCCCCAGCTCCAGAAACTGACAAGCCCTGGTTCTACAAAGCCTGCTCCGGCAGGATAACCTCAAAGCTGAGTTTCCTCTGTGTTTTGGCTGTGTTTTGTTTGTGTTTCCTCTGCGTTTTGGCTGTGTTTCCTCTGTGTTTTGGCTGAGTTTCCTCTGTGTTTTGGCTGAGTTTTGTTTGTGTTTCCTCTGTGTTTTGGCTGTGTTTTGTTTGTGTTTTGGCTGTGTTTTGTTTGTGTTTTGGCTGTGTTTTGTTTGTGTTTTGGCTGTGTTTTGTTTGTGTTTCCTCTGTGTTTTGGCTGAGTTTTGTCTGAGTTTCCTCTGTGTTTTGGCTGAGTTTCCTCTGTGTTTTGGCTGAGGAAACACAAACAAAACTCAGCCAAAACACAGCCAAAACACAGAGAAAACTCAGCCAAAACACAGAGGAAACTCAGACAAAACACAGCCAAAACACAGAAGAAACATAAACAAAACATAAACAAAACTCAGCCAAAACACAAAGTAAACTCAGCCAATACACAGAGAAAACACAAACAAAACTCAGAAAAAACACAGAGGAAACACAGCCAAAACGCAGAGGAAACACAAACAAAACACAGCCAAAACACAGAGGAAACTCAGCTTTGAGGTTATCCTGCCGGAGCAGGCTTTGTAGAACAAGGGCTTGTCTTTGTTTTGTTTGTGTTTCCTCTGTGTTTTTTCTGAGTTTTGTTTGTGTTTTCTCTGTGTTTTGGCTGAGTTTTGTTTATGTTTTGTTTATGTTTCTTCTGTGTTTTGGCTGTGTTTTGTCTGAGTTTCCTCTGTGTTTCCTCTGTGTTTTGTCTGAGTTTCCTCTGGGTTTACTCTGTGTTTTGGTTGTGTTTTTTGTGTTTCCTCTG
Organism: Labia minor; assembly: GCA_963082975.1. Lineage (NCBI taxonomy): Eukaryota > Metazoa > Arthropoda > Insecta > Dermaptera > Spongiphoridae > Labia > Labia minor. The sequence continues at coordinate 30,520,829 of OY720350.1, read as the reverse complement.
TGTTTTGGCTGTGTTTTGTCTGAGTTTCCTCTGTGTTTCCTCTGTGTTTTGGCTGAGTTTCCTCTGTGTTTACTCTGTGTTATGGCTGAGTTTCCTCTGTGTTTACTCTGTGTTTTGTTTGTGTTTTTTGTGTTTCCGTCTGTGTTTTGGCTGTGTTTTGTCTGAGTTTCCTCTGTGTTTCCTCTGTTTTTTGGCTGAGTTTCCTCTGTGTTTTGGATGAGTTTCCTCTGTGTTTTGGGTGTGTTTTGTCTGAATTTCCTCTGTGTTTCGGCTGTGTTTTGTCTGAGTTTCCTCTGTGTTTTGGCTGTGTTTTGTCTGAGTTTCCTCTGTGTTTTGGATGAGTTTACTCTGTGTTTTGGCTGTGTTTTGTCTGAGTTTCCTCTGTGTTTTGGCTGTGTTTTGTCTGAGTTTCCTCTGTGTTTTGGATGAGTTTACTCTGTGTTTTGGCTGTGTTTTGTCTGAGTTTTGTCTGTGTTTCCTCTGTGTTTTGGCTGTGTTTTGTCTGAGTTTCCTCTGTGTTTTGGATGAGTTTACTCTGTGTTTTGGCTGTGTTTTGTCTGAGTTTTGTCTGTGTTTCCTCTGTGTTTTGGCTGTGTTTTGTTTGTGTTTCCTCTGTTGTTTGGCTGAGTATCCTCTGTGTTTTGGCTGAGTTTTGTTTGTGATTCCTCTGTGTTTTGTTTGTGTTTTTTGTGTTTCTCTGTGTTTTGGCTGAGTTTACTCTGTGTTTTGGATGTGTTTTGGCTGAGTTTACTCTGTGTTTTGGCTCAGTTTTGTTTGGGTTTTGTTTGTGTTTCGTCTGTGTTTTGGCTGTGTTTTGTTTGTGTTTCCTCTGTGTTTTGGCTGAGTTTCCTCTGTGTTTTGGCTGAGTTTTGTTTGTGTTTCCTCTGTGTTTTGTTTGTGTTTTTTGTGTTTCCTCTGTGTTTTGGCTGTGTTTTGTTTGTGTTTCCTCTGTGTTTTTTCTGAGTTTTGTTTGTGTTTTCTCTGTGTTTTGGCTGAGTTTACTCTGTGTTTTGGCTCAGTTTTGTTTGGGTTTTGTTTGTGTTTCCTCTGTGTTTTGGCTTTGTTTTGTTTGTGTTTCCTCTGTGTTTTGGCTGTGTTTTGTCTGAGTTTCCTCTGTGTTTTGGATGAGTTTACTCTGTGTTTTGGCTGAGTTTATTCTGTGTTTTGGCTCAGTTTTGTTTGGGTTTTGTTTGTGTTTCCTCTGTGTTTTGTTTGTGTTTTGGCTGTGTTTTGTTTGTGTTTCCTCTGTGTTTTGGCTGTGTTTTGTCTGAGTTTCCTCTGTGTTTTGGCTGAGTTTACTCTGTGTTTTGGCTGTGTTTTGTCTGAGTTTACTCTGTCTTTCTCTGTGTTTTGGCTGAGTTTACTCTGTGTTTTGGCTGAGTTTACTCTGTGTTTTGGCTCAGTTTTGTTTGGGTTTTGTTTGTGTTTCCTCTGTGTTTTGTTTGTGTTTTGGCTGTGTTTTGTTTGTGTTTCCTCTGTGTTTTGTTTGTGTTTTTTGTGTTTCCTCTGTGTTTTGGCTGTGTTTTGTTTGTGTTTCCTCTGTGTTTTTTCTGAGTTTTGTTTGTGTTTTCTCTGTGTTTTGGCTGAGTTTACTCTGTGTTTTGGCTGAGTTTTGTTTATGTTTTGTTTATGAGGAAACTCAGACAAAACACAGCCAAAACACAGAGGAAACTCAGCCAAAACACAGAGAAAACACAGAGGAAACTCAGACAAAACACAGAGGAAACACAGAGTAAACTCAGACAAAACTCATCCAAAACACAGAGGAAACTCAGCCAAAACACAGAGAAAACACAAACAAAACACAGAGGAAACACAAACAAAATACAGCCAAAACACAGAGGAAACACAAACAAAACACAGCCAAAACACAGCCAAAACACAGCCAAAACACAGAGGAAACACAAAAAAAACACAAACAAAACACAGAGGAAACACAAACAATTTTATCATTTTCCAACGGTTGTCCATTTAACAGAACTTCTTGAAAATCGAAAGCGTGTGTATTTTACATCAGAAAAAGTACGAATAAGAGCAATGTCACCACGACCAACAATATTAACTAAATTTTTCACATTATGTAAAAATGATACCTTTGCAAGAACACTACTGTACTCTGAATCAACTTATTTTACATGTCGTAAACAAAGTAAAGCAGTATACGAACATCTAAATTTATATTCCACACATGTTCTGGGTCGTCTGTACATTGTACATACAACGCAGAATGCTTTTACCTAAGATTATTATTAATACTATTATTATTATTATTATATTATTTGTTCATATTTTTAATTAGGTGCATAACACAACAAAGCGTGAACGTATAGTCGTTATATAAAATATTAAGGGTTTAATGGCAAATCTAATCCTAAATTCATTAATTTAACTCATATAGGTCACAGGTTATCTGTTTACATTTTATTTTCATTTATATTGAAAAATCCATTATAAGGTGAATAGAGCCCTCTTTACCGGGGCACAGCTAGGCATCCGGAACGATAACACTGTTTCATTTGAAATAATATGTACATATATATTAAAAAATAATAATTATAATATAAGATTTTTTTTTTAAATTAATTTTTAATATCGCTGTTAATAATTTATGAATACACAATCATTCCGAAAGATATTTCTTTTTACAGCGTTTATTTTGTAAGCAAAACTTTTAAAAGCTTTTATTTGCATTTAGTAAATGAAAAGTGTTGGATGAGTGAAAAGGGAATGTGGGAGAGAAAAAAGGGAACACGATGGGTGGAGTCGAAAATACAATTAATTTTTGTTGTGATTCGACTTGTGCATTATCACATCCCTAACCCATACTTCGATTCATTTTGCAAGTTTATTAGGTCTAAATAAAATGGCTCCATGCCTATTAACCTAATAGATTTTAAATTTGAATGGGCATATTCACAGATATAATTGCACGAATATTGTACTAATGGTAATTTCCATTTCTATTATTTACTTAATCAAAGGAATAATAATAATAATATAATATAACTTATAAATTTATTAAAATTAATAATAATCCATATATTTGTTTTATATAAATATACGAGATATTTGCTTTAGGTAAATTAAAGACTAGAAAATATTAATAATTTTTCAACTTTGTTTAATTTCATTAATATTAATAACCATTAAACATATTATATATAGATTTTATAATAATTATATTCATAAAGTTTATCATTAATATTTATTATTTAAAAGTTAATGGGTAGATAAATATAAGGGTAGATAAATCGCTGGAGAAATGATATTTCAATTATTTATTAAATTTATTTTTGGAAAAATAATACTAACCTCGGAGTTATTAAGAATTTGTATTCTTGAAAAGTTTGAAGAAGCTTGAAGATTGCTGATTTTTTGTATAAACTATAGCAGCATAAATCTAAAAAATAAAAAATATTAAATTAATATTATAAATAAATTTTTTATATATAAATATATAAATATCAATTTGGCATAATTAAAAGAAAAATTATTTATTTTATTGATGAGAAATTATATATATTGAAATAAGTTGACCTGTGGCCAGGTCCGAACCGACCGACGGTTTGAAGTAAATTAATTTCCAGCTACAGAAACATTTTCAAATAATTTTAATATATCTATTAATGTAATAAAATGGGGCAGCATGGCTGAGTGGGTAGAGTACGAGATTTCTACACAGGAAGCCAGAGTTCGAATCCCAGCATAGAACTCAAGATTATATATTTATTTAATAATTAATAAAAATAAAAATTTAATTCAATTTAACATCGGCTGCCCCAGCTCCAGAAACTGACAAGCCCTGGTTCTACAAAGCCTGCTCCGGCAGGATAACCTCAAAGCTGAGTTTCCTCTGTGTTTTGGCTGTGTTTTGTTTGTGTTTCCTCTGCGTTTTGGCTGTGTTTCCTCTGTGTTTTGGCTGAGTTTCCTCTGTGTTTTGGCTGAGTTTTGTTTGTGTTTCCTCTGTGTTTTGGCTGTGTTTTGTTTGTGTTTTGGCTGTGTTTTGTTTGTGTTTTGGCTGTGTTTTGTTTGTGTTTTGGCTGTGTTTTGTTTGTGTTTCCTCTGTGTTTTGGCTGAGTTTTGTCTGAGTTTCCTCTGTGTTTTGGCTGAGTTTCCTCTGTGTTTTGGCTGAGGAAACACAAACAAAACTCAGCCAAAACACAGCCAAAACACAGAGAAAACTCAGCCAAAACACAGAGGAAACTCAGACAAAACACAGCCAAAACACAGAAGAAACATAAACAAAACATAAACAAAACTCAGCCAAAACACAAAGTAAACTCAGCCAATACACAGAGAAAACACAAACAAAACTCAGAAAAAACACAGAGGAAACACAGCCAAAACGCAGAGGAAACACAAACAAAACACAGCCAAAACACAGAGGAAACTCAGCTTTGAGGTTATCCTGCCGGAGCAGGCTTTGTAGAACAAGGGCTTGTCTTTGTTTTGTTTGTGTTTCCTCTGTGTTTTTTCTGAGTTTTGTTTGTGTTTTCTCTGTGTTTTGGCTGAGTTTTGTTTATGTTTTGTTTATGTTTCTTCTGTGTTTTGGCTGTGTTTTGTCTGAGTTTCCTCTGTGTTTCCTCTGTGTTTTGTCTGAGTTTCCTCTGGGTTTACTCTGTGTTTTGGTTGTGTTTTTTGTGTTTCCTCTGTGTTTTGGCTGTGTTTTGTCTGAGTTTCCTCTGTGTTTCCTCTGTGTTTTGGCTGAGTTTCCTCTGTGTTTACTCTGTGTTATGGCTGAGTTTCCTCTGTGTTTACTCTGTGTTTTGTTTGTGTTTTTTGTGTTTCCGTCTGTGTTTTGGCTGTGTTTTGTCTGAGTTTCCTCTGTGTTTCCTCTGTTTTTTGGCTGAGTTTCCTCTGTGTTTTGGATGAGTTTCCTCTGTGTTTTGGGTGTGTTTTGTCTGAATTTCCTCTGTGTTTCGGCTGTGTTTTGTCTGAGTTTCCTCTGTGTTTTGGCTGTGTTTTGTCTGAGTTTCCTCTGTGTTTTGGATGAGTTTACTCTGTGTTTTGGCTGTGTTTTGTCTGAGTTTCCTCTGTGTTTTGGCTGTGTTTTGTCTGAGTTTCCTCTGTGTTTTGGATGAGTTTACTCTGTGTTTTGGCTGTGTTTTGTCTGAGTTTTGTCTGTGTTTCCTCTGTGTTTTGGCTGTGTTTTGTCTGAGTTTCCTCTGTGTTTTGGATGAGTTTACTCTGTGTTTTGGCTGTGTTTTGTCTGAGTTTTGTCTGTGTTTCCTCTGTGTTTTGGCTGTGTTTTGTTTGTGTTTCCTCTGTTGTTTGGCTGAGTATCCTCTGTGTTTTGGCTGAGTTTTGTTTGTGATTCCTCTGTGTTTTGTTTGTGTTTTTTGTGTTTCTCTGTGTTTTGGCTGAGTTTACTCTGTGTTTTGGATGTGTTTTGGCTGAGTTTACTCTGTGTTTTGGCTCAGTTTTGTTTGGGTTTTGTTTGTGTTTCGTCTGTGTTTTGGCTGTGTTTTGTTTGTGTTTCCTCTGTGTTTTGGCTGAGTTTCCTCTGTGTTTTGGCTGAGTTTTGTTTGTGTTTCCTCTGTGTTTTGTTTGTGTTTTTTGTGTTTCCTCTGTGTTTTGGCTGTGTTTTGTTTGTGTTTCCTCTGTGTTTTTTCTGAGTTTTGTTTGTGTTTTCTCTGTGTTTTGGCTGAGTTTACTCTGTGTTTTGGCTCAGTTTTGTTTGGGTTTTGTTTGTGTTTCCTCTGTGTTTTGGCTTTGTTTTGTTTGTGTTTCCTCTGTGTTTTGGCTGTGTTTTGTCTGAGTTTCCTCTGTGTTTTGGATGAGTTTACTCTGTGTTTTGGCTGAGTTTATTCTGTGTTTTGGCTCAGTTTTGTTTGGGTTTTGTTTGTGTTTCCTCTGTGTTTTGTTTGTGTTTTGGCTGTGTTTTGTTTGTGTTTCCTCTGTGTTTTGGCTGTGTTTTGTCTGAGTTTCCTCTGTGTTTTGGCTGAGTTTACTCTGTGTTTTGGCTGTGTTTTGTCTGAGTTTACTCTGTCTTTCTCTGTGTTTTGGCTGAGTTTACTCTGTGTTTTGGCTGAGTTTACTCTGTGTTTTGGCTCAGTTTTGTTTGGGTTTTGTTTGTGTTTCCTCTGTGTTTTGTTTGTGTTTTGGCTGTGTTTTGTTTGTGTTTCCTCTGTGTTTTGTTTGTGTTTTTTGTGTTTCCTCTGTGTTTTGGCTGTGTTTTGTTTGTGTTTCCTCTGTGTTTTTTCTGAGTTTTGTTTGTGTTTTCTCTGTGTTTTGGCTGAGTTTACTCTGTGTTTTGGCTGAGTTTTGTTTATGTTTTGTTTATGAGGAAACTCAGACAAAACACAGCCAAAACACAGAGGAAACTCAGCCAAAACACAGAGAAAACACAGAGGAAACTCAGACAAAACACAGAGGAAACACAGAGTAAACTCAGACAAAACTCATCCAAAACACAGAGGAAACTCAGCCAAAACACAGAGAAAACACAAACAAAACACAGAGGAAACACAAACAAAATACAGCCAAAACACAGAGGAAACACAAACAAAACACAGCCAAAACACAGCCAAAACACAGCCAAAACACAGAGGAAACACAAAAAAACACAAACAAAACACAGAGGAAACACAAACAAAACTGTGTTTTGGCTGAGTTTACTCTGTGTTTTGGCTCAGTTTTGTTTGGGTTTTGTTTGTGTTTCCTCTGTGTGTTTTGTTTGTGTTTCCTCTGTTGTTTGGCTGAGTTTCCTCTGTGTTTTGGCTGTGTTTTGTTTGTGTTTCCTCTGTGTTTTGGCTGTATTTTGTTTGTGTTTCCTATGTGTTTTGTCTGAGTTTCCTCTGTGTTTTGGATGAGTTTACTCTGTGTTTTGGCTGAGTTTACTCTGTGTTTTGGCTCAGTTTTGTTTGGGTTTTGTTTGTGTGTCCTCTGTGTTTTGTTTGTGTTTTGGCTGTGCTTTGTTTGTGTTTCCTCTGTGTTTTGGCTGTGTTTTGTCTGAGTTTCCTCTGTGTTTTGGCTGTGTTTTGTCTGAGTTTCCTCTGTGTTTTGGATGAGTTTACTCTGTGTTTTGTCTGAGTTTCCTCTGTGTTTTGGATGAGTTTACTCTGTGTTTTGGCTGTTTTGTTTGTGTTTCCTCTGTTGTTTGGCTGAGTTTCCTCTGTGTTTTGGCTGTGTTTTGTTTGTGTTTTGGCTGTGTTTTGTTTCTGTTTCCTCTGTGTTTTGGCTGTGTTTTGTCTGAGTTTCCTCTGTGTATTGGATGAGTTTTGTTTGTGTTTTGTCTGAGTTTCCTCTGTGTTTCCTCTGTGTTTTGTTTGTGTTTTTTTGTGTTTCTCTGTGTTTTGGCTGAGTTTACTCTGTGTTTTGGCTCAGTTTTGTTTGGGTTTTGTTTGTGTTTCCTCTGTGTTTTGGCTGTGTTTTGTCTGAGTTTCCTCTGTGTTTTGGATGAGTTTACTCTGTGTTTTGGCTGAGTTTACTCTGTGTTTTGGCTCAGTTTTGTTTGGGTTTTGTTTGTGTTTCCTCTGTGTTTTGTTTGTGTTTTGGCTGTGTTTTGTTTGTGTTTCCTCTGTGTTTTGGCTGTGTTTTGGCTGTGTTTTGTCTGAGTTTCCTCTGTGTTTTGGATGAGTTTACTCTGTGTTTTGGCTGTGTTTTGGCTGTGTTTTGTCTGAGTTTCCTTTGTGTTTTGGCTGTGTTTTGTCTGAGTTTCCTCTGTGTTTTGGATGAGTTTACTCTGTGTTTTGGCTGTGTTTTGTCTGAGTTTTGTCTGAGTTTCCTCTGTGTTTTGGATGAGTTTACTCTGTGTTTTGGCTGTGTTTTGTTTGTGTTTCCTCTGTTGTTTGGCTGAGTTGGCTCTGTGTTTTGGCTGTGTTTTGTTTCTGTTTCCTCTGTGTTTTGGCTGTGTTTTGTCTGAGTTTCCTCTGTGTATTGGATGAGTTTTGTTTGTGTTTTGTCTGAGTTTCCTCTGTGTTTCCTCTGTGTTTTGTTTGTGTTTTTTTGTGTTTCTCTGTGTTTTGGCTGAGTTTACTCTGTGTTTTGGCTCAGTTTTGTTTGGGTTTTGTTTGTGTTTCCTCTGTGTTTTGGCTGTGTTTTGTCTGAGTTTCCTCTGTGTTTTGGATGAGTTTACTCTGTGTTTTGGCTGAGTTTACTCTGTGTTTTGGCTCAGTTTTGTTTGTGTTTCCTCTGTGTTTTGTTTGTGTTTTGGCTGTGTTTTGTTTGTGTTTCCTCTGTGTTTTGGCTGTGTTTTGTCTGAGTTTCCTCTGTGTTTTGGCTGAGTTTACTCTGTGTTTTGGCTGTGTTTTGTCTGAGTTTACTCTGTGTTTTGGCTGTGTTTTGGATGAGTTTACTCTGTGTTTTGGCTGTGTTTTGTCTGAGTTTTGTCTGAGTTTCCTCTGTGTTTTGGATGAGTTTACTCTGTGTTTTGTCTGAGTTTCCTCTGTGTTTCCTCTGTGTTTTGGCTGTGTTTTGTCTGAGTTTCCTCTGTGTTTTGGATGAGTTTACTCTGTGTTTTGGCTGTGTTTTGTCTGAGTTTCCTCTGTGTTTTGGCTGAGTTTACTCTGTGTTTTGTCTGAGTTTCCTGTGTTTTGGTTGTATTTCCTCTGTGTTTTGGCTGAGTTTACTCTGTGTTTCTTCTGTGTTTTGTTTGTGTTTTGTTTGTGTTTCCTCTGTGTTTTGGCTGTGTTTTATCTGAGTTTCCTCTGTGTTCTGGCTGAGTTTTGTTTGTGTTTCCTCTGTGTTTTGTTTGTGTTTCCTCTGTGTTTTGGATGAGTTTACTCTGTGTTTTGGCTGAGTTTTCTCTGTGTTTTGGCTCAGTTTTGTTTGGGTTTTGTTTGTGTTTCCTCTGTGTTTTGGCTGTGTTTTGTTTGTGTTTCCTCTGTGTTTTGTTTGTGTTTTTTTGTGTTTCCTCTGTGTATTGGATGAGTTTTGTTTGTGTTTTGTCTGAGTTTCCTCTGTGTTTCCTCTGTGTTTTGGCTGTGTTTTGTCTGAGTTTCCTCTGTGTTTTGGCTGAGTTTACTCTGTGTTTTGGCTCAGTTTTGTTTGGGTTTTGTTTGTGTTTCCTCTGTGTTTTGGCTTTGTTTTGTTTGTGTTTCCTCTGTTGTTTGGCTGAGTTTCCTCTGTGTTTTGGCTGAGTTTTGTTTGTGTTTCCTCTGTCTTTTGTTTGTGTTTTTTTGAGTTTCTCTGTGTTTTGGCTGAGTTTACTCTGTGTTTTGGCTCAGTTTTGTTTGGGTTTTGTTTGTATTTCCTCTGTGTTTTGGCTGTGTTTTGTCTGAGTTTCCTCTGTGTTTTGGCTGAGTTTACTCTGTGTTTTGGCTCAGTTTTGTTTGGGTTTTGTTTGTGTTTCCTCTGTGTATTGGATGAGTTTTGTTTGTGTTTTGTCTGAGTTTCCTCTGTGTTTCCTCTGTGTTTTGGCTGTGTTTTGTCTGAGTTTCCTCTGTGTTTTGGCTGAGTTTACTCTGTGTTTTGGCTCAGTTTTGTTTGGGTTTTGTTTGTGTTTCCTCTGTGTTTTGGCTTTGTTTTGTTTGTGTTTCCTCTGTTGTTTGGCTGAGTTTCCTCTGTGTTTTGGCTGAGTTTTGTTTGTGTTTCCTCTGTCTTTTGTTTGTGTTTTTTTGAGTTTCTCTGTGTTTTGGCTGAGTTTACTCTGTGTTTTGGCTCAGTTTTGTTTGGGTTTTGTTTGTATTTCCTCTGTGTTTTGGCTGTGTTTTGTCTGAGTTTCCTCTGTGTTTTGGCTGAGTTTACTCTGTGTTTTGGCTCAGTTTTGTTTGGGTTTTGTTTGTGTTTCCTCTGTGTTTTGTTTGTGATTTGGCTGTGTTTTGTTTGTGTTTCCTCTGTGTTTTGGCTGTGTTTTGTCTGAGTTTTCTCTGTGTTTTGGCTGAGTTTACTCTGTGTTTTGGCTGTGTTTTGTCTGAGTTTACTCTGTGTTTTGGCTGTGTTTTGTCTGAGTTTCCTCTGTGTTTTGGATGAGTTTACTCTGTGTTTTGGCTGTGTTTTGTCTGAGTTTCTTCTGTGTTTTGGCTGAGGAAACACAAACAAAACTCAGCCAAAACACAGCCAAAACACAGAGAAAACTCAGCCAAAACACAGAGGAAACTCAGACAAAACACAGAGGAAACTCAGTCAAAACACAGCCAAAACACAGAAGAAACATAAACAAAACATAAACAAAACTCAGCCAAAACACAAAGTAATCTCAGCCAATACACAGAGAAAACACAAACAAAACTCAGAAAAAACACAGAGGAAACACAGCCAAAACGCAGAGGAAACACAAACAAAACACAGCCAAAACACAGAGGAAACTCAGCTTTGAGGTTATCCTGCCGGAGCAGGCTTTGTAGAACCAGGGCTTGTCTTTGTTTTGTTTGTGTTTCCTCTGTGTTTTTTCTGAGTTTTGTTTGTGTTTTCTCTGTGTTTTGGCTGAGTTTTGTTTATGTTTTGTTTATGTTTCTTCTGTGTTTTGGCTGTGTTTTGTCTGAGTTTCCTCTGTGTTTCCTCTGTGTTTTGTCTGAGTTTCCTCTGGGTTTACTCTGTGTTTTGGTTGTGTTTTTTGTGTTTCCTCTGTGTTTTGGCTGTGTTTTGTCTGAGTTTCCTCTGTGTTTCCTCTGTGTTTTGGCTGAGTTTCCTCTGTGTTTACTCTGTGTTATGGCTGAGTTTACTCTGTGTTTTGTCTGAGTTTCCTGTGTTTTGGTTGTGTTTCCTCTGTGTTTTGGCTGAGTTTACTCTGTGTTTCCTCTGTGTTTTGTTTGTGTTTTGTTTGTGTTTCCTCTGTGTTTTGGCTGTGTTTTATCTGAGTTTCCTCTGTGTTCTGGCTGAGTTTTGTTTGTGTTTCCTCTGTGTTTTGTTTGTGTTTCCTCTGTGTTTTGGCTGTGTTTTGTTTGTGTTTCCTCTGTGTTTTGTTTGTGTTTTTTTGTGTTTCCTCTGTGTTTTGGCTGTGTTTTGTTTGTGTTTCCTCTGTGTTTTCTCTGTGTTTTGGCTGAGTTTACTCTGTGTTTTGTCTGAGTTTTGTTTATGTTTTGTTTATGAGGAAACTCAGACAAAACACAGCCAAAACACAGAGGAAACACAAACAAAACTCAGCCAACACACAGAGTAAACTCAGACAAAACTCAGCCAAAACACAGAGAAAACATAGAGGAAACTCAGACAAAACACAGAGGAAACACAGAGTAAACTCAGACAAAACTCATCCAAAACACAGAGTAAACTCTGCCAAAACACAGAGAAAACACAAACAAAACTCAGAAAAAACACAGAGGAAACACAAACAAAACACAGCCAAAACACAGAGGAAACACAAATAAAACTCAGCCAAAACACAGAGAAAACACAAACAAAACTCAGAAAAAACACAGAGGAAACTCAGCCAAACAATAGAGGAAACACAAACAAAACACAGCCAAAACACAGAGGAAACACAAACAAAACCCAAACAAAACTGAGCCAAAACACAGAGTAAACTCAGCCAAATCACAGAGGAAACTCAGACAAAACACAGCCAAAACACAGAGGAAACACAGACAAAACTCAGACAAAACACAGCCAAAACACAGAGTAAACTCATCCAAAACACCTAGGAAACTCAGACAAAACACAGCCAAAACACAGAGGAAACTCAGACAAAACACAGCCAAAACACAGCCAAAACACAGAGTAAATTCATCCAAAACACAGAGGAAACTCAGACAAAACACAGCCAAAACACAGAGGAAACTCAGACAAAACACAGCCAAAACACAGAATAAACTCATCCAAAACACAGAGGAAACTCAGACAAAACACAACCAAAACACAGAGGAAACTCAGACAAAACACAACCAAAACACAGAGTAAACTCATCCAAAACACAGAATAAACTCATCCAAAACTCAGAGGAAACTCAGACAAAACTCAGCCAAAACACATAGGAAACAGAGAGGAAACACAAACAAAACACAGCCAAAACACAAACAAAACACAGAGGAAACACAAACAAAACCCAAACAAAACTGAGCCAAAACACAGAGTAAACTCAGCCAAAAACACAGAATAAACTCATCCAAAACACAGAGGAAACTCAGACAAAACTCAGCCAAAACACAGAGGAAACACAGAGGAAACTCAGACAAAACACAGCCAAAACACAGAAGAAACATAAACAAAACATAAACAAAACTCAGCCAAAACACAGAGTAAACTCAGCCAAAACACAGAGGAAACACAAACAAAATACAGCCAAAACACAGCCAAAACACAGAGGAAACACAAACAAAACTCAGCCAAAACACAGAGGAAACACAAACAAAACACAGCCAAAACACAGAGGAAACACAAACAAAACACAGCCAAAACACAAACAAAACACAGAGGAAACACAAACAAAACCCAAACAAAACTGAGCCAAAACACAGAGTAAACTCAGCCAAAACACAGAGTAAACTCATCCAAAACACAGAGGAAACTCATCCAAAACACAGCCAAAACACAGAGTAAACTCAGCCAAAACACAGAGAAAACACAAACAAAACTCAGAAAAAACACAGAGGAAACACAGAGGAAACACAGAGGAAACTCAGACAAAACACAGAGTAAACTCAGCCAAAACACAGAGGAAACTCAGACAAAACACAGAGGAAACTCAGACAAAACACAGCCAAAACACAGAAGAAACATAAACAAAACATAAACAAAACTCAGCGAAAACACAAAGTAAACTCAGCCAATACACAGAGAAAACACAAACAAAACTCAGAAAAAACACAGAGGAAACACAGCCAAAACGCAGAGGAAACACAAACAAAACACAGCCAAAACACAGAGGAAACTCAGCTTTGAGGTTATCCTGCCGGAGCAGGCTTTGTAGAACCAGGGCTTGTCTTTGTTTTGTTTGTGTTTCCTCTGTGTTTTTTCTGAGTTTTGTTTGTGTTTTCTCTGTGTTTTGGCTGAGTTTTGTTTATGTTTTGTTTATGTTTCTTCTGTGTTTTGGCTGTGTTTTGTCTGAGTTTCCTCTGTGTTTCCTCTGTGTTTTGTCTGAGTTTCCTCTGGGTTTACTCTGTGTTTTGGTTGTGTTTTTTGTGTTTCCTCTGTGTTTTGGCTGTGTTTTGTCTGAGTTTCCTCTGTGTTTCCTCTGTGTTATGGCTGAGTTTACTCTGTGTTTTGTCTGAGTTTCCTGTGTTTTGGTTGTGTTTCCTCTGTGTTTTGGCTGAGTTTACTCTGTGTTTCCTCTGTGTTTTGTTTGTGTTTTGTTTGTGTTTCCTCTGTGTTTTGGCTGTGTTTTATCTGAGTTTCCTCTGTGTTCTGGCTGAGTTTTGTTTGTGTTTCCTCTGTGTTTTGTTTGTGTTTCCTCTGTGTTTTGGCTGTGTTTTGTTTGTGTTTCCTCTGTGTTTTGTTTGTGTTTTTTTGTGTTTCCTCTGTGTTTTGGCTGTGTTTTGTTTGTGTTTCCTCTGTGTTTTCTCTGTGTTTTGGCTGAGTTTACTCTGTGTTTTGTCTGAGTTTTGTTTATGTTTTGTTTATGAGGAAACTCAGACAAAACACAGCCAAAACACAGAGGAAACACAAACAAAACTCAGCCAACACACAGAGTAAACTCAGACAAAACTCAGCCAAAACACAGAGAAAACATAGAGGAAACTCAGACAAAACACAGAGGAAACACAGAGTAAACTCAGACAAAACTCATCCAAAACACAGAGGAAACTCAGCCAAAACACAGAGTAAACTCTGCCAAAACACAGAGAAAACACAAACAAAACTCAGAAAAAAAACAGAGGAAACACAAACAAAACACAGCCAAAACACAGAGGAAACACAAATAAAACTCAGCCAAAACACAGAGAAAACACAAACAAAACTCAGAAAAAACACAGAGGAAACTCAGCCAAACAACAGAGGAAACACAAACAAAACACAGCCAAAACACAGAGGAAACACAAACAAAACCCAAACAAAACTGAGCCAAAACACAGAGTAAACTCAGCCAAAACACAGAGGAAACTCAGACAAAACACAGCCAAAACACAGAGGAAACACAGACAAAACTCAGACAAAACACAGCCAAAACACAGAGTAAACTCATCCAAAACACCTTAGGAAACTCAGACAAAACACAGCCAAAACACAGAGGAAACTCAGACAAAACACAGCCAAAACACAGCCAAAACACAGAGGAAACTCAGACAAAACACAGCCAAAACACAGAATAAACTCATCCAAAACACAGAGGAAACTCAGACAAAACACAGCCAAAACACAGAGTAAACTCATCCAAAACACAGAATAAACTCATCCAAAACACAGAGGAAACTCAGACAAAACTCAGCCAAAACACATAGGAAACACAGAGGAAACACAAACAAAACACAGCCAAAACACAAACAAAACACAGAGGAAACACAAACAAAACCCAAACAAAACTGAGCCAAAACACAGAGTAAACTCAGCCAAAACACAGAGGAAACTAAGCCAAAACACAGAGGAAACACAGAGGAAACTCAGACAAAACACAGCCAAAACACAGAGGAAACTCAGACAAAACACAGCCAAAACACAGAATAAACTCATCCAAAACACAGAGGAAACTCAGACAAAACTCAGCCAAAACACATAGGAAACACAGAGGAAACACAAACAAAACTGAGCCAAAACACAGAGGAAACTAAGCCAAAACACAGAGGAAACACAGAGGAAACTCAGACAAAACACAGCCAAAACACAGAAGAAACATTAACAAAACATAAACAAAACTCAGCCAAAACACAGAGTAAACTCAGCCAAAACACAGAGGAAACACAAACAAAACACAGCCAAAACACAGAGGAAACACAAACAAAACCCAAACAAAACTGAGCCAAAACACAGAGTAAACTCAGCCAAAACACAGCCAAAACACAGAGTAAACTCAGCCAAAACACAGAGGAAACTCAGACAAAACACAGAGGAAACTCAGTCAAAACACAGCCAAAACACAGAAGAAACATAAACAAAACATAAACAAAACTCAGCCAAAACACAAAGTAATCTCAGCCAATACACAGAGAAAACACAAACAAAACTCAGAAAAAACACAGAGGAAACACAGCCAAAACGCAGAGGAAACACAAACAAAACACAGCCAAAACACAGAGGAAACTCAGCTTTGAGGTTATCCTGCCGGAGCAGGCTTTGTAGAACCAGGGCTTGTCTTTGTTTTGTTTGTGTTTCCTCTGTGTTTTTTCTGAGTTTTGTTTGTGTTCTCTCTGTGTTTTGGCTGAGTTTTGTTTATGTTTTGTTTATGTTTCTTCTGTGTTTTGGCTGTGTTTTGTCTGAGTTTCCTCTGTGTTTCCTCTGTGTTTTGTCTGAGTTTCCTCTGGGTTTACTCTGTGTTTTGGTTGTGTTTTTTGTGTTTCCTCTGTGTTTTGGCTGTGTTTTGTCTGAGTTTCCTCTGTGTTTCCTCTGTGTTTTGGCTGAGTTTCCTCTGTGTTTACTCTGTGTTATGGCTGAGTTTACTCTGTGTTTTGTCTGAGTTTCCTGTGTTTTGGTTGTGTTTCCTCTGTGTTTTGGCTGAGTTTACTCTGTGTTTCCTCTGTGTTTTGTTTGTGTTTTGTTTGTGTTTCCTCTGTGTTTTGGCTGTGTTTTATCTGAGTTTCCTCTGTGTTCTGGCTGAGTTTTGTTTGTGTTTCCTCTGTGTTTTGTTTGTGTTTCCTCTGTGTTTTGTTTGTGTTTCCTCTGTGTTTTGGCTGTGTTTTGTTTGTGTTTCCTCTGTGTTTTGTTTGTGTTTTTTTGTGTTTCCTCTGTGTTTTGGCTGTGTTTTGTTTGTGTTTCCTCTGTGTTTTCTCTGTGTTTTGGCTGAGTTTACTCTGTGTTTTGTCTGAGTTTTGTTTATGTTTTGTTTATGAGGAAACTCAGACAAAACACAGCCAAAACACAGAGGAAACACAAACAAAACTCAGCCAACACACAGAGTAAACTCAGACAAAACTCAGCCAAAACACAGAGAAAACATAGAGGAAACTCAGACAAAACACAGAGGAAACACAGAGTAAACTCAGACAAAACTCATCCAAAACACAGAGTAAACTCTGCCAAAACACAGAGAAAACACAAACAAAACTCAGAAAAAACACAGAGGAAACACAAACAAAACACAGCCAAAACACAGAGGAAACACAAATAAAACTCAGCCAAAACACAGAGAAAACACAAACAAAACTCAGAAAAAACACAGAGGAAACTCAGCCAAACAATAGAGGAAACACAAACAAAACACAGCCAAAACACAGAGGAAACACAAACAAAACCCAAACAAAACTGAGCCAAAACACAGAGTAAACTCAGCCAAATCACAGAGGAAACTCAGACAAAACACAGCCAAAACACAGAGGAAACACAGACAAAACTCAGACAAAACACAGCCAAAACACAGAGTAAACTCATCCAAAACACCTAGGAAACTCAGACAAAACACAGCCAAAACACAGAGGAAACTCAGACAAAACACAGCCAAAACACAGCCAAAACACAGAGTAAATTCATCCAAAACACAGAGGAAACTCAGACAAAACACAGCCAAAACACAGAGGAAACTCAGACAAAACACAGCCAAAACACAGAATAAACTCATCCAAAACACAGAGGAAACTCAGACAAAACACAACCAAAACACAGAGGAAACTCAGACAAAACACAACCAAAACACAGAGTAAACTCATCCAAAACACAGAATAAACTCATCCAAAACTCAGAGGAAACTCAGACAAAACTCAGCCAAAACACATAGGAAACAGAGAGGAAACACAAACAAAACACAGCCAAAACACAAACAAAACACAGAGGAAACACAAACAAAACCCAAACAAAACTGAGCCAAAACACAGAGTAAACTCAGCCAAAAACACAGAATAAACTCATCCAAAACACAGAGGAAACTCAGACAAAACTCAGCCAAAACACAGAGGAAACACAGAGGAAACTCAGACAAAACACAGCCAAAACACAGAAGAAACATAAACAAAACATAAACAAAACTCAGCCAAAACACAGAGTAAACTCAGCCAAAACACAGAGGAAACACAAACAAAATACAGCCAAAACACAGCCAAAACACAGAGGAAACACAAACAAAACTCAGCCAAAACACAGAGGAAACACAAACAAAACACAGCCAAAACACAGAGGAAACACAAACAAAACACAGCCAAAACACAAACAAAACACAGAGGAAACACAAACAAAACCCAAACAAAACTGAGCCAAAACACAGAGTAAACTCAGCCAAAACACAGAGTAAACTCATCCAAAACACAGAGGAAACACAAACAAAATACAGCCAAAACACAGAGTAAACTCAGCCAAAACACAGAGAAAACACAAACAAAACTCAGAAAAAACACAGAGGAAACACAGAGGAAACACAGAGGAAACTCAGACAAAACACAGAGTAAACTCAGCCAAAACACAGAGGAAACTCAGACAAAACACAGAGGAAACTCAGACAAAACACAGCCAAAACACAGAAGAAACATAAACAAAACATAAACAAAACTCAGCGAAAACACAAAGTAAACTCAGCCAATACACAGAGAAAACACAAACAAAACTCAGAAAAAACACAGAGGAAACACAGCCAAAACGCAGAGGAAACACAAACAAAACACAGCCAAAACACAGAGGAAACTCAGCTTTGAGGTTATCCTGCCGGAGCAGGCTTTGTAGAACCAGGGCTTGTCTTTGTTTTGTTTGTGTTTCCTCTGTGTTTTTTCTGAGTTTTGTTTGTGTTTTCTCTGTGTTTTGGCTGAGTTTTGTTTATGTTTTGTTTATGTTTCTTCTGTGTTTTGGCTGTGTTTTGTCTGAGTTTCCTCTGTGTTTCCTCTGTGTTTTGTCTGAGTTTCCTCTGGGTTTACTCTGTGTTTTGGTTGTGTTTTTTGTGTTTCCTCTGTGTTTTGGCTGTGTTTTGTCTGAGTTTCCTCTGTGTTTCCTCTGTGTTATGGCTGAGTTTACTCTGTGTTTTGTCTGAGTTTCCTGTGTTTTGGTTGTGTTTCCTCTGTGTTTTGGCTGAGTTTACTCTGTGTTTCCTCTGTGTTTTGTTTGTGTTTTGTTTGTGTTTCCTCTGTGTTTTGGCTGTGTTTTATCTGAGTTTCCTCTGTGTTCTGGCTGAGTTTTGTTTGTGTTTCCTCTGTGTTTTGTTTGTGTTTCCTCTGTGTTTTGGCTGTGTTTTGTTTGTGTTTCCTCTGTGTTTTGTTTGTGTTTTTTTGTGTTTCCTCTGTGTTTTGGCTGTGTTTTGTTTGTGTTTCCTCTGTGTTTTCTCTGTGTTTTGGCTGAGTTTACTCTGTGTTTTGTCTGAGTTTTGTTTATGTTTTGTTTATGAGGAAACTCAGACAAAACACAGCCAAAACACAGAGGAAACACAAACAAAACTCAGCCAACACACAGAGTAAACTCAGACAAAACTCAGCCAAAACACAGAGAAAACATAGAGGAAACTCAGACAAAACACAGAGGAAACACAGAGTAAACTCAGACAAAACTCATCCAAAACACAGAGGAAACTCAGCCAAAACACAGAGTAAACTCTGCCAAAACACAGAGAAAACACAAACAAAACTCAGAAAAAAAACAGAGGAAACACAAACAAAACACAGCCAAAACACAGAGGAAACACAAATAAAACTCAGCCAAAACACAGAGAAAACACAAACAAAACTCAGAAAAAACACAGAGGAAACTCAGCCAAACAACAGAGGAAACACAAACAAAACACAGCCAAAACACAGAGGAAACACAAACAAAACCCAAACAAAACTGAGCCAAAACACAGAGTAAACTCAGCCAAAACACAGAGGAAACTCAGACAAAACACAGCCAAAACACAGAGGAAACACAGACAAAACTCAGACAAAACACAGCCAAAACACAGAGTAAACTCATCCAAAACACCTTAGGAAACTCAGACAAAACACAGCCAAAACACAGAGGAAACTCAGACAAAACACAGCCAAAACACAGCCAAAACACAGAGGAAACTCAGACAAAACTCAGCCAAAACACATAGGAAACACAGAGGAAACACAAACAAAACACAGCCAAAACACAAACAAAACACAGAGGAAACACAAACAAAACCCAAACAAAACTGAGCCAAAACACAGAGTAAACTCAGCCAAAACACAGAGGAAACTAAGCCAAAACACAGAGGAAACACAGAGGAAACTCAGACAAAACACAGCCAAAACACAGAATAAACTCATCCAAAACACAGAGGAAACTCAGACAAAACTCAGCCAAAACACATAGGAAACACAGAGGAAACACAAACAAAACTGAGCCAAAACACAGAGGAAACTAAGCCAAAACACAGAGGAAACACAGAGGAAACTCAGACAAAACACAGCCAAAACACAGAAGAAACATTAACAAAACATAAACAAAACTCAGCCAAAACACAGAGTAAACTCAGCCAAAACACAGAGGAAACACAAACAAAACACAGCCAAAACACAGAGGAAACACAAACAAAACCCAAACAAAACTGAGCCAAAACACAGAGTAAACTCAGCCAAAACACAGCCAAAACACAGAGTAAACTCAGCCAAAACACAGAGGAAACTCAGACAAAAGACAGAGGAAACTCAGTCAAAACACAGCCAAAACACAGAAGAAACATAAACAAAACATAAACAAAACTCAGCCAAAACACAAAGTAATCTCAGCCAATACACAGAGAAAACACAAACAAAACTCAGAAAAAACACAGAGGAAACACAGCCAAAACGCAGAGGAAACACAAACAAAACACAGCCAAAACACAGAGGAAACTCAGCTTTGAGGTTATCCTGCCGGAGCAGGCTTTGTAGAACCAGGGCTTGTCTTTGTTTTGTTTGTGTTTCCTCTGTGTTTTTTCTGAGTTTTGTTTGTGTTTTCTCTGTGTTTTGGCTGAGTTTTGTTTATGTTTTGTTTATGTTTCTTCTGTGTTTTGGCTGTGTTTTGTCTGAGTTTCCTCTGTGTTTCCTCTGTGTTTTGTCTGAGTTTCCTCTGGGTTTACTCTGTGTTTTGGTTGTGTTTTTTGTGTTTCCTCTGTGTTTTGGCTGTGTTTTGTCTGAGTTTCCTCTGTGTTTCCTCTGTGTTTTGGCTGAGTTTCCTCTGTGTTTACTCTGTGTTATGGCTGAGTTTACTCTGTGTTTTGTCTGAGTTTCCTGTGTTTTGGTTGTGTTTCCTCTGTGTTTTGGCTGAGTTTACTCTGTGTTTCCTCTGTGTTTTGTTTGTGTTTTGTTTGTGTTTCCTCTGTGTTTTGGCTGTGTTTTATCTGAGTTTCCTCTGTGTTCTGGCTGAGTTTTGTTTGTGTTTCCTCTGTGTTTTGTTTGTGTTTCCTCTGTGTTTTGGCTGTGTTTTGTTTGTGTTTCCTCTGTGTTTTGTTTGTGTTTTTTTGTGTTTCCTCTGTGTTTTGGCTGTGTTTTGTTTGTGTTTCCTCTGTGTTTTCTCTGTGTTTTGGCTGAGTTTACTCTGTGTTTTGTCTGAGTTTTGTTTATGTTTTGTTTATGAGGAAACTCAGACAAAACACAGCCAAAACACAGAGGAAACACAAACAAAACTCAGCCAACACACAGAGTAAACTCAGACAAAACTCAGCCAAAACACAGAGAAAACATAGAGGAAACTCAGACAAAACACAGAGGAAACACAGAGTAAACTCAGACAAAACTCATCCAAAACACAGAGTAAACTCTGCCAAAACACAGAGAAAACACAAACAAAACTCAGAAAAAACACAGAGGAAACACAAACAAAACACAGCCAAAACACAGAGGAAACACAAATAAAACTCAGCCAAAACACAGAGAAAACACAAACAAAACTCAGAAAAAACACAGAGGAAACACAAACAAAACACAGCCAAAACACAGAGGAAACACAAATAAAACTCAGCCAAAACACAGAGAAAACACAAACAAAACTCAGAAAAAACACAGAGGAAACTCAGCCAAACAATAGAGGAAACACAAACAAAACACAGCCAAAACACAGAGGAAACACAAACAAAACCCAAACAAAACTGAGCCAAAACACAGAGTAAACTCAGCCAAATCACAGAGGAAACTCAGACAAAACACAGCCAAAACACAGAGGAAACACAGACAAAACTCAGACAAAACACAGCCAAAACACAGAGTAAACTCATCCAAAACACCTAGGAAACTCAGACAAAACACAGCCAAAACACAGAGGAAACTCAGACAAAACACAGCCAAAACACAGCCAAAACACAGAGTAAATTCATCCAAAACACAGAGGAAACTCAGACAAAACACAGCCAAAACACAGAGGAAACTCAGACAAAACACAGCCAAAACACAGAATAAACTCATCCAAAACACAGAGGAAACTCAGACAAAACACAACCAAAACACAGAGGAAACTCAGACAAAACACAACCAAAACACAGAGTAAACTCATCCAAAACACAGAATAAACTCATCCAAAACTCAGAGGAAACTCAGACAAAACTCAGCCAAAACACATAGGAAACAGAGAGGAAACACAAACAAAACACAGCCAAAACACAAACAAAACACAGAGGAAACACAAACAAAACCCAAACAAAACTGAGCCAAAACACAGAGTAAACTCAGCCAAAAACACAGAATAAACTCATCCAAAACACAGAGGAAACTCAGACAAAACTCAGCCAAAACACAGAGGAAACACAGAGGAAACTCAGACAAAACACAGCCAAAACACAGAAGAAACATAAACAAAACATAAACAAAACTCAGCCAAAACACAGAGTAAACTCAGCCAAAACACAGAGGAAACACAAACAAAATACAGCCAAAACACAGCCAAAACACAGAGGAAACACAAACAAAACTCAGCCAAAACACAGAGGAAACACAAACAAAACACAGCCAAAACACAGAGGAAACACAAACAAAACACAGCCAAAACACAAACAAAACACAGAGGAAACACAAACAAAACCCAAACAAAACTGAGCCAAAACACAGAGTAAACTCAGCCAAAACACAGAGTAAACTCATCCAAAACACAGAGGAAACTCATCCAAAACACAGCCAAAACACAGAGTAAACTCAGCCAAAACACAGAGAAAACACAAACAAAACTCAGAAAAAACACAGAGGAAACACAGAGGAAACACAGAGGAAACTCAGACAAAACACAGAGTAAACTCAGCCAAAACACAGAGGAAACTCAGACAAAACACAGAGGAAACTCAGACAAAACACAGCCAAAACACAGAAGAAACATAAACAAAACATAAACAAAACTCAGCGAAAACACAAAGTAAACTCAGCCAATACACAGAGAAAACACAAACAAAACTCAGAAAAAACACAGAGGAAACACAGCCAAAACGCAGAGGAAACACAAACAAAACACAGCCAAAACACAGAGGAAACTCAGCTTTGAGGTTATCCTGCCGGAGCAGGCTTTGTAGAACCAGGGCTTGTCTTTGTTTTGTTTGTGTTTCCTCTGTGTTTTTTCTGAGTTTTGTTTGTGTTTTCTCTGTGTTTTGGCTGAGTTTTGTTTATGTTTTGTTTATGTTTCTTCTGTGTTTTGGCTGTGTTTTGTCTGAGTTTCCTCTGTGTTTCCTCTGTGTTTTGTCTGAGTTTCCTCTGGGTTTACTCTGTGTTTTGGTTGTGTTTTTTGTGTTTCCTCTGTGTTTTGGCTGTGTTTTGTCTGAGTTTCCTCTGTGTTTCCTCTGTGTTATGGCTGAGTTTACTCTGTGTTTTGTCTGAGTTTCCTGTGTTTTGGTTGTGTTTCCTCTGTGTTTTGGCTGAGTTTACTCTGTGTTTCCTCTGTGTTTTGTTTGTGTTTTGTTTGTGTTTCCTCTGTGTTTTGGCTGTGTTTTATCTGAGTTTCCTCTGTGTTCTGGCTGAGTTTTGTTTGTGTTTCCTCTGTGTTTTGTTTGTGTTTCCTCTGTGTTTTGGCTGTGTTTTGTTTGTGTTTCCTCTGTGTTTTGTTTGTGTTTTTTTGTGTTTCCTCTGTGTTTTGGCTGTGTTTTGTTTGTGTTTCCTCTGTGTTTTCTCTGTGTTTTGGCTGAGTTTACTCTGTGTTTTGTCTGAGTTTTGTTTATGTTTTGTTTATGAGGAAACTCAGACAAAACACAGCCAAAACACAGAGGAAACACAAACAAAACTCAGCCAACACACAGAGTAAACTCAGACAAAACTCAGCCAAAACACAGAGAAAACATAGAGGAAACTCATACAAAACACAGAGGAAACACAGAGTAAACTCAGACAAAACTCATCCAAAACACAGAGGAAACTCAGCCAAAACACAGAGTAAACTCTGCCAAAACACAGAGAAAACACAAACAAAACTCAGAAAAAAAACAGAGGAAACACAAACAAAACACAGCCAAAACACAGAGGAAACACAAATAAAACTCAGCCAAAACACAGAGAAAACACAAACAAAACTCAGAAAAAACACAGAGGAAACTCAGCCAAACAACAGAGGAAACACAAACAAAACACAGCCAAAACACAGAGGAAACACAAACAAAACCCAAACAAAACTGAGCCAAAACACAGAGTAAACTCAGCCAAAACACAGAGGAAACTCAGACAAAACACAGCCAAAACACAGAGGAAACACAGACAAAACTCAGACAAAACACAGCCAAAACACAGAGTAAACTCATCCAAAACACCTTAGGAAACTCAGACAAAACACAGCCAAAACACAGAGGAAACTCAGACAAAACACAGCCAAAACACAGCCAAAACACAGAGGAAACTCAGACAAAACACAGCCAAAACACAGAATAAACTCATCCAAAACACAGAGGAAACTCAGACAAAACACAGCCAAAACACAGAGTAAACTCATCCAAAACACAGAATAAACTCATCCAAAACACAGAGGAAACTCAGACAAAACTCAGCCAAAACACATAGGAAACACAGAGGAAACACAAACAAAACACAGCCAAAACACAAACAAAACACAGAGGAAACACAAACAAAACCCAAACAAAACTGAGCCAAAACACAGAGTAAACTCAGCCAAAACACAGAGGAAACTAAGCCAAAACACAGAGGAAACACAGAGGAAACTCAGACAAAACACAGCCAAAACACAGAGGAAACTCAGACAAAACACAGCCAAAACACAGAATAAACTCATCCAAAACACAGAGGAAACTCAGACAAAACTCAGCCAAAACACATAGGAAACACAGAGGAAACACAAACAAAACTGAGCCAAAACACAGAGGAAACTAAGCCAAAACACAGAGGAAACACAGAGGAAACTCAGACAAAACACAGCCAAAACACAGAAGAAACATTAACAAAACATAAACAAAACTCAGCCAAAACACAGAGTAAACTCAGCCAAAACACAGAGGAAACACAAACAAAACCCAAACAAAACTGAGCCAAAACACAGAGTAAACTCAGCCAAAACACAGCCAAAACACAGAGTAAACTCAGCCAAAACACAGAGAAACACAAAAAAACACAAACAAAACACAGAGGAAACACAAACAAAACTCAGCCAAAACACAGAGGAAACTCAGCCAAACAACAGAGGAAACACAAACAAAACACAGCCAAAACACAGAGGAAACACAAACAAAACCCAAACAAAACTGAGCCAAAACACAGAGTAAACTCAGCCAAAACACAGAGTAAACTCATCCAAAACACAGAGGAAACTGTGACAAAACACAGCCAAAACACAGAGGAAACTCAGCCAAAACACAGAGAAAACACACAGAGGAAACACAGAGGAAACTCAGACAAAACACAGAGGAAACACAGAGTAAACTCAGACAAAACACAGCCGAAACACAAACAAAACACAGCAAAAACACAAACAAAACACAGAGGAAACACAAACAAAACCCAAACAAAACTGAGCCAAAACACAGAGTAAACTCAGCCAAAAACACAGAATAAACTCATCCAAAACACAGAGGAAACTCAGACAAAACTCAGCCAAAACACAGAGGAAACACAGAGGAAACTCAGACAAAACACAGCCAAAACACAGAAGAAACATAAACAAAACATAAACAAAACTCAGCCAAAACACAGAGTAAACTCAGCCAAAACACAGAGGAAACACAAACAAAATACAGCCAAAACACAGCCAAAACACAGAGGAAACACAAACAAAACTCAGCCAAAACACAGAGGAAACACAAACAAAGCACAGCCAAAACACAGAGGAAACACAAACAAAACCCAAACAAAACTGAGCCAAAACACAGAGGAAACTCAGCCAAAACACAGAGTAAACTCAGAGGAAACTCAGACAAAACACAGCCAAAACACAGAGTAAACTCAGCCAAAACACAGAGAAAACACAGCCAAAACACAGAGTAAACTCAGCCAAAACACAGAGAAAACACAGAGGAAACTCAGACAAAACACAGCCAAAACACAGAGTAAACTCAGCCAAAACACAGAGAAAACACAGAGGAAACTCAGACAAAACACAGCCAAAACACAGAGAAAACACAGAGGAAACTCAGACAAAACACAGAGTAAACTCAGCCAAAACACAGAGGAAACACAAAAAAACACAAACAAAACACAGCCAAAACACAGAGGAAACTCAGACAAAACACAGAGGAAACTCAGACAAAACACAGCCAAAACACAGAGGAAACACAAACAAAACACAGCCAAAACACAAACAAAACACAGAGGAAACACAAACAAAACCCAAACAAAACTGAGCCAAAACACAGAGTAAACTCAGCCAAAACACAGAGTAAACTCAGCCAAAACACAGGGAAAACACAAACAAAACTCAGAAAACACACAGAGGAAACACAGAGGAAACTCAGACAAAACACAGAGGAAACACAGAGTAAACTCATCCAAAACACAGAGTAAACTCATCCAAAACACAGAGGAAACTCAGACAAAACACAGCCAAAACACAGAGGAAACACAAACAAAACACAGCCAAAACACAAACAAAACACAGAGGAAACACAAACAAAACCCAAACAAAACTGAGCCAAAACACAGAGTAAACTCAGCCAATACACAGAATAAACTCATCCAAAACACACAGGAAACTCAGACAAAACTCAGCCAAAACACAGAGGAAACACAGAGGAAACTCAGACAAAACACAGCCAAAACACAGAGGAAACTCATCCAAAACACAGAGGAAACTCAGACAAAACACAGCCAAAACACAGAGTAAACTCAGCCAAAACACAGAGGAAACTCAGACAAAACACAGCCAAAACACAGAGGAAACACAAACAAAACACAGCCAAAACACAAACAAAACACATAGGAAACTCAGACAAAACACAGCCAAAACACAGAGGAAACACAAACAAAACCCAAACAAAACTGAGCCAAAACACAGAGTAAACTCATCCAAAACACAGAGGAAACTCAGACAAAACACAGCCAAAACACAGAGTAAACTCAGCCAAAACACAGAGGAAACTCAGACAAAACACAGAGTAAACTCAGCCAAAACACAGAGTAAAGTCATCCAAAACACAGAGTAAACTCAGCCAAAACACAGAGTAAAGTCATCCAAAACACAGAGGAAACTCAGACAAAACTCAGCCAAAACACAGAGGAAACACAGAGGAAACTCAGACAAAACACAGAGTAAACTCATCCAAAACACAGAGGAAACTCAGACAAAACACAGCCAAAACACAGAGGAAACTAAGCCAAAACACAGAGGAAACACAGAGGAAACTCAGACAAAACACAGCCAAAACACAGAAGAAACATAAACAAAACATAAACAAAACTCAGCCAAAACACAGAGTAAACTCAGCCAAAACACAGAGGAAACACAAACAAAATACAGCCAAAACACAGAGGAAACACAAACAAAACACAGCCAAAACACAGCCAAAACACAGAGGAAACACAAACAAAACTCAGCCAAAACACAGAGGAAACTCAGCCAAAACACAGAGGAAACACAAACAAAACACAGCCAATACACAGACAAAACCCTAACAAAACTGAGCCAAAACACAGAGTAAACTCAGCCAAAACACAGAGGAAACACATACAAAATACAGAGGAGACAAAACACAGAGGAAACACAGAGGAAACTCAGACAAAACACAGAGGAAACACAGAGGAAACACAAACAAATCTCATACAAAACACAACACAGGCAACACAAACTAAACAAAACACAAATAAAAAACACAGACGAAACAGAATTAAAACTCAGAGGAAACAGAAACAAATCTCAGAGGAAACACAGAGGAAAGCTGGCGCGAGATTTGTAGTTGTAAAAATTTAATACCGGTACTTTCAGCGATTCAATCAAGCTGAATTTCTATATATAGTAGTTTTATACAATTTTTAATCACGTGAAAAACTATCAAACATATACCTTTATTTTTACGGTCAGTTTAGAGGAAAAAAAATTAAAACGTGGTAACTAATGACACTCATCCGATTGAGTTATTTTTCTAACAAGTTGATATAAAACTACGAATTTTGAATAATGTCCGTGTACTAAATTTCATTATTCTAGCTGAATCTTGTAATTCCGTAATCTTGTCTACATACTCACATAAACACACACACATACATTTTTCTCAACCTTAGTGAAAATGATTCAGGAACCTTCAAAACGTATAAAAACATCAAAATCTCAACGGAAAAGCGATTTTTTATAAATAAAAGTAAAAAAAAATAGATCTAATATCATTTCAAATGTGATTCAGGCATGTAAAATAAATATAAATTACTCTTCAATAAAAATAAAAATATTGAGAAAATAAAATAAAATAGTAAATATTTTGCTATAATATTGAATAGAAATGATATTTTCCCCTATATAATATTTATTTTATTATTTAAAAAATATATTTTTATTTTTTTTTTTATTTCAACAAAACCAATATTTTGAAAAGATTGTCAATCATTCGAATTGTTCGTGGGTGTATCAAAGAATGGGAAATTGAAAAATGACCCTAATTAAATTATAAATATATACAAATAAAACAAAAAAACAAAGATTATTATAAAAGAATCAGTCGGGAGAATTTTTTTTTTTTAAATTTTGTAAATAGTATTATGTGTAATATTTAACCACTGAGGATCGATTACCTTTTACTAATAAACTTTATCGCGACTTTTACGATGGATATAAAACGCGGAAAATAACAAACTAGCGCTTTTTGCACTCAGTTCCAAATTGTACTCGCTTTTAGTGTGAAAGGCCACAACTTAAACCCCTTTATCGTTTTAATTAACTCCCCGTTTTCGGACTCTCACCCACTCTCTCTCTTTCTCTATGTTTTATATTTTACCTCGCTCGTGTTGTGTTAAATCCCAGCCCCTCTTCCCATCCGTTACTGCTTCCCCTTTCCCTTTTCAAAAAAGGGCACCTCTAACCCAAGCCTTTTCATTTCAATCTGTCTAATTCCACGTGACATCCATTTATCATTAAGCGTTATAATATAAATGTACTAATATCTAAGTTCACTAACTAGTCTTTAACTTTTGCCTTTTAATTAATTTTTATTGGTGACTTATTTAAATTATTTTACTCGACGCGTCATCTGTTGGACTAATTGCGCCCCGTTCGAACACGAAGGGCGCAACATGGAAAAGGCAAAATATTAGACTATCACCCTTCCAGTTTTTCTTATAATTCAAATACAATTTATATTCTAATTGAAATTCCTATGCAATTATTTTTAATTCAAATTTAATATTTTTAATTTAAATAAATCAATATTATTAAGTCTACATATAATTATGTTTTTAATGGCTTCCAAAATTTTGATATGTCCTTTATAAAAAAAAAATATTAATAAAAAATTATATTTATTTTATAATTCCTTACAGTGAATGAAATGTCATTAAAATTTAAAAAAATGTAATAAAAATTCAATATTTAAATATGTCTATGAATTTATATCAAATCATTTTTGTGATTTGCCAAAAAAAAAAAAATAAAATAAAAAATAAAATAAATCAAAATTGAAAAGTTGTTTATGAATTTTCAAAAAATAACAAATTTATTATTTTTTTTTAATTAAAACAAAATTATTATATAAATTGATTATAAATTAACATTATTTTGAACTGGTAATTCAATTTTAAGAAATAGGAATAAATAATTTAATAACAATATTGAATGATGATGTTATAATATAATCTATATTAAAGAGGAGTGAAAATAGGCAGGTAAAAAGAAAGAAATGAATGGGAGAAATAATAAATGTCTTTTTACTACGTTTCCAAAAAATATAAAAAAAAAAAGTAAACGTTTCGGTCCTTAATCAGAACCATCTTCAGTGCGTTTACATTTTGAGGATTTTATTTGATTTTAACTACTCTTTTTTTGTTATAAACTATTTTTACCGACTGACGATAGGATGGGAAGGTATTGTTAATATTGTTTTAAACTGAGATGAAATGTCAACAAGGAAGAGAAGCCAGAAAGCGGTACAGAGGGAGCGTCTCAGGTATATTGATAGAATTGTTAAGTCGTATTATGTTAAGAGGAGAGGAAATGTTACTATTAAATATTTTTTTATAAATATTTGAAACTTTTTTCAAACCTTCCCACACTACAACGTTAAATGTATGGAATGTGATTTTAGCATATATGCACAACATATTTCATTATTTTAACATTATATCAAAATTTCTTAAATTTAAAGTTTATATATTAGTTGAGAGAATTTTACTTTATAAGAATGATTTTTTATAATAATAAATTATTGAGATTTATCATTTATCAGAAATAAACAACACAAAACAAAAGGAACTAAATAATATCTCAATTTTAAATTATTTTGTTTGAAAGTTTAAATTATCGCAATTATTGTAGTTAATAAGTATTTTCAACTTAATTAAATTAAAAAATATAATCATTTTTTTCTTTGCCTTGGTATAGTCGAAGAACGGAAATGGATAAATCAGAGCCAGCTGACGGTACCGACTGCCTACAAGCTACAATAAATCGTTTTTTTACCTCTCTATCATAGATATGTCGACATGAAAAATGTCAAGTACTTGAAGCAAAGAGGCGGATGTCAATTCATATAAACATCCTTTTGTGAGGAATATTGAACAATCCTATACACATATATATGATTATAATAAAGAAATATAGACAACGTAAATTCTAGTGCCAACTTGATAATAAAAATAAATTTAACAAATCAACAACATTCTTAAATAAAGTCCATTTTAGATATATATATATATATATATATATATATATGTAAAATAATAACAACAGAATTTATTATATCCAAAAAGGAATAATTAATTTTCAAGTTTATTTCTTTTAAATTATTTTACAAGTTTATAAATAAAATATATACAAATGGATAAATAATAAAATGAGTAAATTAAATGTCGATAACACATATAAATAGATAAATAATAAATGAGTAATTAGATGTCCGCTAGAGGGTGATATAAGTAGGTAGAGGTAACTATAAATATTTTACATCTTACCCCCTTAGGCTTTTTCTTCAGAAGAAAAAGGTGTCAATTTACTGCAGTGGAAACAGTTTGATAATTTTTTTTTTTTTTTTCCACAGTCAACCTCGTATATGGATGAGGAAATTCTTTTTGTTATTTTGAATGGGCCCATCCTTACTTTATCCGTTTTCCTACGGTTTATTTTATTCCCATTCTCGATGTATACCATCTCGCCTATTTTAAATTCTTTTTTTTTTCTATTTTTATCTATCCTTTCTTTATTAGTATGGAAACTTTTTTCGGAATTTTGAAAAGCTTCTTTCCTGGCCTGTTCCAGATTATCTTCCCCAAAAGTGATAGGAGAAATTGTTGATTTTATACCCAAAAGTAAATATTCAGGTTCAAATTTTGTTGAACTATGAATTGTCTTGTTGTATTCCTTTGTACAATCTTCTGCGATTTTAGACCACGCTCTATTATCACCACTATTTATTTTGCATCTTATTCTATTAACAAGAGTTTGGTTTAGTCTCTCATTTAGGCCATTAGATTGGGGACAATCTATTGATGTAAATACAAGTTGTATATTTTTTTTATTTAAATAGTTTTTAAATTCTTGAGAATTAAATCCAGAGTATTGGTCTGTCAAAATCATTTTAGTTTCCTTTCCTTTTGTAACTGGATCTATTAATTTGATAAATTCTTTAGCGTCTTGACCTGTCGAAGTGGAGATCCAAGCGTATCTGCTAAAGTGATCCACTAAAATGTGCATAAATCTTTTCGGTGATCTGTTCCCGGCGAATCCTCCTACCGTATCAATGGACATAATTTCATAGGGTTTACTTGGAGGCCCTAATTTCGACATTAATCCAATTGTTCTTCCTTTACGAGTTTTGTTTTCTTTACAAATCTTGCAATTTTCACAAAATGAATTAATTAGTCGATCCATATTTTTAAAATAATAATAGGGTCTTATTTTCCTTTTTAATTGAGCATTTCCTATATGACCATAATATTCATGAACGAGCTTTATTAATTTTATACCAAAGTCAATTGAAATATATATCCTTGCTCTGTTATTTAGATTTTTAAAAAAAATATTATTTCGTTTTTCTGTTTTTTTATCATTTTCTATTTCTTTAAAATTTTCTTTTTGATCTTCAATTATTTTTTTTATTTCTATTAAATTTACTACTTTAATTTCGTCTTCATTTTCAAAGTATTCTAATATTGGTTGTCTTGATAAAAGGTCTGCCAAAATATTGTCTTTACCTTTTTTATAAATGATTTTAAAATTAAATTGAGATAGATAATTGACTAAATCTCCCAATATTTCATCTGTTCTGCTCTTTGTTCTTAAATTTTCTAAGGGTTTATGGTCCGTACAAACTCTAAATTCTCGGCCCATGACATAAAATTGCCAATATTTTATTGCTTCTTTAATTGCTTTACACTCCAGGTGAATAATATCCATTTTCTTTTCTTTTTCTGATAATTTCCTAGAAAAATAAGCAACTGGATGCAACATACCATTAATTTGTGGTTGTTTCAATACTGCACCAATTCCTTTTAAACTAGCATCTGTTTCAATTATTATTTCTTTGTCTGTATCATATATTGCTAAAATGGGTGAGGAACATAAATATTCTTTAATTAAATTAAAACTTTCATCACATTCTTTTGTCCATTCAAATTTTACATTTTTTTTTAATAATCGATGAAGTGGTTCAAATTTTTCTGTACTGTTTTCAATATATTTTAAAAAAAAATTTATTGATCCTAAAATACTCCTTACACCAGATTTATCTGTTGGTTTGTTTAGTTTTCTAATAGCAGCCAAATTTTCAATTGCTGGTGATATTTTATTTTCTTGTATGAAATGTCCAAGATATTTCACTGAATTAGAAGCAAATTTACATTTTTCATATTTTAGTTTGAAACCCACTTCGTCTAGTATTTCAAAAGTTTTTTTTATATGTTTCATATGTTCCTCCCATGTTTTAGAAAATATTAAGATATCATCGATATAATTTATAGAGAATTCGTCTAAACCATTCCTTCTTAAAATATTAGATAATGTCCTTTGAAAAATCGCTGGAGCATTTTTTAAGACCATATGGTAATACTTTAAACCTAAATTTCCCAAATTTTGTAATAAATGCGGTTTTCTCTCGATCATTTTCTCTTAAAGGAATGTTCCAAAAAGCCGAATTTATATCAATTATCGAAAAATATTTACAATTAGGTATCTTTTCAATAACATCATTTATAGTTGGAAATGGAAAACATTCTGGTATTATCAATTTATTTAATCTTCGGTAATCAATACAAAGTCTTGTCCTCCGACCATCCTCTTTTTTGAATGCAAGTGTAACTGGTGATGAAAAACCTCCATCTGATTCCTCAATTAACTTTGCCTCTAATAATTTTTTTATCTGATTTTGTATTTCTCTCTCGTCTATTATATTGCATTTATAAGGTCGTGAATTAATATATTCCTCTTTAATTAATTTAATCTCACCTTCTTTACATTTTACTTTTCCAACATCAAATTTATTTTTAGCAAATATATTTTTGAAATTTTCTATTATCGTTTTTAATTCTATAATTTTATTCTTATCTTCTATATAATCCAATTCATTCATATTTATTTGAAAATCGTTAACATTATTTTTTATATTTGTTGGTTTTATTTTTATAATATTCTCATCATCTATTTTCTGAAAAATTTTTAAATTTTCATTTTGTATGAGTCTGAATTTCTTTATTGCGTCGAGTCCCAACAGTAAATCATAAGAAAATTTGTTATTTTTAATTACATAAGTATTTAGATTCTCCGTAATCTCTCCGATTTTCAAACTAATATTTGCCCGGCCTTGACAGAAATTTTTACCACTAAGTGTTCTAAATAAAGATTTGTTTTTTTATAATTTTAACTTTAAAATATTTAAAAGTTTTTTATTTAGTAAGCTTACATTCGAACCACTATCATAAATAGCTTTTATATTATACTTATTGTCTATTAATACATTTATTTTTATAAGTGGATTAAATTCTTCCGGGCTTTTTAGTTTAAAGAATCATAGTTTTCATTTATTTTAAAATTTTCTTTTTCATTTAAATTACTTTCTTGTTTTATCTTTAAATTTTTATTTCTACATATATTTTCAGAGTGATAACGGTTTGGCCAACCAAAAGATTCGCAAATTGAGCACGAAAATTTTTTTTTTTTTGTATCACTTGTATTATTTTTATCTATATTTTCGTTTTTATTAAAATTTTTATTATAATTCGTTTTAATTTTATTAAATTCATTTGATAAATATTCAATTTTCTTTAATTCGGAAAACAATGTTTCAATTGTTTTTATTTTTTCATAATCTAGTCTATTTTGAAATTTTTCAGGGAGTCCCATCACTATCATATGAATCCTAGACTGTATTGTTCCACCGTTCTCTATTTCAATACATAGTTTTTCTTTTGTAATTGCATAATCGATGATGGACCCTCCTAAATATTTAAAATCAAAAGCTTTTTTTATTTTTATCCAACTTATATCTCTAAATGTATTTTGAAAAGATTCTTTCCAAAGATTCCATTTATTTAATCCAAATTTTGTTAAATTTGTATCATACCAGTCTTTTGATATGCCTAGTATATAAAATCGAAGCGTTTCAATAATATTAGTCTCATTCACTATATTATTTCTAAAACATTCATTTTCAAATTTTTGAATCCAAATTATTGGATCTTGATTTTTATTAAATTTTTCTAAATTTAATTTTTTTTCAATATCATAAAAATTAAAATGAGTTGCACTTAGCTGTAGTTGTAATTTTTCAATTTCCATTTGCAAATTTTTCTTTTCTTCTTGATCGAAGTTGATTTCATTAGAAATTTCTTCTAACGGAATTTTATTAAAAGAAATATTTTCACCTTCATCAAAATAAATTTTTTTAAGTTCTTCATTTAATTTTATACCAATTTTACGATATCCTTGAATGGGTTTTATAGCCAGCATTGAACTCTTAATTATAGAGTTTGAAAGTAATATGGGATGATTTTGAACTTTCCTTGATTCTTCTGGCAACCTATACCATAGTTCTTTGTCTTCGGATAACCCAGAAATTTCATATTCATTTTCTTCCTTTTTCACAATATGTACATAAAAAAATTTTTTTTCCATTTTAAAATTGAAAATTAATTTGTAAAATAATAACAACAGAATTTATTATATCCAAAAAGGAATAATTAATTTTCAAGTTTATTTCTTTTAAATTATTTTACAAGTTTATAAATAAAATATATACAAATGGATAAATAATAAAATGAGTAAATTAAATGTCGATAACACATATAAATAGATAAATAATAAATGAGTAATTAGATGTCCGCTAGAGGGTGATATAAGTAGGTAGAGGTAACTATAAATATTTTACATATATATATGAACACATATGGTAGCTATGTTTGTTATATTTCATCAGAATTTAATTACCACACCAAAAAGTTTATTTTACTGTAGTTTAGAGTTAAGAGCAAGTTTATTCATGTGTTGTTAAAGTTTTTCCCAATTTTTTTTTTATATATAGTTTAGTCTATTTTAATTCATTAATTAAAATTACATTTATTTTGATTTGATTCCAAAGTCAAATTATTGAACCACTTGAATTATTGCAATGTTTTTAATTTAGATTTTCTATGATATTAATTAACTTGTTAACAATTTCTTGATTTAATACTTAATTATTTAAATTTGATTTTTGACTATAACTTATGCAGATTGATCGATTTGTCAGTTCTAAAACCACCAAATAAAATTTATAAAATTTCTGTAAACCATTTTCAAAAACAAATGGAAAAAATCTGGAGTGTCTCCACTCGACTATCTCGCAAATTTGAATTGGATTAAATAACATATATTAATTTATCGATTAGCTCAAATTTTAAAATTAAAAGTAAATCTAATACATTAAATAACATAATTTACTTGTCAATTGGAGGTTGAACGAAGAGGTTTACTCTTCTTTACAAAAAAAAAATCTGGAGTAACTCCACTCGACTATCTCGCAAATTTGAATTAGATTAAATAAAATATATATTAATTTAAATTAAATTAAATTAATTAAATTATAAATAAAAATTAATAAATATTTATTGAACCAGCGCATGTTTGGCTCTTGTTGATGACACGTGTTGGCGCGTGAGATTTGCATGTTAAAAAATTAATTCTGGTACTTTCAGCGATTCAATCAAGCTGAAATTCTATATATCAGTTTTATACAATTATTAATCATGTGAAAAATTATCAAACATATATCTTTATTTTTACGGTCACTTTAGAAGAAAAAAAATCAAAACGTTGTAGGTAATGACCATCTTCCTAAAGAGCTACATTTCTCAAAAGTTGATAGAAAATTATGAATTTTGAATAATGTCCATGTACCAAATTTCATCATTCTAGCTCAAACCGTTTTTGCGTAATCTTGGTTACATACATACACACATACACACAACAAACAGAGAGAGAGAGAGAGACAGACATACAATTTTCTCAACTTTAATGAAAATGATTCAGGAACCTTCAAAACGAATAAAAACATCAAAATCCCGAAATCGAGATAGCAAAAACGTAGATTGAAAATATGAAAGTATAAAAAATTAAAATTAAATGATGTATAACAATAAAAACAATACCTCCCTTACTATCGTCGGTCGGTAATTATTAAAATAAGTTGACCTGTGGCCAGGTCCGAACCGACCGACGGTTTGAAGTAAATTAATTTCCAACTACAGAAATAATTTCAAATAATTTTAATATATCTATTAATGTAATAAAAAACAGATATGGATACATAAATAATAAATATAAACATTTTTAATTTTATTTTATTTATAATATATATGCAAGACCAGGCTGTGACGTCATGCATGGCTGGATGACGTCATATAATTTTAAATCAAGAAAAAACTAATAAATATGATTTTTCTCGAGGATAAAACCAATACAAAGTGCATGATTCGTGGTGATATGTAAAAAAATCTCCTTTGGTGTGAAAATAACCCTTCCCTTCCTATCGTCGATTGCTAATACTACCACTTCCGGTTTCCGGATTTGCATCAAAAGTTGATCAATTCATCCCACTGATGCATTAAGTAAATATACCAAATTTCATCAAAATCGGTTGAGCCGTTCAGGCTGTACACATCTATACGGACAGACGGACGGACGGACGGACAGACATCATGCTAAAAATACTTTTTTCTGTTTATAAAATCCATGATTCGTGGAGATATGTAAAAATCTCCATATGTGAAATTTGGTGTGAAAACAATACCTCCCTTACTATCGTCGGTCGGTAAAAAATCAAAACATTGTAAGTAATGACCATTTTCCTAAAGAGCTATATTTCTCAAAAGTTGATAGAAAACTACGAATTTTGAATAATGCCCATAAACCAAATTTCATTATTCTAGCTCAAACCGTTTTTGGGTAATCTTGTCTTCATACACACACACACACAGAGAGAGATCTTTCTCAACCTTAGTGAAAATGACTCATGAACCTTCAAACTACATTCATGATGATTACCATCCCATGAGACAGACAGACACCGACATCGATTATTTGATAATCCTTTGAAATAAGATTTCTATTCGTATACATAATTTCTATAATATGTAAATAAATTATTTAATCACTCGATCAAAAATTAAATTAAAAAATAAACATTAAAATCTATTCTCTCATTTATTTTTTTTTTACTTTAATATCTTATTTAAATACTGATTTATGGTCACTATAAAAATAAATAAATAAATGCAAGAAAAAACAAACAAATAAAATGAACTTGCTTGTCACACTATAAAAGTTACTCTAATTATTTTCATAAATCATCAACCTTTACACCTTAATGCAATTATACAAGTTAAAATTAGAGTAATTAAAAAAAAAACTTTTAAAAAATATTACTTAAATTGAACTATATTTATATCTTTATTCTATGAAAATAATTTTATTTATTTATTTATTTGTCTCAAGCGTGAAATAAAATATTTAATTCAGGAAAAAAAAAATAAAGATAAAATTTGCGTGTTCTAATGCCCATAAAGGATTGAGAAATAATCACAAGAAAGTTAATTACAATTTTCACTTGGCTTATTATTAAATGGTTCTGAAAGAGAAACGAGACTAATTTATTCAAGTTAAGAGTCCCTTTATCACAATTTGATTGATAATTTTCTTTTATTTTTAATAACGTTTTGATTTTTTTTCTTCTAAAGTGACCGTAAAAATAAAGATATATGTTTGATATTTTTTCACATGATTAATAATTGTATAAAACTGCTATATATAGAATTTCAGCTTGATTGAATCGCTGAAAGTACCGGAATTAAATTTTTAACACTACAAATCACGCGCCAGCACGTGACGTGGTGCCATCAACAAAGAGACAAATTCGCACTGGTTTAATAAATATTATTTATTGATTTTAATTTAAAATTTATAATTAATTAAATTTAATTTAAATATAATATATGTTATTTAATATAATTCAAATTGCGAGATAGTCGAGTGGAGATACTCCAGCTTATATTTGGTGAGGTTTGAACCCATGTTATCAATTTTTGAAATGGGCTATATCTCTTGATCTATGTTTTGATATAAACGATACATTTCTTAAAAATAAAAAAAATTAAGAATCTCTTTAGAATGTTTTTCACATTGAATTTTAAGTTATATAAAAAAAATTAAAATTAATTATAAAATAGTTAATAACTAATTTTCTAGACAAACAACGAATATTTAACATTATTTGTGTTAAACTAACAAGCAATTTTAAATACTATCTATCTATCTCTGTTGCTCTACGGAACTCGAAAGTTCTTGGCAGCAGCAACCACACTTCTCCAAGTATCCCTATTCTGTGCCACAACCCTCAAATCCCTACCCTTTCCCAACTCTCTCACGTCACTACCCACATTATTCCCAATTGGTCTCCTTAACAATATATTTTTCGCTATTCTTTCCTCTCCCACGTGCCCTGCTCATCGCAGTCTTCTCGATTTGATAATTCTAACTATATCTGGAGATGCATAGAGGTCATGCAATTTCTCGTTATGTCTACTCCGCCAATCCCCGGTGACCTCATCTTTCTTTGGCCCATAAATGCTGCGAAGAATCCTTTTCTCAAATACTCTAAATCTACTCTCGTCTTCTAAGGTAATTTTATATACAATATTTATTATATAAGTAGTAAAATTTCAAACTTAAATTTAAATTATATTCTATATTATTATTAGTTGAGTGAATTGGCTAAAAGAAATTGAAGTCCTTAAATTGCGAGTTCGAACCCCGTAAGATCAAGATGATGATTTACTATTTTTCTGAAAAAATCAATTCATGAAACTTAAAGTATAGTAATGCTGCAACAATGAATTTCCAATTTCGTTTTAGACCAAATTATATTATTATTTTTATTTTGTTTTTGTTTATTATGCGAATTCTATAGGGATAGTTTTATATTATTATTTAAATAACAGCCTCAAGCCTTGAACCATCGCTGCTACGTTATACTAGAACATTGTGGACAAGCAAACGAACCACAAGATTAGTAAATATTCGATTGTATAGTTAAAAATTTAAATTCACTCACGACATGTTAAACTGTCAGTTAGGGACCCAACAAAACAGATCAAACTGAATTCAAAGTAGAGATTATTTAAATAAGTATTTAACATTTTATTAAATAAATAATTATTTAAATGTATTAATATTTATGTATTATTATTATTTTTTTTTTTGTTCATTTTGTTTATTCAAATTTAATCTCCTATTAAAGTAGCTTTTGGTTTCGGTTGCATTCATTTTCATCTTCTTCTCCACCACTTTGAAAAATTCCTCTGAAATAACCGACGATAATTTTTCACTCAGCATTTATGACATGAAAAGAAAAACAAAATTCCATTCGATATAAATATTTAATGAAATTCCATTTCTTTTTCGACCGATGTGTGTATGTTCTGTATTTTTTTCTGTTTTTCTGTGTTATAATCATTTTTTACTTGAATTTTGATTAAATCCTACATTCTTTTCACATTCGTTTAGGAATATTTAAAAACAAAAACAAAAAACAAAAAAATAAATAAATAAATAAATAAAATAACTAACCCAATCATATTATAGATATTATGAAAATTTTTTCCGCAATTATTTCAAACTTGTTTAGTTAATTGTTTTTTTAAATAGTTGATTTATATATGTATAAAATAATTCCAAAAAATAATGAGTGACTGTCCAAATAAAGTCTCGCAAAATTCTTTAATATTATTTATTGCAACCACTTTTTTCTATATTTCTTTGTAGTTCAATTAAAATACTTTTTAACCACCTGTATTCAATTTTATAGAACTTATATTCAAGTATATCTAAAAATATATGATTGTAGGTATGTGTGTGTGTTTGTAAGTTTACAAATTTATTTTACAGTTTTGAATTGGAATGATAGGAGGTTAAACACTAGAAGACGAGGATTATCATATTTTGATTACAAAAATTTCAAAGAAACCTTAAAAAAATTGAATCCAAAAGATTAACAATCAAAAAACATTAGGTAAATGCTATGATCTTTTTGTTTTTATTTAAATTATAACAATTATAAAGAAATAAATTTAAGGTGTATATAAAATTTTATTAAATATAAATAAATTAAAAATTCTAACTGAGGGAGGAGAGAAGACCAGCTGGCATAAAATAAATTTATTTTTAAATGTGAGTAAAAAATATTTAAAAAAAAATATATTAAATAATTAATTGAAAATATTTTTAATAAATGAGTTATGGAAGCTATTATTTGAACTCATCTACTTCTTCTCTTATTAAAAAAACAAATTATACTAATATTATAAATTGAAAAATATTTAGGTAGAGTTTTTATAGTAAAATCTTCTTATTGTGTTGAAATATCAAATTTATTTTTAAAATAAAAATATAAATTTAAAATAGTTTTATATTCATATATTTTACATAAATAATTACTTATATAAATATTTAAAACAAAGTTTTTAGATGTGGAATTTTAAATTAATATTTTAAATTTTTTCGGATTTACAAATTGCATAATAATTGTGTTTCAACTCGACAATGCAAGGCTTTGCCCAGCTTTAACAAAATGTTCGAAAATATTGGACCTTAATTATGATATGATGTCCCCCATATAGTCCCGATCTTGCGCCAACAGACTTTTTATAAAAAATGACTTGTTTGTGACAACTTCTTACATAAATTGCTTACGGGGGGTAGATTCAAATTATTGTAGAGAATATTAGAAATACCTATTTTCTTCTTTGACTTTTAACACAAACATATCTATATATATAAAGGAGAGTGTTTGTATGTATGTATGTATGTAATTTGTTTACTTTTGTCATAGAAACAAACAAAAAAGAAATTTCCTACTTAACCGACACTTTACCGGTAATTTAGAATTATAAACATCAAAAAATAAGAAACGATTTCTATGAAATTACATCACAATATTCTTATATACCTCTATGGTAACATAGGCTATAGATTTTATTAATATCTAATCAATATCCGCAGAATTTAATTTTTTAAAGTTTATATAGTTCTCCGTGTTGTTCATTCAAGAGCCAGGCGTGCAGGCGTGGCCCACTGACTGGCGGACTCATTTTACACAATGTATATAACTAGCGATTCCCAATCAAAGAATTATGATAATATTTAACTTTTTATTTTAAATTCTAATATTCAAATATCATTTCAATTAAATAATTTATTCTAAAAGTTCTCATTTTAATTAATATAATAAAATATTTAAATCATATATAACTTAAATTATTTTGTATTTATTCTTTCTATATTTGAATACTTCTTTTATTTTAAGGGAGGGAATTAACTATGATCTAAAAAAATTAATAAATGAACTTAATAATAAAAAATCAAATAAATCCATTAATTTAAATTAATACTATTAATGAATGTATATATTGTTAATTTATCTTTAGTTTTATCAATACTTTTATACCGTTAATTTTTATAAATTGTCTCAAGTCTCTAACTTTGCATTTTCTCAAATTTTATTATAATTAAAAATATTCAATAAAAATCAAGCAATGAAATTAAAATATCAAAATGAAATGATCAAGAAATATTATACTCTATTATAACATATACAATACTTATAAACTATAGGCGGAGGAAATATTAGACGATATCATTGCGGGTTCATGCCAAATCGATCAACATTAATTAAGATATTTTCATTATGACAGATATTAAAAAAACCGCGAATTCAATATCTCTGTTCACTAATTATTTGTAGACTTTAGTAAAACCTACGCATGACTCAATAGATCTGGATAAACTTTTTCAAATTTTGATCTTAAAATTTATCTTGAAGGTAGTAAAGAAAGAGTAAGATGCGGAAATCAATTGTAAAATATTAGGTTACCCAGATGACTTAAATATAATAGGAGATTCGGCAATTGGAATTACAGATAGCGAGGAAAAATTAATCGAGGTAGGAAAAGAGATGAGGTTTGAAATTAATAATGATAAATAAATATATTTAGAAAAAAATAGGAGCAGTATTAACATAAAAAATGTAGAATTTGAATATGTAGAAAAATTGAATGTAATCACGAAGGATAATAATATTTGAGAAGAATTTAAATCGAAGTTGCAATCGGGAAACGCCTGTTATCATGCAGTAAAGAGGCTTATCTCATCAAAATTATTATAAAAGGGAATGAAAATTAAAATATATAAAACAATTATTTTGTCTGTTGTATTATATGGGTGTGAGACATGGTCTATGATCATAGGAGATGAGAGTGGATTCAGAGTATTTGAGAATAGGATTCTTCCCAGCATTTATGGGCCAAAGATGAGGACACCAGGGAATGACGTAAGAAAGATGGAACAGAGGCTCAGGATAAGGACACTTGGAGAAATGTGGTTGTAGCTGCCAAGAACTTTCGAGTAGATAGATATAACATATTCAATAAAAATATATATAATTAATTTACTGATTAAATTAAAATATATTTTAAATAATCACACAATAAGAAATGAATGTTTTATGTTATACATTGATTGAAACAAAATGGATGAAAACCTTTTACTACTTTCAACCAAATACGTACCACTCGGGGGTACAGGGGGCGGAGCCCCCGTCTAGATGTGAAGAGCGACGAAGGAGCTCTGAGCAGCTAGTATATATATAAATCTATTAGAATCTTATAAATATCATTATATTTTTCAAAAAGTTAAAAATTTAAGAATTCGTGGATTTTGATTTTATAAATTTGTTTTATTTCTTTTATTTGTGTCAAACTACTTACACTTAATATAGAAAATTCATTAAACCATTTTAATATTGGGAGAATTTAAATATGGATCTCTTATAATTATTTAATTAAATTTATAAAATGTAGTCATTTGGATGCATTGCCAGGATTTAATGGGTAGCATTCATCTTTTTTTTTATCAATATGTGTGTTTTCATTCCATTGAAAAAAACACCACTCGGATTAACTTAACCACAAAATGTCAAATTGAATCTTTTCTTTAATTTATCAAGTTAAAAAAAGACTAAAAAAACTAAACTAAATTAACAAAAAAATTTGTTTTGTATTAGTAAATATTTTATAATATTAATTTTTACTTAAATTTTACAAATTGAACAAATTTTTGAATTTATGAATGATAATTATGAGCTAAACTAAAAATAGTACTATGCTCTGAAAATATATTTTTAATAATTTTATGACAGGTCCGAATGTTTATAAAAGAACGATTGTTTAAGAACTTTTTATTGAATAAAACTTCGGCTGCAACCCTTAAAAAATATAAAAAACTTTATACTTATCATTTTAAAAAATTATAAATGTTGATCCAGATCTAGACCATAGGATCTTAAACTGTGGTACGTGTTATAACCTGACCGTGGCATCTCCAGTACAGTGACTTTTAGTAATCATGTTAGTGATCCTGAAACTTATGTAGCAACAACTTCAAAAAATTTGAGAACCGCTGGTCTAGATCGAAAAATTTGAGAGGAATCCAACCTCACCAAATTCGCTTAGATTTAAAATTAAATAATTTGAAAATAAACGAAAATGCTGGTCGAAATCTACATAATTCTCAAGAAGTCGAAAAGATTAAAATAAAAAATCGGGAGTGTCCTCCCCTAGACTTTCCCGCATATAAATAGGTAATTAGGTTATTATTATTATGTTTTAACAACAATAAAAATAAACAAACTAATTAATTTAAATTATAAAGTAAAATGGTTTAACACTCTATTATATACATTTATAATTTACACCTAACGCTACCTGTATAGGTAAAATGTCACTTCCGGTAGTCAGATCATGATGAAATTTGGTATCTGAATTTTTTTCATATTTTTAAATCTATGTACAAAATAGGAAGCAAATATCTCGAAGCAAACTGGTATTTTACTTGAAAGGTAAACGCAACCAGTGTAGGTAAAGTACCACTTCCGGTTAACCGATTTTGACGAAATTTTGATAGAAATCTACAAACTGTGAATAAAATCGGTGTACCACATTTCGAAGTCCTAGCTTGATTAGTTTTTGAGTAAATTTGCTCACAGACATTACATACATACATACATACATACACACACACACACACA
Source organism: Labia minor (assembly GCA_963082975.1). Taxonomy (NCBI): domain Eukaryota; kingdom Metazoa; phylum Arthropoda; class Insecta; order Dermaptera; family Spongiphoridae; genus Labia; species Labia minor. The sequence continues at coordinate 30,476,821 of OY720350.1, read as the reverse complement.
GACATAATTCGAAAAATGGTATTTTCCGCCTCAGGGAGGTCTAAAACGTCAAGATCTATCGAAATCTCGAAGTCGAAATTTTTGACGATTCCAATACTTCCCTTATACGAAGTATGCGGGAAAGTAAAAACAATAATATTTATTTTTAATTTTTTTTTTGCATTTTCTTAAATGATCCATCATTTTATTTAATATTACAAAATATTTAAACTTCTATACATAAATAAAAAATTTATGGATAAAAATGTGAAAATGAAATATTGACGGTGTGTTTATAAATCGAAACAAAAGATATTTGAAATATTTATTTTATATTTTATTAGTCTATAAATGATTTTTGGTTGGCATTATTGAAATCCATGACTGTAATATTTATTAATTTGCATAACGTAGAGTAGAGTTTTGATAGTTTTTCATTACTATTTTTATTATTCTATATTATACATATATTATTCGTAAAGTATTGTCTTTTATGAGCTCTTAAATAGAAAAACCAAAATAACAAAAAAAAAACAAAACACGGTCGGATTTAATTTTAAACAATCGGGGTTGCAATACGACCTCTCTAAAGACGCCCACATGTCAATTCCTTGATATTTTATCAATTTGATTATTTTCCTCGACGCTATCGAAGGATCAGAGGAGGTGGCATCCACCATCGCCCCCATTGTATGATATACGTCTATAAGACAAAACGAAGGTGTATTTCTATCTACGAGAGGTGGTTATTGCCCTTTTTTCGAAGAGACTGGGACCTTTACGAGGCCGCAACACCTCCTGGGAATAGTGACATGTAGCGACGTCCTCGTCAAGCACTAACCACGAATGACCAACCAAATATCCCCAGATAAACTTTATCTGGAGGCCATCTCATCCGTCCAACCGTAAACATTTTCTCTCTTTCCTACAAAACAAAAACAACTCTTGAATGCTGCCTCTCTATAATTCAATAAGTTTTTTTTTTTGGAAATCTTTTTTTAATTTAGCGTAGGTAGGTAGGGGACTTGGTCCGGTGTGATGTTTACCATAATATTTTTATGTAAATATATTATTCAACTTTTCTTTGATATAATTATAATAATACCTTAAATTCAACCTTCATTATTAATATCATTTCAATTCTTTAATTGATTTATTGTATTTTATTTTATTTATTATAATATATATAAAAATATCCAAATTATCAAATCATGGTAGAACAAGTGACTCGAATGAGAGAAGAAAGACTGCTCAGAAGTTTATTAACGGGGAAATATATAAATTGGCAACGCCTGGTGGGTAGATAAATCTAAAGATTTAATGGAATAATCACTTCTTAGTATTCATTTGATGAAAATATTAATTTTATAGTTTATAGTTTCAATTTCTTAGTAAAATAATTTTTACTTTGAAGCCCATAAATAAATATTTATTCTTCTCATCATCTATCTAAATTTATAACAATTAATATTAATATTGAATATAAATATATATTAAAATAGTAATTTAAAATTTATAAATTTAAATATTAAAAAATTAAATATCTTATTATAATTAAAAAAAATATATATAAAAAAATAACTTTTTAAAAACAGACATTCACTACATACACCACGATTTCCTTACAATTAACCATATCTAAAAAATCATAGTGTGGGCGCCAAACATGCAGAGAAAGGAAAAGAATACGAAGGACATTTCATTGTATATGCACAAACCCTTCTGTTTTTTTCCTTTTCCTCTATAAATGATAACTATGTCTATTTGAAGTAGAATTTACGGTTTTCCTTGTATGTTAGGCATCCACGCTTTCATTTTTTAGATATGATTAATTGTAAGGAAATCGTGGTGTATGTGGTGAAATTATTTTCTCCTTTTTAGTGCATTTAAATTTAATAAAAGCGTGTTTTTAAAAAGTTTTTTTTTTATATTTTTTTTATTTCCATATTTTTAGTCTTGACAGAAATTTCGCCCAGTTTATGATTTCAGGTTATAGTGCGAAAATTGAAAGAATCTAATTCAGGTTGATTCTTCACATTAAAATACTATATATCAAATCGGTGGTATAGGGCAGTGCTCCGCAACCGGTGTGACGCGGCACACTGGTTTGCCTTAAAGGAGATACATGAATATAAGAAATTTATATTTTTTTGATTTATAATTATATTATATGCGGATTTCTAAGTTTCATTTGATCGCGGCGGCACACCTGTATCTCCTTTAAGGCAAACCAGTGTGCCGCGTCACACCGGTTGCGGAGCACTGGTATAGGGGACTGATTATTATTATTATTATTAGATTATTGGTTTATATATACAAAAACTATATAGCCATTACTTTGATATTCTTTTACATTAAAAAATATCTTATTTTTACAAAATAATTAAACATGATTTAAATTAATTAAATGAGTTACGAGGGCAGGTTTATAAGTCCGTGATTTTTTGAATGAAACCCAGGTTTTTGAATAAAAAATTAAATTAGCTATATATATATATAATTATTATTTTTCAATATTATGCAAAATGCAATTACTATTTTTCAATATTATGCAATATATCATTACTAATTGATAAAAATAATACCTTCTAGGTCACCTATGACCTACAATGAACCAGAATATTGCATTGTCATCGGAGTTACATATGTATGCAAAATATCAGCTCATTTGAAGATTGGGAAGTGGGTCAAATTCACGTTGACCACAGGACACGGGTTGAAACTAAATAAAAGTGTGTAATTAATATAAATGATCTATTCACAAACAAGTTTCTCTTTTTTTCAACGATTATAACGACTTGTCTTGTGTTTACCTACCTTCTTAATTTTTACACGCTAACTATGTTTTGGAGATGTACAGAGATTATGCAATTCTTCGTTATGCAGAGCCCAGTGATTTCATTTTTTTTTCGGTCTATTAACGCTTTGAAGAATTATATTTTCGAATACCCCCAATCTATTTTTGTTATCAAAAGTCTTATTCGGATTTAAAGTCTTTAATCTCATTCTCTATTCTTTTAATCAAAACAAAATGATTACCTATTATTTTTTTAAACAAATGTTCATGATATGCCAAAATATATATCTATATGATAAAGAATAAAAATAATAAAATAATAATAATAGAGAGGAATGGGTATAAATCGTTAATTTTAAATATTTCCAAAATAAATGACTAACACGATAGCAGCTGAAATAGTTCCTCTCAACTTTGATCTTAATCTTTAAAAAGAATAGTTGACATTTAGTAAAATGAATGTTTATATTGTCTAATAATTGGTTGAAATGTGGTTTAGTTTATTCTTTGAAATTACTATCATTTTATTCTATTTTTGTTAATATCTATTCTTCTAATAAATACTATTTATATAATATTTATATAAAACGTTTTTAGATACGAATTTGATAATATTTCATTTTCTTTGTTTGGTTCATAAATAGAGTGTGTATGTATGTGGGTGAGTGTGCGAGAGAGAGAGAGAAAAACAATTGAACCACAAATGTGGTTTAAATGATTAACCAACTGCTATATTGATTTCTATAGAAATATAAACAGAAAAATATCAAACAAGGAAAAATGTAGTGAATTCTTGGTTATAGGGTCCGTTATCAGATGGTGGCCGAATGAAGAATGACCCTTTCTCATTAGAGCCCCTCTTCTGACCACCATTCGCGAATAAAGCGTCAATTGGCAAATGGTCCGTGTTGTCACTGAGAAGACGATTTATCGTCACTCATTGAATGTGGTGCTCAAAGAAAGGAGGCAATTGTCCGTTTCCCTGTGGGTTTATTTATCATTAAGGGCGGAAGCAATATGGGGGTGGGCGTGGACAGGACAGTTAAGGGTCAATAGGTCGCAACTCAACTCCCTTTTTTTCACTCACGGGCCTTACTGACTCATGGTATTAGAGGCATGACAAACAAATAGGGTAGAAATTTGAAAAATAGTTTAAAAAATGCATAGATATTTATATTATTTATATAAAATATTCATTATGAGAATTTCTCTGTGACTGAAACTAAAATTACACTCAAAATATTATAAGCGCAGTAACCATATTCCTCCAACCATCGTTACCCTGACCCACTACCACTGTTAGGCTACCAGCTCTTTTTGAGTCTATTCACTGTTTATAAGTTTTTTTTTTGAATTTGTAGTTATTAGACTATAACAGAAAATAATTATAACTATAATAATTATATTTAATAAAAAATAACTAAATAAAATGGAGAAATAATGTCTAGCAATATCCCTATAGGCTGAAATTGGATTGATATAGGTCAGGAACATCAAATAAATTAAAGAATCATGCTGTTCGTGTATTTAACCAATTCAATTTAAAACAAAATGAATTCTTAGAAAGTCTTAGTAGCTTAACCTTTTGCATTTTTAAAAAGATATATTTTAAATTTTAAAGATTTATTGATTTAGTAAAGAAGTATATACTACTTATTAGAAATTAACCTTATTATCTTAATTTAAACTGAGTGATCAAATGATAACATTAACAATAATAATAAAGAGTAGGTAATTAGGCAACGAAGACGATTATATTTCAAATATTCTTTGTTTTTTTCTTAATCAAATTACTATGAAGATAGAAATGTAGGTCATTTAAACATCCATTTGAGAAAAGTGGAATCAAGTTTGTTTACATAATTTTTATTTCATGGATCCCTTAATATAATATTATAAATTTTCTTTTGACGATATAATTTATTCAACAATTAATTTCTCAAAGGAAAAAATTATAAAAAATATTATCTCAGTCTTAAATAAGATAATATATAGTCTTTGAAAATAAAAGAACACTTAGATAAGATGTCTCCTGAAGAAGCATTTATACAAAACAATAGAAGTTTCAGGTTTCATCTTCAATCGATGCATTTTGCTCCCTTTCTTATCTCTCTCTCTCTCTCAATAAGGAAAATAAGATAAGAATGGAGTGGATGAAAAGAGGCTGAAATTTGATTCTTTTTATAGATAGTTCGCTCTTTAAATACCATTAAAAGATGAAGATAAAAATTTATTTTGAAAATCACTTTAATCAAAAATTTCAATATTTTTTCATTCTCTTTTTATTATATTTTTTAATAATATGATGATTATTCTTTGAAAAGAGTGATTTTTTTCCTATGTCTATTAACTTTAAAAATAACTCTTTTCCTTCCTGTTGGGTATGTATGTCTGTCTATCTTTCACCCGTGATGTTCTATTTAAATAAATGATGATATAAACTTCGAGCATTAATTGAAATGTTTTCGAAATAGACTCACAAATTAAATCCTCGAAGAGGATGACGACGACGATGATGAAAAAAAAATTTACAATTTATTACATATCTTTGGAAATTAATTTCATTTTAGAAGAAAAGAATTTTCTTCTTTTTCTTTTGGGTGGGTATATTATTAATGGATTTATTTCAAGCTTTTTAGATGGCGGGGAGAAAAAAAAGATGTAGAAGAGACGAAATGAAATAAAATAGAAACGAATAAAAAAACATTTTAATAAATATCAACGAAAATGATTTTGAGATTTAATTAATTTAATGAAATTAAAAAATAAATACATTAAATAAATAAATAAAATTAAAAGAAATAGTTGTCTATTTAGTTTAACTAGGTTTATTAAGAAAATAGCAAAATAGGTAAATCGAATTACCATAGAAAAAACATATTACTTGTATATTAATAGCTTAAAGCTTAAAATCATCCACCAGTTTAAATTAATATAATATATAAAGAAATTAATTAATTTTTTTTTTTTTGTTTAATTGTAAAAATTTATTATTAAGGGAATTACATTAAGATTGCAGTAAGATTTGTAATAATGTATTAAGAAAGATTATTAATAAACCAAATGACTATTCAATCGATTTTAAAAAGATTGAATTGAGTAAAGTGTGAGAAATAAGTTAGAGATATTATAATATATACAATATTATATATATATATATATATATATATATATATTTAATTAATTAAAGTAAGAAGAAATTAAAATATTAATTATTTTTTTAACAAAATTAAACACTAATTGGACAGTAGAGAAAGTTGGGAAATAAAAAAAAACATTTCATTTCCATTTTGAACGATGTTTCGGTAGCCATGTACCGCCTATGTCATAGTAAATTGTGATGACAATTTTTTTAATAAGTTTCATTTATTAAAAATAAATTATATATGATATAAAAGTCAAAAAATAATATTATTTTTTAACAAAAATAAACACTAATTGGTCAGTGTAGAAAGGTTGAGAATAAAAATGGTATTTATTTCATTAAAAAAATTACTAAAAATTCTCATCTTTTATTACTATCTCACCAGAGATAGTTTTGAAATCACGAAGATTTTCGATGTCGAGATTTAGATGTTTTTATAGGTTTTGAAGGTTCCTGAGTCATTTTCAATAACATAAAGTTAAGAAAAATGTCCGTGTGTGTGTGTGTGTGTGTGTTTGTAGGTAAACAAGATTACTCAAAAACGGTTTGAGCTAAAATAATGAAATTTGGTACCCGGGCATTTTTCAAAATTTGTAATTTTCTACCAACTTTTGATAAATGTAGATCATCCGGAAGTTGGTCATTACCTACCACGTTTTTATCTTTTTCCCGCTAAACAGACCGTAAAATTAAAGATATATATTTGATAGTTTGTCACATGATTAAAAATTGTATAAAACTGCTATATATAGTATTTCATATTGATTGATTCGCTGAAAGTACTGGAATTAATTTTTTAACACTACAAATCACGCGCCAGCACGTGACGTGGTATCATCAACAAAGAGCCAAACTCGGGCTGGTTTAATAAATATTATTTATTAATACTAAAAAGTATGAGTTCAGATTAGTTATAAAATTTTTTTTATATAATTATTTATTTAATAATTTACTTCTAGTTTTATATTTATGACATATTATATTTTTAATATATGACTATTATTAATAATATTTCAATTCAATGGAAAAAAATGTTTCTCTTTTGTATTTTTAAATTTATACACTGTCCTTATAATGTTTTTTGTTTTATTAAAAAAATAATTAATTATTTTAATTTCATGTGTTATAATACCAAAAATGGTCAATGTAGAAAAAGTGTTTTATTATATTAAATTATAAGGTGAAAGAAAAACTCCAAGAGCATCGAAACAAATTCCCAAAATTAAGTTGTAATTCAACGTAAATGAGAAAAAAAAATTATCTTCATGCTTACCTAATTGGGCTTGATTGTTTTTGTCGTCATTTGTTTCTATTGAGGATTATTATCTTATTGTTTAATTCTGGATTATTCAGGTATATCCTCGTTAATTTATTATTTTTTTTATATTCTTAAAACAAATTTGAATTTTTCTAATTATTAATTTTTATTTTTGATCTAATATTTATATATCTATATGTTATATAGTACCTGGAACCGAGCTATCGCTCGACCCTTTAAAAAATATTGATATACAATTCTTTAATTATTTATTACAATTATTAAAAGTTACGTCATTGCATCAATCTGATTAAAATAAATGCAACCTGGGGTCCTCAATAATAATAAATAATATTAATAAAATTTAAATAATATTTTAGTGAAAAAATATTAAAAATTATAAAACTATCTAAAAATTAATTAATAAAAGAACAATGAATAAATAAATATAAATTAGTAATTTAATAAAAAATAAACACGAAAATAAATAAAAAACATATAAAATAACTAATAAAAATTTATAAGAATTAACAAAAAATTAAACTACAAAACAGATTAAAAAATTGTTTTTAAAATATCATAGATAAACTTACAATGTTTGCAAGACAAATCAATTTTAGATTTTTTGGTGAGAAATTAATAATACCATATCAATTAAATAAAGAATGGCAAGAGGCAAATTTCAATAAGGATGACTACATTTGTGAAGTCATAAAAAAACCTTCGTTCTAAATGGGTTAAGGCAAAACTAATGAAGATGATTTTACTCCAGGCTATATAATCAATACAGATCAATTTATCTTTATAAATATTATCTACGGTGTGAACTTCCAAAAAATCCTTTGAGCGGTTTAATATAAAAATATACAAATATATACAAATCTATATAAATATACATATATATACAATTTTTGATATATATATATATTCTTATTTTAATTGTATTAAAATATAAAAATATATTTTTACTTTTATGCAAATAACCTGCCATGAAATTTCAATATTTTTCATAAAGTCTTTTTATTATTCATTAGATAAACTATTTTTAAATTTAAAAATGTTTTAAGTAATTCCACGTAAAAATATCGAATTAATTTTTCATCAATTCGCCCCAAGACAGCAAATGAATGAGACTTTTGCTTGCTTGCTGGTATGCAAAAAAAAATCTCCCTTGAATTTCCGCTTTCGTATAAGCCATCATCCATCCCCCTACTCCCTCCACCCTATCATTTGAGTTCAACGTTCATGTTTAACACGCCCTTTTAACTCTGATGGAACCAGATGAAGGAAATTTTTAATCCAATTATAAATTAACAGCGTATCCACTCCATTTTTAATCGAGCATTAAATATCAATCAGTATGTAATGGAATGTTTATAGACGAAATTGGAAAAAATTAAAAAAAAAAAAAAAAAAATTAAAAAAAAACGTATTTCAATATCATGTAGATATTATATGCATTAAAATATTGCAAGGTGAGTGATCGCCACTGATATTTTGTAATCACTTTAGCGAAACAATTGAACAAGTTTATTTAACCGAGGAAATTTATAAATAGACCCCAACTGGTTTGGAACCTTTTTTTTAAAAAAACAGCAAAATATCCTTTTTTTAAGGTAAAAACTTCATTTCAGTTCTAAATTAAAAAAAAATTTTTTTTTCTTTTTATTTAATTTTTTTTTAAATAATAAAAGTTATAAATCAATGAAATGATTTGTTCAAAATTGGATTATTTTTCAAGTATAGGTGATAAAAGGGGTTGAGGTGAACTTGTCTATATATAACAGGTGGGCTGAAAAGTTCGTAGGCTATCATAGAAAATTTTTTTTTTATATAATTTGTTTTTATTATTAAATATAGTCCCTTACGAGGGCGATTATAGTGGTAATATAATTTTTTGATACCATTTTTTATAATATGATTTGTCTTAAGCCTCAAAATAGGTTTCAGTTTCGGCGATCGCCTCTTCATCGGAGCAAAATTTCCGCCCAGCGAGCATCCTTTTAAGGCCTGAGAACAAAAAAGTCACTGGGGCTAGATCTGGAGAATACGGTGGATGCGGAAGCAATTTGAAACATAATTCTTGTAATTTCGACATCGTTTTCATTGATTTGTGACACGGTGCATTGTATTTGTGAAACAAAAGTTAATTCACAAAAAATTATATAACTCCGATACTAATTGTGCAACAGCTGTCAAATTTATACACGCGTCTTTTGAAGGTTAAGGCTAGCTAAAAAAAATATGGATTTGTTACTAGTGGCGCCATGTATGTGTCAGCCTACGAACTTTTCATATAAATATATATTATTTTTAAATTTAGAATAGCTAATGTATACGAAAATAATCGAGTAACATTTATTATAACAACTAAACATTTCTTCTTTGTAATTGGAAAGAATTTGAGAATAAATATTTATTTTTGCTAATGATAAAAATACAAAAATATATAGAACTATTAGAATTATTACTGTTCAAGTGATTAAAAATAAACAAATATTAATTCTATAGTATTTCACAATTTATTTCTGTGCTGCTATTAAAAATAGACATTCCTCCAACCGCCCTTATTTGCATTAATTCCATCCAATTCCTACATTACAATTCTTTCACAAATATATTTTTTTAAATTTCTCCACCTACTGGTTGTTATTACATAATATTGTTGTTACTCCATTACAAAGATCTCATAAGCATTTCTTTAAGTGATTATTATGACTATATAGGATGTTTGAAGAAGCATATTTGGTCATGTACCATTACCTTATGACCTATAATCAATTCTTTTAGTGGGTTTTTTAACATGCCTAGAACTTATTTTCGTCCTATAAAGTAATAGACCACGTCTCTTCATAAAATACAAATAGCAAAATAATATTTTTGAACTATTATATAATCTTTCAAATTAATATATAATCTTTAAATAGATATTTAAGTTTATATAATAAAAAAATTGATTATAAATATCTAAATTATATACATATTTAAATTTAATACATCTTTTAAAAATAGAATTAAAATATTGAAAAACCGCCAGTCCCATCTTTTTAATACTAAAATATAGTAAAAAACAATAAAATAAATTTGATTTTTTGTTTTTTATATTTTTTTATTTTATTTTTATTTATTTATTTTTTTTTGTAATCGGTTAAAGAAGCCTTATTTTTAAAAAAAAATTGACATAAACTTATTTCTTCTTCTCTTTCAATTTGACCTTAATTTCTTTTCTTAATTAAAAAAAAATCATTATCATCTGTTTTTTTTTTTATTATTTTTCTATATCACATTTCGCAAGGGAAAAACTTTTCCATTTGTGTTCTTCAAGTAAAAGAGAGTAGTCAGTGATACGATTGCATTGGCGATGGGGGAGGATGCTAGGACGATTGAGTAGAGAAAGAGGGAATAGGAGGGTGAAGGGGGCGGACATCATTCCCGACCAGATGCTAAGTATCAATTTAGAGACGAGTGGGATCGATTGATTGGAATGGAACCGAACTCCCTCGGTGATCAACTTTCCACGAAAAGTAAAGTGAAGAGAATGAGGCAAAAGATCTAATATTATTATCATTTCATTATTCATATATCTATAAAAATAAAAAATAAAAAAAAAACAAATTAGAAAAAAAATAATAATAATAATTAATATTGGAAAGAAATTTTTTTAATTTGATTTTTGTAACTTTTGTTTAATGTTATTTTTATAAATAAATTTATATAGAAAAATTGAATTAGTAGTTTATGTGTTTGTTTTAAACAAATCTTAAATTAAAAGTCAAGTTTTAATGAGTTGATTTTTAAAAGTACCTAATTAGATTTTTTACTCAAATTTAAAAAAAAATATTTATTAAATATAGTATAGAGAAGAGTAGTATTTTGTATTTTGTATTTTGTTAATAATCAAATCAAATAGTATTTTTAATCCAATGTTAAACTGGCATGAGATCTAAAGATCTAACCTTGTTCAATTCAATAATAAGATATTATACACGTTTATATATAATATTATTTTGAAGACTGGAGGTCTTTTCGGGGAGTCTCAAAATTAAAATCTCTAAAACTTATATCATTTTGTCAGAGGTCCATGACGTTAAAGGAAGAAAAATGTGTTAGCATATTTGAAAAGTTTAAAAGTAAGATTCTTTGAATAATTTATGAAACATGAAATTACTGAGAAATGGTAGGGATAATTCTATTCTTTTTAATTGTGATTTTTTCAAATTTAATAAGAATATGGGCGGGGGGGGGTTAACTTAAGCCTTATAGCCCTAGCCAAATTTATCTGTAATGCAAACATATAATTGATTTTAAAAGAAAAATATAATATTTCTATATATAATTTAATTTAATGTTATCATAAATTCAAAAAATCTTTAGAGAAATTTTTGAAAAAATCTCAATATCTGAAAAATCATACATAGTAAATCATGATTGTTAAATTTTAAAAATATAAAATATTTTTTTTTTTTTGTATTTTTGTTCTTTTTATTTTTAAATTTTAAATATATATGAATAAATAATAATTTAATAATTTTGTAAAAATAATTAATAAAAAAACTTCATTTAATATTAATTAATTAATCAATTTTATCATCGGTAATTATTTTTCGATTAAAATAATGGATTTAAATTTAAATTAATATTTTATAATAAATGTAAGGTATCTCCATTTTAGTATAAGGGCTTCTCCCAACTTCGAGTAAGCTCTATTGATTAGGTTTTTCAATTACTCATTTTAAATCCCTTGCCATTTAAGTTGACAAGGGTGAATGAGTTCATCTCCTAAAACCTCCCATACTTGAAATCAATAAAAAATTAACTGAAGCATCTCTAAAAATTTAATATAAAAAATTTCCCATTCTTAAAATATAATAACATAATAATAAATTGTTTAGTACACCTATATGATTTTATTTTATATAGTTTGAATTGAAACACAAGTAATAATTTGAAATGGACTGAGTTGAAATTATGCGTTATAGTTATTAATAAAATTGTGAAAAAAATTTAAAAATTAATTTTTTTGAGCACTAGAAATGTTTATTAATAATCTTCAACAATATATATATATATATATATATATATATATATATATATATATATATAAAATTAAATAAATAATAAAAATTATCTATTTGTGTTGCTTTCTTCATGATAAGAAAGCAGAAATAATTGATGTTGTAATATAAATTAACATTAATTTGAATGAATATTTAAAAACATTAATTTATTTACTACTTAAAACTACCAAATAATTAACTATATCAATGAATTTGAAAAATAGTAAATAAAGGTAAATTTTTATTTAAAATAGGCGCCACAGGGTGTGATGGCTACCGTCGCTGACTCACATTCTCGTGGTCTCGGGTTCAAGTCCCGGGCTTGGCAAGGAAATTTCTCTAGCTGGAGTCTATGGGACGGTGTCAACCCAGCTTCCGGGAACAACATTGGGAAGCTACTTGATAAAAAGTAGGGCCACTAATCAAGAAAATCAAGGCAAAGGTTGATAGGACTTGTTCTACTGATCATAAAGTCTGAGGTTTTTTATTTTTATTTAAATAATGTAAATAGAATTTTATTAAAATGTCTTGAATTAAGACAGATTGTAAATATTCTTAAATAATTAGATAAAAAAAAATATTTTTTTTAGTAAATTAAGGAGGTAAAAAAAAAGTTTGTTCATTTAAAGGATATTTTAATAAATAAATTTCGATAATTCTATTGTGATAATATTCACGCACATTTCATTTAAACAAACAATTATTATTTGTTCATATTTCTAAAACAGTACAGTATTAATTTCCATTTATTCTCGCATGGGGTGCTAACGAGGGGCGGGAGTGGATTTGTTTATCTCCAGACCAAGATCCGCTGTTGGCACTCCATAAGGGGTGGGGAATGGAAAGGGTGAGGCTCAATAGCCAGGCAATAAAATATGACCACACCCCTGTTATCAAAACAGACGATCAGACTGGATTAAGGAATCGATGAAAATATTTATAGCTACTATTCCATTCAAATGGAAAAATATGACAATTGTTTTTAAAAGAATAAATAAATAAATAAATAAATAAATAAATAAACATAGAATATAAATAAAAAAAATATATATATTTATGAAGTTATTCATTAATATTTATTATAAATATTTCAATATTATTTTTATTAATATTATTTATAAAATAGCATGTATATTATTAACAATAGGAATATATTAAAATGTTATATTACAATATTATATTATAAAATTATTTATATAATATTTCTTAGATGATTTAACTTTCATCCGTCGTTGATTACACTATTTCATAATATAAAGTGGAGAAAAATAAATTGAGCTTATATATATACTAGCTGCTCAGAGCGCCTTCGGCGCTCTTCACACCTAGACGGGGGCTCCGCCCCCTGTACCCCCGAGTTGTACATAGTATTTGGTGGTTGAAAGTATTAAAAGGTTTTCATCCATTTTGTTTCAATCAGTATATTACATAAAACATTCATTTCTTTTTGTGTTCTTATTTAAAAAATATATTTTAATTTAATCACTATATTAATTATATATATTATTATTGTATATGTTATATCTATCTACCTATGTGGCTCAAAGATACTCTAAAGTTCTTAGCAACCACATTTCTCCAAGTGTCCCTATCCTGAGCCCTTGTTCCATCTCTCTTACGTCCCTTCCTACGCGTCATTGGTTTTCCAAGCGGACGTTTTCCAATCGGTCTTCCCACCAATATCTTTTTCCTCTCCCATTCTAGCCACGTGCCCTGCCTATCGCAGCTTTTTCCCTTTTATAACCCTAGCTATTTCTGAAGATGCAGAGAGGCCATGCAATTTCTTGTTATACAGTCTCCCTCATACCCGGTGACCTCATCTTTCTTTGGCCAATAAATGCAGGGAAGAATCCTATTCTCAAATACTTTGAATCTACTCTCATCTCCAAGGGTCATAGACCATGCCTCCCACCCATATAATGCAACAGGCAAAATAATCTTTTTATATATTCCCTTTGATAATAATTTTGAAGAGATAAGCCTCTTTATTGCAGATAACAGGCGTTTCCCGATTGCAACCCCGATTTAAATTCTTCTCAAATATTATTATCCTTCGTGATTACATTCAATTTTTATACATATTCAAATTCTACATTTTGTATCTTAAGATTTTGTATGTTAATACTCTTCCTCTTTGTTACTAAATATTTTTTCTTATCACTATTAATTTCAAACCTCCATTAAATTTTCCTCGCTATCTGTAATTGCAATTGCCGAATCTCCTATTATATTTAAGTCGTCTGGGTAACCTAACATTTTACAATTGATTTCTTCATCTTATTCTTTCTTTACTACCTTCAAGAGAAATTTGAAGATTGAAAATTTGAAAAAGTTTATCCGGATCTATTGAGTCATGCGTATGTTTTACTAAAGTCTACAAATAATTAGTGAACAGAAATATTGAATTCACGGTTTTTTTCCTAATATCTGTCATAATGAAAATATCTTAATTAATGTTGGTCGATTTGGCCTGAACCCACAATGATATCTCCTAATATTTCCTCCGCCTATGGTTCTTAAGTATTGTATATGTTATAATAGTGAAATAGAGTATAATATTTCTTGATCATTACATTTTGGTATTTTATTTTCATTGCTAGATTATTATTGAATATTTTTAATTATAATGAAACTTGAGAAAATGCAAAAATAGAGACTTGAGACAATTTATAAAAAATTAACGGTATAAAACTATAGATAAATGACCAATATATACATTCATTAATAGTATTAATTTAAATTAATTGATTTATTTGTTTTTTTTGAAGTGAAACTTCTTTAGCGGCGTCCTGACATTTGGTTGAGAATGGAGAGTGAATTGAAAAATTGAAATTTCGTAACGCATTCGTAACGCAAGAGAGAAAAAAGATATAGATATAACGAGTGAGAATGAGATAGCCTCTATCTCCGTCTCTCTTTTGTGCGGTGTTTCGTTGTTGAGAAAGAGGCTATCTGCGTCTTTCTTTTGTCCGGTCTTTCGTCTTTGAGAAAGAGGCTATCTGCGTCTTCGTTTTGTGCAGTCTTTCGTTCTAATACCCTCTCGCTAGGTCCAAAGTCCACGGCGCGCATGCGCGCTAGTACGTTGACGCGGAATAATATTTCTCAGCCTCTGCTGGGTCAAAGAATAAAAATTAGTATGTGACCTCACAGTTACCGCCTTTTAGATATATATCTATTCTTAAAATAAAATTAAAAATATTTATATTATATTCATATATATGTAAAATAATAATTATATTATTTTAATATTCCTATAAGTTGGTATCACAATTTATTATTATTATGAATTATTTATAAGTAATTAATATTATTAATTGGTATTAATAAATAAATAATATTAATTATATTAACTTAATATTTCTAACTTTGTATTACAATAATGAGACGGAATTGTTGTGTGTTAAATTAGATTTAATTAAAGATTGAATTTAGAATAATTAAAAGGGTTATTGAAACCGCGTATGCTGATTAGGGAATGACAAGATTGAATAGGTTCAATTAAAAAATGCTTATATAAAATTATAACTAAAAATGATTTATTTAATAAAACTATAAGAATTTAAATTACAATTTAATTAATTTTTTGTGAATAAATAAACATATATAAAAAACTATATATAAAATTTGAATTTTCATTTATTCATTCATTTAAAATTATTTTCCGATTGTTCCTTTAAAATAACCCCTCTTAGGGGGTCGGAAGGGGAGGCAACATAAGGGAATTTTCTTTCACTTTGTTATTGGGAAAAACCAGGGGGGGGGACAGTCTTACCAGGAAAAACCCAAATTGTCAGCGTCCACTCTGGGGTTTTAAACAGTTTTAAAGGAAATGTTAATTATAAGTTCATTTCTCAACGAGTTGTATCTTTAAATTATTTTTATTAATTTAATTAATTTTAATTAATTTATAGCCAATAATAGTTTATTATAGCTAATAATTTTTTAATTTTTAGTGTAATTTGCATGATCATTATTTATATAAAAAAATAAACACATTTTGCAATTTCCCAGAAAGGCTTATAATGTCAAGCTCCCACATGTGTCCATTACAATTAAGAATAAGTAAGTTATGTTTGTCACGTTCACACTTCCACATGTGAACATTACAATTGAAATAGTAAGTTTATGATTCGACATAATTTGCAATGTATCAATCAACCTCTTAAAATTAAGGTTCTTAGCATTTAGCAGGTAAAACACTTGGCGAGAGTCATTCAATTGAAAATTGCAAGGGTGGACTTGTTAATTGTATGTGCTTGGAAATATTCTTTGTAGGAGAGGGCAGTGTGGTTTATTTTTCTCTATTTCTCTCTCACTCACACTCTCAACTAAAATTTATCTTATTCTCTAGATTGTAAGAAGTTTCACTTCCGCCACGTGTACGATGCTGCACATTTTGCTTTTATTATTAAGTTCATTTATTAATTTTTTTAGATCATAGTTATTTTCCTTAAAAGAAACTTAAATTCTGTGGTGCTAGGGGATTTGAAAATTATTCGTCGCAATATGAAGATTTCGCTTACAGTTTCTGTCATGTCCGACCTCCATCCAACAGTTATTTTCTGTCAAGTTTTTTGCTTCTCTTAATCATGTGATCTATATATTTAATTTTTTTTGATTCATTATAATAAAATTTAAACAAATAAGAATTTTTACTTTGTTAATTTATATAAATTTCAATATAAACTGATTGTGAGTGATACGCTTAGCCAATACTCTGAATAATTTGTGTACAATATTGAATGTTCTTAGCGAGATTTGATATAATGTTGTACGATTTGTTCTAAATCTGAATTAGAAGAAAATTATAAATTGCATTAAAATGAGACCTTTTAGAATAAATTATTTAATTGAAATGATATTTAAATATAAGAATTTAAAAAAATATTATATTCTTTGTTTGGCAATTGTTATTTAATTATGTGCAACATGATTCGACTTGCACAGAGCATCGTTATTTTTTATTAATATCACATAATAAAAATGAATCTTTTAAACATAATAAATAAAAAAGACATTTTAATAAATTTAAAAAATATACCCAATTTAAAAATGTCAAAAATTTAAAACAACTTTATATCATCATATTTTAATTTT
Organism: Labia minor; assembly: GCA_963082975.1. NCBI lineage: Eukaryota > Metazoa > Arthropoda > Insecta > Dermaptera > Spongiphoridae > Labia > Labia minor. The sequence goes on along the minus strand of OY720350.1, from coordinate 30,459,488 downwards.
TATATAATATATATATACATAATAATATTTAGTAATTAATAATAGAGTAATTAAATTAAAATAAAAAACAAAGATAATATAATTCAGTCATTTTAATTCAGGTTAAATAATATTTTTTTTTATTATTCAATGATAAAATTTATATATTATTATATATATATTATAGAAAAGAAGAAATATTCAATTAAATAAAAAATAATTTAAGATAAAAATATGATCTAATAAATATTTTAATTAAATTGAGAACTTTTAGAATAAATTATTTAATTGAATTGATATTTGTATATTAGAATTTAAAATAAAAAGCGAAATATTATAATAATTCTTCGATTGGGAATCGCTATGATAATTCATTGTTTGAAATGATTCCGCTAGGCCGACAGTGAGCCGCGAGCTGCTCTTGAATGAACAACACGGAGAATTATATAAACTTTAAAAAATTAATTTCTGCGGTTATTGATAAGATATTAATAAAATTTATAGCCTATGTTACTCTAGAGGTATATAAGAATATTGTGATGTAATTTCAAAGAAATCTGTTCAGCCAATTCTGAGTCTATAAAATAGTAATTTTCCGGACAGACAGACCGACAGACAGACAGACAGACGTGAAAAATTCTAAAGTCACTTTTGGATTCTAGAGGTCATGAAACGCGAAGATATGCAAAAATTTTTAAATTCTGAGCAATGTGCAGACAAAAACCTTTTTTTATATATATAGATAAAAGATAAATAATGTTTACACTAGCTTCGAGGTTATGTATTCTTTATGCAACAATATATCTAATTCAAATTCAAAAATAAAACAAATCATCGTTGTCGCCATTAATTAATATTTTTATTTGAAATATTAATCTTAAATATTTATTAGAGGTATAATCAAATTTATATTTTTTTCTTTTAATAAATACGAGCATACCTTTTCTAGAGGGGAATATTCTTTTAATTTCTTTTTCACCATCGACATTACCCTATACCTCTATAGTATTGTTGAAGCTAAAATGATAAAAAATTATATAGCTATATTTTTTTTTAATTTTAAAAATGTAATAACAGAAAAAAACATGTTTATACATGATTTTGCAAGGCATACTTTCAGTATTATTTAGAAATCGACAATTGAAATAAATTTAATAAATCATGAATAAATAAAAAATAAATAAAAATATTAATATTAATAAAAAAATTGTTTTTTATTAAATTCAATCATACAGGTATGATATTTATTAAATTTTGAAAACAATATCATTTTCCATAAGGATATTATTTTTAAATAATAATAATATTAATTAAGGGTTATAATCTATATATATATATATATATATATATTATGTAGATATTTAAAGTTAAAATAATCTTGTTGCTAAGAACACAAGGAATTTAGTTACATAAATTAATGTGTCAATTAATATATATATATATTTGGAGAGAGAGAGAGAAGATATTTAAATAAATTTAAATTTTTCAGCCTTAACACTTAATATTGAGCTTATGTACTTTGATGAAGAAGGTTCAAACATCACCAATTTCATTTTTTCAATATACTAGAATAATATTAATTATATATAATTAATAAGTAAATGTGAAAGATGTTTAAAATAAAAATCCCTATATATAAATAATATAAAAAAAAAATAAAATTTTTAATAATATTATTTTTTATTATAATTGATTTGACTAAAAAAACAAAAAAAAAAAATATAAAATAAAATCTTATTTGCATTATTTAATCTAAGAATGTAGCTATGATTGAGTGAAAGGGCGTAACCAAAATATTAAACTGACAGATATATTAATATATAAATATAAATATATAATTATTTTACTGTAGTGGTGGGCTAGAATAATGGGTTCGTTAAATAAATAAATATTTAAATGGAGGGGGGGTGAAGGGAATAGAGGGGGTGTGGTAGATAATAACCACTCGCGCATATCAGCGCTTGTCACTATTGCCATACGCCCTTCTTAAAACTATTATTAAAACATTCGAAAATTTTGACCGTGACAACCACACAAAACACATCTTCATATGAAATGAAAACTCTCTTGTCCAATTCCAGATGATGATTAAGTGATTATACTCATTTATATCTATACTTAAACTGTCCAATTGTTTATTAAATTCATTCACAAACTAGATAGATTACATTTTCTATTTAAATATCTTGATCTTCTTAAAAAACAAGGATGTTTATATTACCATCACCATACAGGATTGTTGAATTCATAAAACAAATACAAAACCAACAATACAATCACAATAACGATAACATCCCACCTTGTGTGTGAATGAGGGAACAACCGCTGCATTCAAAAGATAAATAACAACACACAAATACACAAATACACATTATTGTGATTTCAAATAATTATAGTTTTGTTTTTATAAAATATTTTCTTTTACTTTTTATTTATATCTAGTACCTTATAATCTACGATAATCTAATATATATAATTTCCGTCGCATGTATGTATGTGATGTCTGTAACATTGTGAAGTTAGTTACAAATTCAGTTTAAACTTAAATTGAAAACATCGTTTGCAACGAATTATATTCCGGCTGAGCCCCTAATATATGTAGGGAAGAATTGTAATAATAGACTTTTTATATAAAATAATTTAATCTAAGATAGTTAAAGTAAATTAATGTGAGATAAGAAACAGAAAGTATAAAGATGAAGTTTGTAACGTTAAGGGTGAATAATAAGGCATTAATGTGGATTGGTTACATATTCACTAGAGCGTAAAATGTATCTTTAATCAAAGTAGGCACAGATTTTACAATTATGTGATTGCTCTAAAAATTCATTTTAATTGAAATTTAACACATAATGTTTATTAAAATATTAAAGAGAATAAAATAATTAAATCAATAAAATTATTATTTATTTCAATTAATATCTCGAAATTAACATTATACACTCCATTTAAATACTTTAATATGTGTGCATCATGAAGAGAGCATTAAACTATTCAAAGTAATGAAAATTAGATTTGAATAATAAATATATATTGTATGTACCTATATATATATATATTTATTTATGATAAATATGGGTAAATATAATGTTTAATTTATGATTTTCATTATTTAAATTAACTTTATTAGATTAATAAAAAATAATTAGTTACATTTATTTTCTATTAAAATTAATTATTATAACAGTGAAAATGTAAATGATTATAACTGGATGGATAATATTACATTGTTTACTATTGATATATAAATATATAATACGTAATTTAAAAAAATACTTTTTTTTCTTTTTTACTTCTTTGGTAACCACTTAAATAAAAAATTGAATGAAAATAAAATATATATTAAAATAAATTGAAAGATATATGTATATTGATTTTATATGAAGAAATATGTAATAAGCAGATATATATATTTATATATACGTGTATACAAATACCACCTTATAATATTAATATTCATTTTTTTTATGCTTTGGATAAAAATTTATTTGAATTTCTTATAAAAAAAAGACCATGATAAAGTTTATTTAATTATTTCATGACACAAGTCAGTAATTTTTTTTAATTAAGATTAGATCGATTGGTGGTGGATTTTCAGGGCAAAACCAGGCAGGTAGTAAATGCTCTCAGCCATTAGGCACACTCTATGGAAAATCCCAAAAGGCTACATATATCATTGTAGAATGAGGCGGCCGTCCAACCAAAGAGAAATATCGATTCCTGAGAGATTTATCGCGATCTCTGCGAATACGTGCCTTGGCTAACACGATTTCCTTATATTAGTTTCGTTTTATCCACGTGTTAGCCAAGGAGAAGGGGGAGGTTAAAAAAAAAAAAATAAAAATAAAAAAATCGTCCGCAAAAAGAAGCTTTTCGCTGCCAAAGGAGAGATATTCTATCAAGATCTTGTTCATTGGGGCTTAATTCTTTAATTAATGCCGAATTCACAAAAAGACATAATCTTTTTTTTTCCTAAGAATAAACTTTTTATTTATCTCTCAAGAAATTAAATTAAATAAAAATCTATATTCACAAATTTTTATGAGAGGCACATTTAGTCATTTCCATCCTCCTAATATATTTGTTCTATATATTTTGTTAAATGAGTATATCCTTATATATAATATCTAAATTTAATAATGGTATTGAAAAATGGTTTAGGAGCCGATAGAATAGTCAGTAGGAAAACATTATTAAGAAATTTGTTAACCTCTTTTTCAACCAATGTATCGACGTTTCGGTCCTGTATTAAGACCATCTTCAGGGCTTTGTTTTTGTTAATTTTCGAATATGGAGAGCGATAATTAAAAACATATATATATATATATGATATATTATCCTTAAGTGATCCGTATTTCACAAATTCAGAAAACACACACATATTCTGCCGGGTGCCCGGTAGATCTTAAATAAATTATATATATATAACAAAATAAATTAAATGTATATATATATGTTTCCTTCATCCTATAATTTTCATAATTTTTTTTTCTTTTTAGAAAATTACATTTTTTAACCAGCAAGATCTAAAATTCTTCATCAAGGCTCCTGTTCACTTAGTAAATTATTTAATTATATATTATTTATTAAATATATAAACATGGTGGGAATCGATACATCATTTGCATGTTTAAATAAAACAAATATCATATAAAAATTATTTTTGTTTCTTAGATTAATTCTTTATATACAATAAATATAATTGTATATAGAATTTTGGTTTCTTTCGACTTTTTTGAACTAAAATGTTTTAAATTCTGGGAAAATACTGGAGTCAATTTCTCCTTTTCTGGTACTTAAATTGAGTCGCTTCATAGATGGATAAACTTCAGCTCACGCGAGGGCAGGGACGCTAAACCCTGAAGTAGATCTCACTTCCAAAGATCTACCCGTTACCCTCTCTATTTTTTAAATATATATATATATATATATATACATATTTAAAATATATAATAATAATTTTCTTTTTTATTGCCAATTTGTAAGAATATATGTTAACCTTACAATATTTTAACACAAACCAGTTGAATATATGTGTTTTTTCAATCGATATATACAGTTAAATATATTTCTATCTATTAAAAATCCCCTTTCAAAACATATTTAATGTTTTAAAAAGTAATACATAATAGAAAAAAATTAAGATTTTAAAAATTAAAAAATAATTTAAAATTAAAAATTAAAAAATAATATTATCTATTACAGTGGAATTTTAAAACCATTAATAAAAAGAAACGAATTTTGGTATCAAAATAAGTGAAACAGAAAAAAATCTGGAGTGTCTCAACTCGACTATCTCGCAAAATTTGAATCGGATTAAATAACATATATTTTATTTAAATTTAATTAATTATAAATTATAAATTAAAATTAAAAATTAATATATACTCCTAATATTTATTAAAACAACGCGTCTTTGGTTCTTTATTGATGGCACCACGTCACGTGCTGGCGCGTGATTTACAGTGTTAACAGTGTGGAACATTCAACATTTCAATCAAGCTGAAATTCTATAAATAGAAGTTTTATACAATTTTTAATCTTGTGAAAAACTATCAAACATATATCTTTATTTTTACGGTCACTTTAGAAGAAAAAAATCAAAACGAGATAAGAAATGACCCTCTTCCTAAAGAGCTACATTTCTCAAAAGTTAATAGAAAACTACGAATTTTAAATAATGCCCGTGTATGAACTTTCATGATTCTAACTCAAACCATTTTTACGTAATCTTGACTTCATACACATAGATATTTTTCTCAACTTTAGTGAATATGATTCAGGGATCTTTAAAACATATAAAAACATCAAAATCTCGACATCTCTGGCAAGATAGTAAAAGAAAGAGTGAGCGATTACAAGCAACATAAAGAGCTTAGAAGTTTGAGCGGAATAAGAACGTCGAGGTGGGGGATGGCGCAAAAACATATCCGCGCATAAGTCATCGAAAAAAACACTTTTTTGGATCCAGAATAACTTGAAACATTGACATTTGTGAAAAAACGCATACCGGAAATGGATCGTGATTATATAGGTAAAATTCGATTCCACTAAACGTAAAGAATTTATAATGTATTAAGCAAAAAAAAATGGTTGCAATTATTTTATAAATAAAATATACTAAATAAAGATAAATAAATATGAATTAATTTTTTATTTAAATTTTAAATATATATAATAAATTTAAATTTTAAATATATATAATAAAAAAACAACAAATCTAGGTAGATTTGTAAAATGAATTGGTAAAGATTCATGAAAAATCTCCTTGAGGGCGTATCTGCTAACATCCTCCGGAGGGGCTTGAGTCCATCCCGCACATGCACTCCAGCTGCAAGTCATCTGCTGAGACCCGTTGCCGCTCTAATTTGTTCCTGTCACTTGTAGCTAATTCTCGAATTCATTCACTACTCCTTCTCTTTTTTTTCTTGTTTCTTTCTCTTTCTGTTTCCCTAGGGTAGAAACAAAAATAAGTTCCAGGCCCCTCTTCTTTCTTCAACTTCCACTTATATACTTGGTTTTAAATGATTTGGAATGATAATAAAATGTTATTAGAATTGAACGACAATTGACTGTTCACAATTAATTAATAAATTCTCATGCAATTATATATATATATATATATATATTTATATATATATATATATATATATAAATATATATACCAAAGTTAATTGTCAATTAAGTGTTTTCCCACATTCATTGTCACCTTTTAATATCTAATTAATATTTTTTTTTCAGCGTTCAGTTATTTTTACTTTCTCGCCAGAGATAGTATTGTGATCATGAAAATTTTCGCTGTTGATGTTTTTATACGTTTTGAAGGTCCCTGAGTCATTTTCACTCAGGTTGAGAAAAATGTCTGTGTGTGTATTTATGTGTTTATGTGTGTGCGTATGTAGACAAGATTCCTCAAAAACGGTTTGAGCTAGAATAATGAAATTTGGTATATAGGGTCATTACCTACAATGTTTTGATTTTTTTTCCTCTAAAGTGATCGTAAAAATAAAGATATGTGTTTGATAGTTTATCACATGATTAAAAATTGTATAAAACTGCTATATATATAGAATTTCAGCTTGATTGAATCGCTGAAAGTACCAGAATTAATTTTTTAACACTGCAAATCTCACGCGCCAACACGTGACGTGGTGCCATCAACAAAGAGCCAAACATACGCTGGTTTAATAAATATTATCTATTAATTTTAATTTATAATTAATAATTAATTAAATTTAATTTAAATATTATATATGTTAATTAATCCAATTCAAATTTGCGAGATAGTCGAGTGGAGACACTCCAGATTTTTTCTTCTAATATAGTCCGTCTGCTCTCGACAGTAGCCCACGAACGACTGTCCTTGTCTCTTTTCAACAACTATTCTCTTCCTTGGAAACGTATTACAATAATAATCCTTTCCAAAAATAAATTTATTTTTAAATATGTAATATATTGGAGATATATTGTCTTGGTGTGATGGAAATGTATTATATTTAATATATTGGAAATATATTATCTTAGTGTAATGGAAATATATTATTATGTTATCTTTAGAATGTGTAGAAATAGATTATATAAAATACATTATGTCATAGAGTAAGAATGTGTTAAGCCCTGGGAATATATAATATATAGAATAAGAAGAAGGAAGGCCTTAGCTGGCATTCCTAGTGGAATGATAATTCCGTGAGAATAAAATATGATAATAGTTATATAAGAAAGAAGGATTGTAGTGGGTGGGAGTGAGACGGAGGTATGTTGATAATGGATTATCGCTGGCCGCCCGTTCAAGGCTGCTGGGGGTAATGGAATTCGCATAGGTAGCGTCTGCTAGAAAATAAGAAATGATTAAGTCGAGAGGATGTACGTGGGTGGGAGTGAGATAGAGACAGGATGGAGACAGAGGAGACAGCAAGTGAAATGGCTCAAGGTGATGGGAAAGAAATAAGAAATGCGTAGGTGAAATAGGAACCGCGTGGGACGTCCGTTATGAGTCGAAACCATAATGTGCAGATTTTTGCATTACAGAGAAGAGAGATGGGTGCCTAGGGAAGGAGAAGGGAATGGAGAGGAGAAGGGGGAGAAGACTTAGAAAAGAAACAGCGCGGACAGGCCTGGGGTCAGAAAGTGAGAAAGTTACAAGGGTCGTAAGATGTGATACACGGAGGCCCCCCGGCAGGGGAAGAGTGGGGGTAGGATGGGAAGTGTGCAGTGTATGATATATTATAAGGGAATGAATTATTGTTAAGTGATTGTGAATGTTTATGTTAATATTTTTAATTATATCAAGTGTTAATATTTTTAGTTATATCAATAATGAGTGTTCGGCCGACACGACAACTAATTGTGAGTCTAATAACATGTATTTTAAATAAATTAAGTAAATTGTTTTCAAAAGATATTAATATCAAATTGAATAAAGTAACATAAATTTGAATAAGTAACTTATAATTAAATTTTGTAAATTATAAGTGAATGAATTTCTGACTTGAAATAAATTAAATGAAAGATTTTCAAAAGATATTAATATCAAATTGAATAAAGTAATATAAATTTGAATAAGTAACTTATAATTAAATTTTGTAAATTACAATTGAATGAATTAAATGAAATATTTATAGATGAATTATAATTAAATGGATCAAAATAAAATTAATTAAATAAACAAATTAAATTATATGAATTATAATTAAATGGATTAAAATGAAAGTAATTAAATAAACAAGTTAAATTAAATAAATTGTATGTGAACAGATTAATGATTTAAATTCTATTTATATTTGTAACCTTATTAATTGAACAAAATAAATAGATTGTGTTTGAATATATTAATGATTTAAATTTGATTTATAATTGTATCCTAATTAATTGAACAAAATAAATAGATTGTGTTTGAATATATTAATGATTTAAATTTGTTTTATAATTGTATCCTAATTAAATGAACAAATTAAATAAATTGTATTTTGACTGGATTAATAATTCGAACTTAGTTAATAATTGTATCTTGATTAGACAAATAAACTAACTTAAGCTAAATGATGTTTTTAAATAACCAATTGGACCCGCTCGTTGACCTGGGTGGCATGATCTTGTTCCTTCCCTTCTAGTATTATGTACAAGTAAATGCTCGGCTTTAAAGTAAGTACTCGGCCCTATATTACAACTGGTGTCAGGTGTGGGGTTGAGGGTTTAGGGTTGGAGGGTTAACTAATGAAGCTCGGGAAAATTATTGGACGCTATCGGCTAACTGGAGGATAACAGATTTTCTTTCTTAGATGAGGGAGAGTACGGAAAAATTAAACCCTAGACCTGGTGTTTGCTCAATATCAAAGTTGAAAACACCCCCCACGAGAAATGGAGGAACAGATACATAATTAGGACAACGAGGCACACCAAGATCGATAACTCACAGCTATATGCTAAGTCAGCTATTAGGACATTTGGGATGGGAATGGGGATATCAGAAAATTTTTTTTTTTACAGTTAAAAGATATGGCCACTTGGGGAAAGAGAGAGAGAGTCACGATTGCCCATAAAACCATAAGAGAAGTGGTACCGTTGGTAGATGTTTTCATAAAGGGTTTACGGGGAGGTTTACATAGGCGAAACATGGGAAATAGAGGAGCGAGATAATCCGGAAGACAGGACAAGGGAATAGTGGAGGGGATGTCGCCCTGGGCGGGGATGGGGCAAATGGACTTATTCTTCAATAAGTTTGAGCAGCTGGCCAAAATGGGTAACATACCCGACGACCAGAGGAAGGAGGTCGTGGAGTGGAAGATGGAGGGAACGGCGTTGAGGGTCGTCCGAAGATACCCAACGATAACACTTAGGAATGGGTGAAGAAACAACCAAGAGCGAGGTTCAAACTGGAAGACACGGCTCACGAGTAACCCTGCGATTAGGGGCAGGTGATACAATGGTAAACGGGAAGGACACAAGGCTCGGAGGTGAGAGAAAGGAGGAAGAAATGCAAGAGGAGGTCGCGAGAGCACGAATCGTTAGCCCTGAATAAGAGGACGCGGAATTTGGAGCCATTAGTGGCATTCCGGCGGTCACTGAGATAGAGGAAGGGCAAGAGGATGTCGTGAGAGCGAGAATAGTTGGCCCTGAACATGCTGACACGAAATTTGGAGCCATTAGTGGCATTTCGTCGGTCACCGAGAGAGAAGAAGGGCAAGAGGAGGTCGTGGGAGAAGGAGTCGTAGCACTGAACACGATGACACGGAATTTGGAGCCATTAGTGGCATTCCGTCGGTCACCGTGGTAGAAGAGGTGCAAGAGGAAGTTGTGAAAGCGAGAGCACTTAGCACTGAACGAGATGACACGGAATTTGGAGCCATTAGTGGCATTCCGTCTGTCACCGAGAGAGAAGAAGTGCAAGTGGAGAGCGAGCCAGAAGGGGAGGAGGAATCCCTCAGGATTGATGGAGGGGATTCGGAGTCTTGGCGACAGGAGACCGAGACTGGTGAGCAAAATAGTCAAATGGAAGCAGGACAAACCTCGCGGGTAGGAAGAAGGAACAACGAGATTACGAAGCCATTGACGACCCTCACGAAGAAAGACCAGAAGTTCCAATATGGATGCCACGGTTAGGGGTGGCATGGAGGCCCAGCTCAACACCGGAAGCCCGAGAACAAGCACTTCCCCAACAGCTGGGGCGACAGGGAATACTAGTAGTTGAAAACCACCCGTTGGGGTCCCACCAAAAGAGAGGGGTAGGGCGTTCTAAAAAGAGAACCATTAGGAAATTTTCACAAAAACGGGAGTAATGTATCTTTGTTCCTTCCCGAATAGGTCAGAATAACGATGCAATGGGGAAGTCGGCGAGGGAGAGGGAAGAGGTAATGCCACTGGGAATTTATTTTGAACAAGTCGACGTATAATAAATTAATCTTTCTTTATTCATATATTAAAGAGAAGGTATCGGTCATCAGGGAGTCTCGGGAGAAATTACAGGATGACCGATACGCTCTCTTCGAACGGGAACCGTTGAGGTTGATAGATTTTAAGGAGGATATGCCATATGTTAAACCAGTTTCGAGATGACGGAGGGGATTATTTCACATTTGAGTGAAATGCTACCCTGGCGCGAAGTCGACGTGGTTTGGTAGACGCGGGGGGCACGTTCTAAAAATTCGTTTGTTTTTGACACTCTAGATAATGAAGATCTGGTGGAATTGAATGCCAGAGTATAAAATTTAAAGGAAGATAAAGACCAAAACACGACGCCTGGGGCAAGCAGTAACGTCAGTTCGAAACTGGTTAGAGGATGTCCTCGAGATTGTTACTAGGATTAATTATAGGTATAAGTAGGAAACTCCTCGAAGGACGGGGAGGGATGACCCCGCTGGAATTACGATCCGTTTGGAAGGAGCGTGCACGGAAGAAGAAGGAGGCCGGGAAGCTGCAGAGTCCACTAAGGAGTGATGGTGCCGTACCAGGGACAAAACAGAAGAAAGGACGAACGGTTGAAAAGGATTGTTTCGTGAAAAATCCTTATCCCGAAACAATCTTTTTTAAAAGGTGGTGGAGTGTAATATATTGGAGATATATTGTCTTGGTGTGATGGAAATGTATTATATTTAATATATTGGAAATATATTATCTTAGTGTAATGGAAATATATTATTATGTTATCTTTAGAATGTGTAGAAATAGATTATATAAAATACATTATGTCATAGAGTAAGAATGTGTTAAGCCCTGGGAATATATAATATATAGAATAAGAAGAAGGAAGGCCTTAGCTGGCATTCCTAGTGGAATGATAATTCCGTGAGAATAAAATATGATAATAGTTATATAAGAAAGAAGGATTGTAGTGGGTGGGAGTGAGACGGAGGTATGTTGATAATGGATTATCGCTGGCCGCCCGTTCAAGGCTGCTGGGGGTAATGGAATTCGCATAGGTAGCGTCTGCTAGAAAATAAGAAATGATTAAGTCGAGAGGATGTACGTGGGTGGGAGTGAGATAGAGACAGGATGGAGACAGAGGAGACAGCAAGTGAAATGGCTCAAGGTGATGGGAAAGAAATAAGAAATGCGTAGGTGAAATAGGAACCGCGTGGGACGTCCGTTATGAGTCGAAACCATAATGTGCAGATTTTTGCATTACAGAGAAGAGAGATGGGTGCCTAGGGAAGGAGAAGGGAATGGAGAGGAGAAGGGGGAGAAGACTTAGAAAAGAAACAGCGCGGACAGGCCTGGGGTCAGAAAGTGAGAAAGTTACAAGGGTCGTAAGATGTGATACACGGAGGCCCCCCGGCAGGGGAAGAGTGGGGGTAGGATGGGAAGTGTGCAGTGTATGATATATTATAAGGGAATGAATTATTGTTAAGTGATTGTGAATGTTTATGTTAATATTTTTAATTATATCAAGTGTTAATATTTTTAGTTATATCAATAATGAGTGTTCGGCCGACACGACAACTAATTGTGAGTCTAATAACATGTATTTTAAATAAATTAAGTAAATTGTTTTCAAAAGATATTAATATCAAATTGAATAAAGTAACATAAATTTGAATAAGTAACTTATAATTAAATTTTGTAAATTATAAGTGAATGAATTTCTGACTTGAAATAAATTAAATGAAAGATTTTCAAAAGATATTAATATCAAATTGAATAAAGTAATATAAATTTGAATAAGTAACTTATAATTAAATTTTGTAAATTACAATTGAATGAATTAAATGAAATATTTATAGATGAATTATAATTAAATGGATCAAAATAAAATTAATTAAATAAACAAATTAAATTATATGAATTATAATTAAATGGATTAAAATGAAAGTAATTAAATAAACAAGTTAAATTAAATAAATTGTATGTGAACAGATTAATGATTTAAATTCTATTTATATTTGTAACCTTATTAATTGAACAAAATAAATAGATTGTGTTTGAATATATTAATGATTTAAATTTGATTTATAATTGTATCCTAATTAATTGAACAAAATAAATAGATTGTGTTTGAATATATTAATGATTTAAATTTGTTTTATAATTGTATCCTAATTAAATGAACAAATTAAATAAATTGTATTTTGACTGGATTAATAATTCGAACTTAGTTAATAATTGTATCTTGATTAGACAAATAAACTAACTTAAGCTAAATGATGTTTTTAAATAACCAATTGGACCCGCTCGTTGACCTGGGTGGCATGATCTTGTTCCTTCCCTTCTAGTATTATGTACAAGTAAATGCTCGGCTTTAAAGTAAGTACTCGGCCCTATATTACAACTGGTGTCAGGTGTGGGGTTGAGGGTTTAGGGTTGGAGGGTTAACTAATGAAGCTCGGGAAAATTATTGGACGCTATCGGCTAACTGGAGGATAACAGATTTTCTTTCTTAGATGAGGGAGAGTACGGAAAAATTAAACCCTAGACCTGGTGTTTGCTCAATATCAAAGTTGAAAACACCCCCCACGAGAAATGGAGGAACAGATACATAATTAGGACAACGAGGCACACCAAGATCGATAACTCACAGCTATATGCTAAGTCAGCTATTAGGACATTTGGGATGGGAATGGGGATATCAGAAAATTTTTTTTTTTACAGTTAAAAGATATGGCCACTTGGGGAAAGAGAGAGAGAGTCACGATTGCCCATAAAACCATAAGAGAAGTGGTACCGTTGGTAGATGTTTTCATAAAGGGTTTACGGGGAGGTTTACATAGGCGAAACATGGGAAATAGAGGAGCGAGATAATCCGGAAGACAGGACAAGGGAATAGTGGAGGGGATGTCGCCCTGGGCGGGGATGGGGCAAATGGACTTATTCTTCAATAAGTTTGAGCAGCTGGCCAAAATGGGTAACATACCCGACGACCAGAGGAAGGAGGTCGTGGAGTGGAAGATGGAGGGAACGGCGTTGAGGGTCGTCCGAAGATACCCAACGATAACACTTAGGAATGGGTGAAGAAACAACCAAGAGCGAGGTTCAAACTGGAAGACACGGCTCACGAGTAACCCTGCGATTAGGGGCAGGTGATACAATGGTAAACGGGAAGGACACAAGGCTCGGAGGTGAGAGAAAGGAGGAAGAAATGCAAGAGGAGGTCGCGAGAGCACGAATCGTTAGCCCTGAATAAGAGGACGCGGAATTTGGAGCCATTAGTGGCATTCCGGCGGTCACTGAGATAGAGGAAGGGCAAGAGGATGTCGTGAGAGCGAGAATAGTTGGCCCTGAACATGCTGACACGAAATTTGGAGCCATTAGTGGCATTTCGTCGGTCACCGAGAGAGAAGAAGGGCAAGAGGAGGTCGTGGGAGAAGGAGTCGTAGCACTGAACACGATGACACGGAATTTGGAGCCATTAGTGGCATTCCGTCGGTCACCGTGGTAGAAGAGGTGCAAGAGGAAGTTGTGAAAGCGAGAGCACTTAGCACTGAACGAGATGACACGGAATTTGGAGCCATTAGTGGCATTCCGTCTGTCACCGAGAGAGAAGAAGTGCAAGTGGAGAGCGAGCCAGAAGGGGAGGAGGAATCCCTCAGGATTGATGGAGGGGATTCGGAGTCTTGGCGACAGGAGACCGAGACTGGTGAGCAAAATAGTCAAATGGAAGCAGGACAAACCTCGCGGGTAGGAAGAAGGAACAACGAGATTACGAAGCCATTGACGACCCTCACGAAGAAAGACCAGAAGTTCCAATATGGATGCCACGGTTAGGGGTGGCATGGAGGCCCAGCTCAACACCGGAAGCCCGAGAACAAGCACTTCCCCAACAGCTGGGGCGACAGGGAATACTAGTAGTTGAAAACCACCCGTTGGGGTCCCACCAAAAGAGAGGGGTAGGGCGTTCTAAAAAGAGAACCATTAGGAAATTTTCACAAAAACGGGAGTAATGTATCTTTGTTCCTTCCCGAATAGGTCAGAATAACGATGCAATGGGGAAGTCGGCGAGGGAGAGGGAAGAGGTAATGCCACTGGGAATTTATTTTGAACAAGTCGACGTATAATAAATTAATCTTTCTTTATTCATATATTAAAGAGAAGGTATCGGTCATCAGGGAGTCTCGGGAGAAATTACAGGATGACCGATACGCTCTCTTCGAACGGGAACCGTTGAGGTTGATAGATTTTAAGGAGGATATGCCATATGTTAAACCAGTTTCGAGATGACGGAGGGGATTATTTCACATTTGAGTGAAATGCTACCCTGGCGCGAAGTCGACGTGGTTTGGTAGACGCGGGGGGCACGTTCTAAAAATTCGTTTGTTTTTGACACTCTAGATAATGAAGATCTGGTGGAATTGAATGCCAGAGTATAAAATTTAAAGGAAGATAAAGACCAAAACACGACGCCTGGGGCAAGCAGTAACGTCAGTTCGAAACTGGTTAGAGGATGTCCTCGAGATTGTTACTAGGATTAATTATAGGTATAAGTAGGAAACTCCTCGAAGGACGGGGAGGGATGACCCCGCTGGAATTACGATCCGTTTGGAAGGAGCGTGCACGGAAGAAGAAGGAGGCCGGGAAGCTGCAGAGTCCACTAAGGAGTGATGGTGCCGTACCAGGGACAAAACAGAAGAAAGGACGAACGGTTGAAAAGGATTGTTTCGTGAAAAATCCTTATCCCGAAACAATCTTTTTTAAAAGGTGGTGGAGTGTAATATATTGGAGATATATTGTCTTGGTGTGATGGAAATGTATTATATTTAATATATTGGAAATATATTATCTTAGTGTAATGGAAATATATTATTATGTTATCTTTAGAATGTGTAGAAATAGATTATATAAAATACATTATGTCATAGAGTAAGAATGTGTTAAGCCCTGGGAATATATAATATATAGAATAAGAAGAAGGAAGGCCTTAGCTGGCATTCCTAGTGGAATGATAATTCCGTGAGAATAAAATATGATAATAGTTATATAAGAAAGAAGGATTGTAGTGGGTGGGAGTGAGACGGAGGTATGTTGATAATGGATTATCGCTGGCCGCCCGTTCAAGGCTGCTGGGGGTAATGGAATTCGCATAGGTAGCGTCTGCTAGAAAATAAGAAATGATTAAGTCGAGAGGATGTACGTGGGTGGGAGTGAGATAGAGACAGGATGGAGACAGAGGAGACAGCAAGTGAAATGGCTCAAGGTGATGGGAAAGAAATAAGAAATGCGTAGGTGAAATAGGAACCGCGTGGGACGTCCGTTATGAGTCGAAACCATAATGTGCAGATTTTTGCATTACAGAGAAGAGAGATGGGTGCCTAGGGAAGGAGAAGGGAATGGAGAGGAGAAGGGGGAGAAGACTTAGAAAAGAAACAGCGCGGACAGGCCTGGGGTCAGAAAGTGAGAAAGTTACAAGGGTCGTAAGATGTGATACACGGAGGCCCCCCGGCAGGGGAAGAGTGGGGGTAGGATGGGAAGTGTGCAGTGTATGATATATTATAAGGGAATGAATTATTGTTAAGTGATTGTGAATGTTTATGTTAATATTTTTAATTATATCAAGTGTTAATATTTTTAGTTATATCAATAATGAGTGTTCGGCCGACACGACAACTAATTGTGAGTCTAATAACATGTATTTTAAATAAATTAAGTAAATTGTTTTCAAAAGATATTAATATCAAATTGAATAAAGTAACATAAATTTGAATAAGTAACTTATAATTAAATTTTGTAAATTATAAGTGAATGAATTTCTGACTTGAAATAAATTAAATGAAAGATTTTCAAAAGATATTAATATCAAATTGAATAAAGTAATATAAATTTGAATAAGTAACTTATAATTAAATTTTGTAAATTACAATTGAATGAATTAAATGAAATATTTATAGATGAATTATAATTAAATGGATCAAAATAAAATTAATTAAATAAACAAATTAAATTATATGAATTATAATTAAATGGATTAAAATGAAAGTAATTAAATAAACAAGTTAAATTAAATAAATTGTATGTGAACAGATTAATGATTTAAATTCTATTTATATTTGTAACCTTATTAATTGAACAAAATAAATAGATTGTGTTTGAATATATTAATGATTTAAATTTGATTTATAATTGTATCCTAATTAATTGAACAAAATAAATAGATTGTGTTTGAATATATTAATGATTTAAATTTGTTTTATAATTGTATCCTAATTAAATGAACAAATTAAATAAATTGTATTTTGACTGGATTAATAATTCGAACTTAGTTAATAATTGTATCTTGATTAGACAAATAAACTAACTTAAGCTAAATGATGTTTTTAAATAACCAATTGGACCCGCTCGTTGACCTGGGTGGCATGATCTTGTTCCTTCCCTTCTAGTATTATGTACAAGTAAATGCTCGGCTTTAAAGTAAGTACTCGGCCCTATATTACAAATAAATAAATTTTCTTTTGTTTTTTCCTCTAAAGTGACCGTAAAAATAAAGATATATGTTTGATAGTTTTTCACATGATTAAAAATTGTATAAAACTGCTATATATAGAATTTCATATTGATTGATTCGCTGAAAGTACTGGAATTAATTTTTTAACACTACAAATCACGCCCCAGCACGTGACGTGATGTCATCAACAAAGAGCCAAACTCGCCCTCGTTTAATAAATATTATTTATTAATTTTAATTTATAATTTATAATTAATTAAATTTAATTTAAATATAATATATGTTATTTTATCCAATTAAAATTTGCGAGATAGTCGAGTGGAGACACTCCAGCTTATTTTTTAATAAAAAATATTGATTCTAATATATATATATATATATATATATATATATATATTACAAAATGAGTGGTAAAACGCAGACATGCGTTTTTTGTAGTGTTTTATTATTAATTAATTCCTTTTAAAAAATTCTTCATTTAAGCGTAGATGGGAGTTCTAATTCCCTGAGCATTCTCCATCCCATGAGTACAACTATTCGAAGGATGTATCCTTATCTCAAGTGGGTAGGTTTGAATAATGATTTAACTAAAAATAGCTTTTAAACAATTTTCCTTATATATATATATATATATATATATATATATATAATGTTTTGGCGCGTGTCTTCTTTCAGTTTTTCACAGTTTGCCATCTTCCCTGTAATCCCTATGGATGTAAATCATTCAGGGATGCAAAAAAAAGAACAACCAGGAAACGGGTTAATCCATAGATTAACATCACACATGTCAATTTAACCTCAACGACTGAAACGTGTTCATTATTTTTTATACAATAATTGTAAAATAATTAATTAATAATTTATATATTAAATTGAACAGAAGTGCAATAAAAGTATACACTTGACAATATATATTTTTATGTACGTATAAGGTAATGGCACCTATAGATGACATGGCACCTATAGATGACACTTTTGAATTTAAACTAAAAAAATAAGCAAATTTTAAAACATACGCGGAATTTATTTTTTTTAAATGATAGTTTTGTTTTTCCACCACCTGAGATACCCTACAACAATACAATTAGTCGCCCTATTTTTTTTCTTTTAACTTGAAAAGCAGACAGGATCATCAACAATTGATTTTTTACACAAATCTTAAAGATAACCTTAAGGTAACTAATGTTCTTAATTAGTATTTTATATTTTTATTTTCATATTTATCAAGAATTTAATAACTACATTATAAAATAGACTTAATATAGATATAAATCACTTCAATTTAAACACCTAATTTTTAAAAGTATCTTTTTTATCAACGGTGTTATCTATAGGTGCCCCTAAAAATTGTTTTTCCTATAGATGACAGCAATGTCAGCTATAAGTAGGTTTTTAAAAAAATTGTCTATTATATTAATAGCTGTAAAGAGTAGATAATTTTATATAATTCCACCAAGTTGCATGTCTGAATTGATATAGGAACCTAAAGGTGACGCTGTGTTTCTCATTGTCAGAAAATTTTTTTCTGTTCCAGAACTTCATACACTATTTTTTTGAAATTTTTTTTAAATTACTCTGTTCTCTATTAAAAATGCATAATTAAAAAAAGATTTGTTTAAAATCAATTTTTTATTTTATTATAATAATCAGCTAAAAATAAAATCAATCACAATAAATATATCTAATGTATCATTATATGAAACCTGATTTTTTTATTATAACTAAAGTTAAATCAGCAACAAGGTGTTGGAAAGATGTTTTACTTTGTAAATAAATAAGTTGAAGATAAAGAGAGCAAGCGAAGTGAAAAAAAGTAGATGTCATCTTTGGGTTCCATAATTGTCATCATTAGGTTCCACCAAAATTTTTGGTGTCATCTATAGGTTCCATTTGATTACTTTGAAAAAAAATTATATTTCCTATTAAACTCATATAAAAGTTTAAAATATTTATCCTGGTGATAAAAGGTAAGATAAACTTTATAATAACCAAAAGATTTTTTTTGTGAGACGTATAGTTTCGGTTTTATAAAAGAAAATAGCGACAAGAGCGCTTAAAATGTCATCTATTGGTGCCATTACCTTATGATTTATACTTTGTAAATGAATCTTGTCAACATATTGTATTGTTTATAATTTTTATATATAATTTATTATTAAAACAATTATGGTTAATTATTAATTAAAATTGAGCTGTTAATTTTAAAAAAAAAATGTTTCCTACTCTTAATTTTAATTAGATTTTTTATAATTTTTCTGATATTAAAAATAAAATGTGAAAAGAAAATTAACCAAAATTTGTGTAGATTTAAAACCCTAAAGAAATGAACTACCTCTGACCTGGTTATTCAAACTAAATATTACTAATACTTTAATACTAATTGATATATATATATATGTGGCAACAACCCCTATATATATATATATATATATATATATATAATTCATATAATACACATTTGTCTAATCCAGTGATTCTCTACCACTGTGCCGCGAGATTATGGGGCTCTTAAACATTTTCGACTTTTTTTTTAAATTTTTTAAATTTGGTTCTAAAAATAGGTAAACCGTTTTTGGGACCACTTTTTTCAATATGGTAAACTTTTACACTTATCTTTTTCTTTGTGTTCCAACAAATTTTTAAAACGTTAAAAGTGTGCCGCGGTAAAAAAAAAGTTTGATAATCACTGGTCTAATCATTAGCACTCTAACAAAATCCTTCAAATACAAATCTCGATTTAGTATTTTTTTATTTGATATTCAAATTAAAAGATTATTTGCTAATATTTCTTCTACAATGTTTTCTCTGAAATTAGTGGAATGCATAGAGATCATGCAACTGTTGCTTTTCAATATTATAAAAAAAATCATTTTTTTAATAATGATTTATTTAAAGAACTTTTCAATGATATATTACCTCTATGTTATTAAAATATATAATTGAGTATAAAACACATATAATTAATTTGATGTATTTACTTTATCCCTAATAAAATATAAATTTTTGAAACCATAAATTTAAAACTTGATGAGTAGAAAGAAAAATTAGAATTTGAGGATGAAATATTCATTATTATTATTTATCTATAGTATACTTGTGTTCACTAGTTTTGTTTTTATAATACTCCTATATAATATATATACCCTATTTAAAATGTAAAACATTCATCCCTTGACGTTTTAGAATAAATGTTGGTCTTTAATAAATAGCCTCTGATGCGAGTCATTTATTCAAATTTACTTTATTTTTAAACATTTATTCCCAAATAATTAATATCTGTATGAGGGGCACTTATGAGACACCGAATATTTTTGATGGATCCTAATTGTACAAGTTTTTGGCCTTAATAAAACTAGTCATGAAAAAAAAACTGCCCGAAGTTACTCATCAATCATCTTCATTAATTATTCACATATAAATTTTCGGCTCTTATTTATATATATAATAGAATAGATAAAATATTACAAATTATTATATGTAACAGATGGGAATTTGAAACAAGAGAAGTTGAAGGCGATTATTATTCTTCACACATGTGTCTCCCATATGCATTGGCATGACATGATTATAATGTAATTTGATCAAAATTATTGTTTTTATTTAAGAAACAAAGAGAGGGGGAGGCTTAATTCTTCTCTGATTAATATAATAATTTATTTTTTATTTGAGTTTGAAAATTATATTTATATAGTAATCAGTAAAGTTATAACATTTAAAACGTGGAATTTGAAAATGTCGAAAAATTTAAATACTCTGGTTCTGTAATCAGGATGGATATTTGAGAAGAATTTAAATCAAGGTTGCAATCGGTTATCATGCAGTAAAGGGGCTTATCTTGTCAAAATTATTATCAAAGAGGATCAAAATTGAAATATATAAAACAATTATTGTTATATAACTGTGAGGCATGGTCTGTGACCATGGGAGACGAGAGTAGATTTAGAGTATTTGAGAAAAGGATTCTTCGGAGCATTTATGAGCCAAAGAAAGATGAGGTCACCGGGGAATGGCGGAAACTGCATAACGAAGAATTGCATGACCTCTATGCATCTCCAGATATAGTTAGGGTTATAAAATCAATAAGACAGCGATGGGCAGGCACGTGGCTAGAATGGGAGAGAAAAGAATGACGAAGGATATATTTTTGGGGAGACCGATTGGGAAACGTCCATTTGAAAGGACGCGGTGGGCAAACAATATAGGAAGGGACGTAAGAGAGATGGGAGAAAATAGATGGGTGTAGCATGAATAGGAATGTTTGGGTAAATGGGGTCAAGAACTTTCGAGTTCCATAGAGACAAAGAGATAGATAAATAGATATTTTAATCAGTTTTTAAAGAGATCTACTAGTAAAAATAATGTTTTTGAAATTGATTTTAATTTGAATTTTAAAATATGATATTAAAAGAAAATCTCGTTGTTTTTAGAAAAAAGTGAAAATAATCATAAAAGATAAATTAAAAAATTAAATTATCAATCAATTCTCAGTCCTAAGTATTTTCTTTATCTCCCTCCAATTCAAAATTAAAATCATATACATCCAGCCCTCCCTATCCTAAACCATCCCCATCCACTTTCGATTATCTCCTAATACTTTAATGTCTATTCTTAACTTAATCTATTATTTTAATATGTTTGGAGGTGCATAGAGATCGTGCAATTTTGTTTTATGCAATTTCTGTCATTTTTCATTGGCAATAACAATTATGATAATGATTATCATAATAATAACAAAGGATGACTATTTTATTGAGTTTTACTATGATTTTATTATCTCTCTCTCTCTCTCTTTTACTAAAAATAATCTCACAAAACTTTAAAGGTTAGTCAACTTAAATATATAAAATAGTATAAATAATTTAATATGAAAAAAAAAAATCTAGTAAAACTAAAAGAAAGAATTTATGAATTATTTTGTTGTTAAAATAAAATACTTATATTATATTTTAAGATTTTTCTTATATACTTATTTTACTAAAGAAAATAAAAAGAGAAAAGGAGTGGGTTCGTTGTCACGCAAAGATCAAAACAACTGAATAATATATTATTTATAAGTGAAATAAAATGTCTATTTTGAAAAATCTAAATATAAATCATTAGAAATTGAATGACAAATTCAAAAATTTTTAATAGAAATCAATATATTTTTTATAACTCTTTCTTTTGCTTAAAGGCTTATTAATATTAATTTTTTTTTTTTTTTTTGTTAAAATATGTCAAAAAATTATATGTAATTATACTTAATACAATATTACAGTAGTTTCATTTAGGATTTAAATCCTCGTAAATGGGCTGTAAATAAAAGAGAAAGGAATGTCATTTTAACATGAGAATATTCAAAAATTTATAAATTTATTTCCTAATAAAATGTAATTATAAAAGATATACCTATTCAAAATTTGCATTGAATGAAAGAAAAGAAGTATTGAACAATAAAAATCAAAACATGATTTAGGATTGTGGTGGTGTTCGTGGTGAACGTGGAGGTGAAGAAGTGAATGAAGTTTAAAATGACAATATATATGAAATCTATTCATATTTTTATTAGTATATTGATATATAACGAAGTATGAACATGAATCAATTATTAACTCATATTTCTCGTACATTGCATAAAAAATACACCAGATACTTGATAATTTAGCATGTTTGTAAAAATTTTGATTTATTTTGACTTTAACTTAAATGTAAGAAATAAATCCAAAACAAAATATAGAAAATTGAAAAATTAAATTCAAATTAGAAAGAAGCAAGCAATAAGGCAGCCATTCTCAACCTGTGGAGCGTCCCAATTTTTGTTTGATTTTTCTAATTTTTATTTTTATTACTGTTTTATTACCACGGTCCTTCTTTAAGAAATCTACTATGTTCAGTCTTATATTCAAATATTTATTCTATTTATTTAAATTAAATATATATTTATATTCAAAATTTTATCTCTTTGAATTATTTATTTATTTAGTATATAATTTTTTTTATTAGTTTAATAATATTTAATTTAAACAATTATTTTATTTGACAACCAGATTGGTTTACTTGAACTCCGAGTGAACATAAATGAATTGAAATGTTGAATCTTGACACATTTCATTTCAATCGAATTAAATTTTATTATTATATACCGACCATAGTTTATAAAATTTTACATATTTTTTATCCAGAAATATGGATATTAATAATGAAATTAATTTTATTTAAAATTTAAATTGTAAAATAAAATAATAAAATAATTGTGAGTTATATGTATACAGCAGAGAGTTTCTACCTGTGGGACATGAGAAAATATTATTTAAAAAATCTATTAATTGTCTGAATGAAAAGTAAACATAAAAATTTATATTTTGACATAAATGTTAAAAAGAATTTTAAAACACAGAATCAAATATCTTATAAATAAACTCCAAAATAATACAAAAACCTTTCTTATATTATTTATCTTTTTTTCTGTTATTGTAGAGAAAAATGAAGGGTACTCTAGAGTTCCGTAATGTCAAAGATTATAAACAACTAAAAAATAAATGTTAATAATGTAAAACTGTGTATCAATAGGAGGCAATACTTGTGGATCTTATATATTTTACAATCAATCTCTTGGTTAATTGATTTTTCCAACACACACACACACCGAGGTAACATAACATAAAATAATTCCTATAAATTATACGAATATACCATCATTGATCTTTGGATTTAAATTCCAATATTTCTTATAATTAATGTATTAAAATAATTTTTCTATTAAAGAATATTATATTTAATTTATTTTTAAGATTATTTATTTTTATTTTGTTATTTTTTTAAGAGGAGGCAGCTAGCCGAGAGTGTAGCGTAGCAATTTTCTACACAAGAAATCGGCTTTAAATTCAATTTAACATCAGCTACCTCCGGCTCCAGGAATGCGGAAGGCAACGGGAAACCACCGCATTAACATTCCCAAGAAAAATCATCATAGCTGAGCAGCTTCTAAGGCTATCCTGATGCATGATGGCCAAACTCCGAAGGATGACGACACATTATGAAGAAAAATTGGTAAAAATTTGGATTAATTAATAATGACGTCTCTTCTCTTGGAATAATTATAAAGATTTTTTTTTTAATACTTAATTGATCTCATTAAACTAATATGAACAATTTATTATATTATTTAGAAATTAAATAACAGTTTAGGATTACCTAATAAATTATTAAAACTAACAAGAGACTAACACTTTCCTATATATACGTACCTATTTTACTTTAATAAAATTAATTACACTCTAATAGTAAATATAATTATAAATGAGTATGGTATTAAACAAAAATTAACAAAATGTTGTTGTTGTTTTTTTTGTTTTTTTTTTTGTAAATTCAAATTGATAATTCCATATATTTCAATTGTTGAAATTTGAAATTAATTCATTTTTGATTATGGGTTCAGAACACCTGTTATTCTACACTTAAATCTAATAATTTTTATAGTATTTGTTTTTTTTTATTATTTCAATTATCTCCTGCTTAAACTATAATTTATTTACCCCTGAATCTAAACAATCCTGAATAAAAAAAAAATTTATTAATCATCTTCTATTATAAAACATCGCGTGACTTTATTTCATTCAACATCACCTACGGAATTAAAACCTTAAGGGAAAATATAATAATTAAGGATTAAATGTTATCAGGGAATATATAAATACAAAATTCGTATTGATAATAATAAAAAACGCTCAAAAATGATTGATTAAAGGATTAAAATAAGAAATTGATTAAAAAATTATCATGAAATCAGAAATATAAAAAAAAGTACATAAATGAAAAATAGTAATAATATAAAAATATAAAATTATATTAAGTGTTAATGGCTATTATCAATTGGAAATCTAATTATTACTATTTTTCTTATCAGAAAAGTTCTCTAAACACTAAAAACTCATTTTGATAATAAATATAAAAGGTGAAATGAAGTTAATTCAAAACCACTTTTAATATTATATATAAATCTTTCTTTTTTTTTTATATATATTATTTTAATATTTTTCCTCAAATACTTTAGTTTTATTATTAATAAAAACAAAAATATAATAAAGAATACATAGTTCATAACTCTATTTTTTTATCTTTGTTCATAATAAACTTTTTATTGAGAGTTTAAAAAAAATAATAAATCAATTTTTTGAATTAAAATATATTTTACATAATGGAAAGTCTAATTGTATTCCTAGAAAGACTAGGTTTGTGATTCTTCTTAAGGCGCCTTCCCCTTTCGGAGTTTAGCTATCATCATGACTAGGATAGCGGGGCTGCCAAGCCATGATGATTTTTCTTGGGAATGTTAATGCGGTGGTTTCCCGTTGCCTTCCGCATGTACAGAACCAGAAACTGACAGTTCCTGGAGCCGGAGGCAGCTGATGTTAAATTGAATTTTATTAGAAAAATTCGTTCTTAGTTGGAATCGAACGCTGACTTATTGTGTAGAAAATTGCTACGCTACACTCTCGGCTAGCTGCCTCCTAGGTTTGTGATTAGGTATTTTCAAATAAGTACCTATATATTTTAGATCATGCTTGTCTAAAGTGCGGCCGGCGGGCCGCATGCGGATCAAAACCCTTTGAGATGCGGCCCAAACGTAAATTATGAAAATATTTAAATTTGCTCATTTCTACTAAAAAAAATTAGTGTTTGCAATATTTTTCATGTTCATTTATAATTTTATACATATATCTAATTCAAATAAATATAATAATTATAATAAAAAGAAGTTATTTTATTTTAATAAAACTATATATACAGTAAAACCTCTCTATAAGGACATTCTCAAAACATTGTTAAAAACAATGTTTATGGTGAATTAAAATGAATGAAGTAACTATTAGACGTGCCCTTATAGACAGGTTTTACTGTGGTTAATTTTATTTCCATTTGTTGAAAAAATATTTATGTAGGCCCAGCATATTTTTTTTGCAATGTGGCCCTCGAATGGCCATAGTTTAGACACACATGTTTTAGATAATGTTTATTTTAAAATTATTATAAGTAATATTTATTTAATCTTAGATATCATCACATGCCATATTTATATTCAGTAAAATTCTTCTTGAATAATCGTTTATCTTTTTAAAATACGATAATTATTCCAAATAAGATTATAATACTCGGATTAAGTAAATAATATAGACAATTTATATATTATTTTAATGAATAAAATTTCTAAAATATTATTTTGAGGCGGAATATTCATTTATATTTTATACATAGTATAAGTTATTAAAACATAAATAATTCTCCCGTAATTAACGTTGATTTAAAGTACTTTCTATAATATTACAGTGTTTTATTTAACTTGCTTGGTTGTCTGTATGGTTCAAATCTAGTAACTCATTTTTAACACAGTTGCAGTAATTTTTAATTTTGTCAACATCTTTAATTTAAATGCAAGTGTTTTATTTGAGAGATCCCTAGAAAATTAATTAACTAATTCATTTTAATTAGGCACTTTATTCAAAGAATATAGACCATTGTTGTTGAAGTACTAAGTAGGCGGACCCTTGTAGAACCCAATCATGAAAAAGAATATACATTTTGAGGCTAAGAGAAAAATTATTTTCTAGGTTTTAGTGCATTTATAAATAAAACACTGTATCTTAATTTTTTTTTTTTTTTTAATTTCATTAATTGAAATTATTTTTATTAGTTAAATAGTGATAAATATATAAATAAAATAAATATATTATAAAAACATTTTTAAGAATATGATTCTAAGAAATATTAAAATTTTACTTTTTTAGTATAAAAATTTATCTTGATTATTTAAAGTCTGACAAAAGCTTTTATAAAAGATGAAATTTGTAGAATAAAATTCTCTATAGATATATAATTCCACATACAAATTTTCTATATTTTTTATATTAAATTATTAGAACTTTGGTGGTTATGTTTATTCATAAGGGAATTTTGTAAATAATACCATATATTAATATTTTATTGTAAATTTATACAAAACACAAAAAATACACTGTGAATAGAAAAATGGTGAATAATTTTTACTTTTCAATTGAAAAAATTTCTAAGTTTTGTACTTGTAATGCAGATTATTGTATGTGTTTTTTACAGATATAAATACAGTGTATTTTTGTGTTTTGAATAAATTTATAATAAAATATTAATATATGGTATTATTTACAAAATTCCCTTAATACGATATATATTTTTTATAGTTTGGTGAAAAAATATTTTTTTGAATATTTATTTATAAATGGATTTAAGCGGAAATGTTGCCAGATCCTTAGCACCCCAATAGAAGCTTAAATATAAAACTTAATTTTAATTGTGGTCTTACCGTTTGACCGGAATTTTGTTAAGTTTTCTGCCATACACACACAAACACACACATACGTAAATAGGAATACCACTTTTTGGAATCAGAATGACTTGAAACCTGGAGATCTGTAAAAAAAAACATATTAATAAAAAAACAATAAATCTGAATTATAAGTACTTTACTCTTAAAAAACTTAGAAATTTTTTCGTTTGAAAAGTAAAAATTATTCACCATTTTTCTATTCAAGTCTTTAAAGCTTCTGAACTCAAAAGTTTTTGAGAGTACAATCAATTTCTTCCAACTCTCCCTACCATAAACCAATTTCATGCTATTCCAATTCAAATTACTTCATTACTAATTTTATATACAGTTAGTAAATAATAAATTATAATTTAGAATTAAAAAAAAGGAAAATTTTGAATTGAAATAAAGATATATATCAATTTTCAAAGAAATTAAAATCTGATTATATTTGAAACAAATTCTGACATTCTGACAGTAGTAAAAGCAGGACCAGCAACAGGTGGGCTGCTAAATGCCTATAGAGACGTCCCTCAAGGAGTAACTTTGTTGAAATTAAAATTAAAATAAAAAAAATAACATAACATAACTCGTCTATCAAAGTAACCTTATAAAAACAGAAAAAAAAATAGATTTCAAATCTCGTTCGTCTACATACTGCATATTCAAAAACCTGTTATGAGAATTGAGATCTTGTGTAAATTATATATATTATCCTTTTGACATGATCATTGTATTTATATTAATCAATGAAGTGAAATTAATGATGAAGAAAAAAATTAATAACTAAAAAGGTAATTTAAATATTTGAGAAAGTACATGTTAATGAATTATGTATATTTCTATATATTATTTCCAAATTTACAATGCTTATACTTTTATTTTTATTTTATTGATATTAAATAATAATAAATAGTTTCTTTATATATAAATTAACTATTCCAAAATCTTGAAAAAATTTATACAAAAAACAATTTTTTTTTAAAAAATGGCGCCAAAATGTGAGCTGTAACTGCTACTCAAATCTCACAAAACACGTAAAAATATCCAAAAGATAACTTCAACCTAATAATAAAAACTTTCACAGAAGACTAAACGATCATATATATATGTATATTATTTAATATAATATTTAATTAAAATAGGAAATAACTGATAAGAAGTTTATAAACATACACGTATGTATAAAATAATTTAATATTTATTATAAAAAATAGATTAAAATTAATTTTGAAAAATGTATTATTTCTTTTTTTCATTATATTAATAATACAATTTAAGAATTTTTTTTTTTCAGACAATTTAAGGGTCCATTTTCTTATTTTATCTCCAAATCTTCATAATTAATTTCTAAATTGACCCACACGCTCATATACAAATTCATTAATTATATTTCACTAAATGGTTAATTTAACAAAATAAACTACTTCCATTTGCACCTCATTTTGTGTTTGTTCCAATTAAAAAAGGGTCTCCAAAATGGACCAGATGTTAAAAATAATGTCTTTATTAAAAAAAAAAATGGATTCTTCATAACAGTTCTAACTTAATTAAAGAATTATTTAATGATTTTGTTGAGATCAGTCCATGATGAGAGGATTGAATTTCAAAATCCAATTTAATTTTTTAGTTTATAAATTTACTTAAATTAAAATTTTAATTAAAAGCTTCTTTTTTTTGTTTCGATATGTTTTTATTAGAAATATTATTAAATAAATTTGTATAATATTTTAAGAGTGATCTTTGTTTAATATTTTATATTTTTTCAATTTTTTTTTTTTATTTTTTTAATAATTCGTTTAATTATTAATTGTAAATTATCCTATTGAATAAAAAAATTTTGAATTATGATAAGATTAGAACATGTGACATCAAATTTCATAGATCAGCAATAAATCACAAGAATAAAAATCCTTTAAAATTACTATTTTAATTTTATTAAATGTATTTTTAATTGGGGATTTTAAATGAGACTTTCCTCATGCTTTTCATTATTAGCCCACCAAAACTGCTAAAATTTTTTTTGAATCCCATCATGAGACAGCAACTGCTATTTTTTCGATTTTGTGTATTGATTATTTTTTCTATACAAAATTCACAAATTTAGGAGCATTAAACATTTCATTTGACTATATTGTTTAAAGCAACAATACCAAATATTTATCTGCATTGAATTTTTACAAAAAAAAAAAAAAAAAATATTTCGGATACAATATTTTTTTCACAACCTGAATAAATCTTTCAGGGATAATTCAAATATATTATTTTAATAGAATTCGTCCATTCATTCCCATCATCCAAATGTTGCATAAAAGTATTTTAAGTTGTTGAATTAATTATTAACTTTCAAATAATTTTTCTTAGTATGTTTTGAACGTGTCAGCTTTGATAAAATTTAATTTCATTCATATCGAGCAGAATTTTAAACAAATTTTTTATTAAAATTAGCATGTATTCAATTTATTTTTTTGATAAAAATTATCTCATTAATTACATAATACCTACCAACTTTTAAGGAATAAACTTACCAAAGATATTTATTATTTCATCTATAAACAGAGTTTTATATTCTTTGATAAAATGAAATTTTTTTAAAACTTCTTCCATTATTCTTTGTCTTTCATCAATATTTTTACTATTTCGACAATCACAAAAATTTTCGATTTTGATGTTTTTGATTGTTTTGAAGGTCCCTGAGTCAGTCACTAAGGTTGAGAAAAATGTCTGTGTGTAGGTGTGTAGACAAGATTACGCAAAAACGGTTTGAGCTAGAATATTGAAACTTGGTACATGGGCATTATTCTAAATTCGTAGTTTTCTATCAAATTTTGAGAAATGTAGCTCAAATTAAGAGAGTCATTATCTACAACGTTTTCATTTTTTTCCTCTAAACTGACCGGAAAAATAAAAATATATGTTTTATAGTATATAATATATGTTATTTAATCCAATTCAAATTGCGAGATAGTCGAATGGAGACACTCCAGATTTTTTTCCATATTGAAACAAACAACCACTCACCAAATGATACAGTTAAGTTAACAATAAAACCCGATATGTCATCTTTTAAAAACCCTTTAAAATTAATAAACATTAATTAACCAACATATGTTCAATCAGATTTAATTGCTACCTTAATTCAATAGTAGCTGCAAGATTTCTTAAAATATAAATATATTCCTTTGTTATATAATATTATAATTAGTACAAATGCCTTGTTAGCCGAATAGAATGAGTCTCATTTAGGATCTCGTCCTTTCTCTTCATCGCTGAGACCCAAAAACCATTCTTGGCGCTCCACCCACTTTGCCAGACAAGGGTTTTTGTTTTTTCAATGTTTGCTTTTAGCGGGCTGCACCCTCTAATTTTCATGTAATGATTCGTTAACATCGCTCTCTGTCTGTCTCTCTTGTCTTTTACTTGAATCATCATTTTTTTCTTTCCCATCAAGATTCTTCTAAACTCTATTATTAACGTTAGAAAAAGAGAGATACAACAAAAAAAAAATCAACGATTCAGTTTCAACAAGATAAATAAGACGAATATGTCTTATTTTATAATTAAGATTTTTTTTTTATCAAAATCGTTTTTCTTTCTCTTGACAACGTCAATTGGGCCCGTTTAAAGACGTAAAAACTATTGTTTGTCTTGTATTATTTGGTTTATCATGATTTTTTTTTATTCAACTAAATATATATAAAGTATATATTCATTAATAAATCGGAACAAGGTATAATCTTGTTTATATAGACTGAAACTTGATGATTAAAGAAAGAGGATCATAATATAAAAAAGAAAACTATAATTAATTATTTTAAAATTCTTTTTTACATTGTTTCAACACTAATATATAATAATTTACTATTAATTAATATTTCAAAAAAAGAAAAATTAGATGGCTTTATCATAACGAGTTTTGATGACATGTTGATTATTATCAATGAAGTTTAAAAAAATTCTGAAAATATTTTACCTATTTTGGGTAGTTTAGTTGATAAAATAGTTTAGAAATTCAAAATTTTATGTTGAAATTTCGAAACTCATAATTCATCTTGAAGTATATAAAGAGTCGATTACTTAATTAAACTTAAGCTAAGAAACAATAACTATAAAGAACGTTTTAGTGATAACAAATGTATAGTGACGGAAAAATATAAACGCCATGGGTCAAGCAACCGATTGAGAACGATCATTGCCATTGACAGTTAACAGTGCCCCATGGCGTTTAAATTTTTGCGTCACTGTACAAGTATCAAAGAAAAGAATTTTAGCTTGAAAACTGTTTAATCTCTAACGACAATTTGTAGCTCAAAATCTTCAAAGAAACAGTTTCAAGAGAAAGGTTGAACATGCAAAAACGAAATACATCGAGATAGTTAAGAGATCAGTGTTTCGGATGCTCTGCAAATTTTTCTGTGATGATTTCTCAAAGCTCAAGTCTTTCAAAATTATACAAGAACCATAACTAAAGGAAATAATCTCTCTGGAAATTCATCCTATTCCGCAGAAATATTATTAAGAAAAGAACTTCAGAAATCTCATTGGTGGACAGAACTTGGCAGATATTCTATTCAAAACCAATAAAAATGTAATCTTTTTAACCTTTTGATGAGCTCTTAAGACACAAAAATAAAATATTTGCATTTCATAATTGTTTTATTAAACCTGAAAAATAGGGGGATTATAACTTATGCTCTATTTTATGTTTGTCTATTAAAAAGTGCGGATTTCGAAAGAAAAAAATTTCTATTAGGTTATTCTTTAATAATTTTCTTGAAAGAAAAAATAAAATTTTAGGGAACTTGAAGATTTATTTTATATTAAATTATATTAATTATAATTCAAAATAATTGATAATATTAAATAAATGAATTATACCTGTATCGTATGTATAGTAAATTAGTAATATAATAAAAAAAGATGTTATTTTTTTATTTTATTATAATTATATTTTTTTTTTCAAAGATACTTTAAAATGCTTAACAACTTGTTTTAATTAATGGATTTTTCAATATTTTTTTCTTTTCTACAAAATCTCTTTGTATTAGATGTAAGAGATTCTTTGTATTGTATTATTTTTTTTTTAATTTATTTATTTTTTTTATATTTGTTTTTGTTGTTATTTGCAAAATTAAAAATTTAAATTCGATCAGAGAGTTACTTTTAATTAAGTCCACAGGTCCGTTGCCTTCTTTAAGTAAAAATAGAGAACTGTAAGCGTATTTAATTGAGGTGGGGGGGATAAGAGGGGAGGAAAGCGTCTTTTTCTTGACATCTTTTTCTAATAGGGACCCACGGATTGCTTTCTTCCTTAAGATAATTCATTTACGTGCTGCTGCAAGCAACTTAATTGCATTTCTACAAAAAAGTCAAGCGAAAAAAAAAAATCACCGCTGTCTTGAAACATTTTCAAAAATTCATTTCAAAAACTACTTACCAAAAGAAAGAAGGAGAGGGAAAGAGAGATAGAGAAAAAAAAAATAAAGCTTCGATTTTAATTACAAAAACCGGTGTTTTTAGAAGCAATTAAGAGAATTGGACTTTTGTTTAAACTTTAAACTAGTTTTGAAATAATTATAGTTCTTAATAATAAATTAATATTATCATATTAGGCAATCTTAATATCGTCCAAATATAAATTATCTATCTATATATTAATTGAGTAAAATAAAAAATAAAATTCAATAAAATATCCCTAATTATATTTTATTTTTATTTTCTTTAAAAAGAAGAAAAAAATTTAAACTAGTTATTTATTAAATTTAATTTAATATTTTTTTTAATAATATTTATTTATTACAATAAATAAATAAATTAATAAATAAAATAAATATCAAAATTAATGGATTATTTTATATTTTTACTGAAATTTATTATTATATTATTAATTTATGATCACATTTAGGGTAAGTATAAATTATTATTTTATTATTGCAAATAAAATATAATTAATATCACTAATTTAATATAGTATATATATATTCCTATAATAAACCGATGTATATTATAGAAAAAGTAATATTTTATTGTCTCATTAATTTAATCACCAAATTAGATAATATTTCAATTTTTTCTTTTTTTTTACCCCTCCATATGACCGTTGCTTTTAAAATATTTGAATTGTTCAATTTTTATCAGACGACAAAACCGATAAGAATCTGATTTATGAAATGTGCCGAAATATAAATATTTTATATGAAAATATGAGGTTAAATTTATGGAAAAAAAATAATACAAGTATTTTATAAAAGATATTATCAAATATAAGAGTTTGAAAGAGATAGCAGGGAATAAATAAATATTCTATATATAAAAAAATGAAATTAAAATAAATATATATATAATGGATAATATAGTTTCCGTTTTTACCGACCGACGATAGTAAGGGAGGTTTTCACACCAAATTTCACATGTGGAGATTTTTACATATCTCCACGAATGCACTTTGTATTGGTTTTATTCTCGGGAAAAATCATCTTCATTCGTTTTTTCTTAATTTAAAATTATATGACGTCACCCAGTCCTTCATCACGTCACAGTCAGCGCCTCTTTATATAAATATTATAAATAAAATAAAATTAAAATTATTTATGTTATATCCTTATGTTTTTTATTGCATTAATAGATATATTGAAATTATTTGAAATTGTTTCTGTAACTGGAAATTAATTTATTTCAAACAATCGGTCGGTTCTGTGTCTGGCCACAGGTCAACTTATTTTTTTTTACTTTTATATGTTGTCGATGCTAATATTTTAGATAACCCTCACTCGATTGTATAAAACGAACATGTGCTCAAAAGGTGACATTCTCTTTACAATTTTGTAATGATATGTTTGAAATGAGCGAAGCTATTAAACATCAACCAGTTAACAATTTAGAATCATTAGAAAAGATAAATCTACAAAAGAAAAATTATTCATTTATTAGTATTTAATAAAAGGTTATTTTATATTAAATTGTAATCATTGATTAAAAAATACAAATCTATAAGTATTTATAAATATTTA
This sequence comes from Labia minor, assembly GCA_963082975.1. Classification (NCBI taxonomy): domain Eukaryota; kingdom Metazoa; phylum Arthropoda; class Insecta; order Dermaptera; family Spongiphoridae; genus Labia; species Labia minor. Next base: position 30,424,813 of record OY720350.1, on the reverse strand, counting down.
TAGTATTTATGATTTTATTTAATAATTACAATAATATAATATTTATAACAACGTAATAAATCCATTAGTATTAAATATAAAATTTAGTTAATTATTTTTATTATATTATTTTACGATTTAAATATATTTATGAAGACAGTGAAATTTGGTTGATGAACGAGTCCATCACCGCGTCTCGTATTGGTGCCTCCATCTTTGGATTATTTTATATAAGTAAGTATATAATTTCTTTTCCTTTCGATATAGAAGACCATCGTAACTCAAAACTATTTATATTTGAGATTTTTATATCAAACTATTACTTTTTTCAAAATATTTATTGGAAAAATAAGCTGTATCCCAGATAGATAGTTTCTTTCTATTATAACACTGGGGGAGGGGGGAATTTTAAAATGCTTTTCCTAATGTTATTACAATCTTGTTCCAAATCCACATTATTATAGCTATAATATAAAGTTTATATAATAACTATTTTAAATTTAGTAAACTTACAAATGTAAATGAATCTATAAAAAATCAATAATTTACTTAAGATTAATTAATATTGATTAAATATTCATATCTCGTTTAATCATTAAGAACATCTATCTTTATTCGATATTCCACCATTACAATATAATCTAAAAGGTTATAACTAATTACTCCTTTGTGTCATAAAAAAATTTTATTATTAAACTCAAGCACGATCCTGGTATTAGGCTAGGATAGGAGATGTGGTTAGTGAATTCAAAATTTATTAAAATATTATAACTATATTATTGAAATTTATATAATAAATATTTTTTATTTTATATAAATTGTTATTTTATAAAATTATATTGTAATATAATAACGTTGAACTGTTAAATGTAATTGTTCCAATCTCGCCAGAGGTAGTATTGCAATCACGAACATTATCGAATTCGAGATTTTGATGTTTTTATACGTTTTAAAGGTCACTGAGTCATTTTCTCTAAGGTTGAGAAAAATGTCTATGTGTATGTGTGTATGTGTGTGTGCATGTACGCTAAGAAAAATGTCTGGGTGTGTGTATGTAGACAAGAATACCCAAAAATGGTTTGAGCTAGAATAATGAAATTTGGTACATGGGCATTATTCAAAATTCGTAGTTTTCTATCAACTTTTGAGAAATGTAACTCGGAAAAGAACCATTAAGTACCTACCATTTTTTCATTTTTTTTTTCCTCTAAACTGACCTTAAAATAAAGATATATGTTTGATAGTTTTTCACATTTTTAAAAATTGTATAAAACTGTTATATATAGAATTTCAGCTTGATTGAATCGAGGAAAGTACCGGAATTAATTTTTTATTTGAATTAAAAATAAAGGTATTAAATTTAAATTTAATATTTGATAATTAATGAATTTAATTGAATAACAATACTAAATTTAAATTTTCTAATTAATTCAATTATACTTAATTTATAATTTATATAATTAATTAAATTGAATTTAACTATAATATATGTTAATCATACGAATTAAAATTTGCGAAATAGTCGAGTGAAGACACTCCAGATTTTTTTAAAAGAATATTTTTATTAGACAATAACATAATTATAGTCCTGATTTGACGAACTTTAAGATCGAGAGATCGAATCTCACCAAGTTCATGTATTATTTTATTATTTAATAAAAAAATATAAACAATATTTTTCATATAATATACCAATAGAAAAATTAAAAAAAAAAGATATCTAATTCACAAAATCCAAAAACCCTTTAAAAAATTTTATCTTTAATATACAGAAATAAAAATGTAATTTGTTTAATTTTTTTGATAAATATAATTTAAGTTGTCTGATTTGAAATCATCTGCCTCCTACCCCTGACAGAAAGACAAACTAATTGCTGTGTTTATGAGCTTAAAAATTTTGTCAAAAAAATTTCATGGATTTTTTAAAAATTATTATTATATATTTTTTTCTCTTTTAAAAATATATGAATACATTCATCAAATAATATCCAAGAAGACAGTAAATGCCTAAGGTCTAAAAATTTCTATCATTAACTCACCAAAATTAAATTAGAAAGAGTTTTTTTTTTTTTTTTTTTTTTTTATCTAAAATGATTCTATTTTGAAAAATTTCTTTCTTATCGTGTAGTAAGTAAATATAAATAATAAAAATGATAATCAATGAAACGCCCTACAATTTATTTAAATTGAAGTACAATTAAGTGTCTGGAATGACAAAAAGGTTCGTTGAACACAAATCCCGGACATATTCTCGACGGGTCCTGACATAATCGTTCGCTATTCGTCCATTTGAATAAATGTCTCGGTATTATACAATAGAAATTTGTTGGAAGATGGGATGCCATGATTACGTTCTACGGGAAATTCTTTGTGGTCCAGCAGCACTTTGATGGATATCTTTCAAAGGAAAGGAAAAAAAAAAAAAAAAAATAGGAACCTGTTTGAAAGGGTGGAGGAGGATACCTGGGAACCCGGGACCTGTTGCTGTGACGTCACTCTTAACGAGAAAATCATTAAAACATCATTAAGCCAAGATGGCTTAGTTATTTTTTTTTTCTTTCTTTCAGAAAGGCAATGAGCAAATTGCCCGGAAAACTTCTTGCATGCGAGCGAGTAAGGATCCCAAAAGATATTAATTAAATCATCGGATGTTGAAAGATTGTTTTCTACGTCAATAAATCTACTGTTGTTAAAAAAAATTACTTTTCCCTCACAAGATGTTTTTATAATATACCATATGATAACCTATCTCTATATATTTACCAATTTAATAATACCTTATTATCCACAACTCTCGAGTAATTTAATTTACTTTTTCCTTCCTTTATATATATATATATATATATTATAAAAAAAAATAAAATAAATATTATAAAATAATTTTTTCCAATCAAAAGAAGACAATTACATTTGAAAAACAGTTAATAATCATATTTTTTCAACTATTCGTATATTATTAAAATCTACTTTATAGAAAAAATAATGTTGTTTGCACTATTTATTACTAGTCTATTATCACAAATAAACATTACTTATTTTCACATTAAATTGTGTCTAAAAGAAATTACTAAATTCATCTTTGAATATTTCATTTCGTTTAAATTCTAATAAATTATTCTATAATAGGTAAATAGCGTGTTTTTATTTTTGGTAAATAATCATCTTTCAATAAAAAAAAATTTTAATATTTTTTCTGTAAAAGATAGTATTGCGATCACGATAATTTTCGATATTGAGATTTTGATGTTTTTATACGTTTTGAAGGTTCCTGAATCATTTTCACTAAGGTTGAGAAAAATGTCTGTGGGTGTGTGTATGTGTGTATGTATGTAACCAAGATTACGCAAAAACGGTTTGAGCTAGAATGATGAATTATTCAAAATTCGTAGTTTTCTATCAACTTTTGAGAAATGTAGCTCAACCGGAAGAGGTCATTACTTACAACGTTTTGATTTTTTTTCCTCTAAAGTGACCGTAAAAATAAAGATATATGTTTGATAATTTTTCACATGATTAATAATTGTATAAAACTACTATATATAGAATTTCAGCTTGATTGATTCGCTCAAATTACCAGAATTAATTTTTTAACACTGCAAATCTCACGCGCCATCACGTGACGTGGTGCCATCAACAAAGAGCCAAACATGCGCTGGTTTAATATTTATTATTTATAATTTATAATTGATTAAATTTAATTTAAATATAATATATTATGTTATTTAATCCTATTCAAATTGCGAGATAGTCGAGTGGAGACACTCCAGCTAATTTCTGTAAAAATTTAAATATATAGATATGAGAGACGTGGTAAAAAATATTAAAAAATGTGTGAGAATGTTGATTTATATCTTTTTTTTATAATACTTTTAAATTTGATGTTGTTGAATATTTATTTTTTTTTTCTTATTTTCATCCTGAAATTTAATTATTATAGATGTAAATTAAAAAAATCTGGAGTGTCTCCACCCGACTATCTCGCAAATTTTAATTGGATAAAATAACATATATTATATTTAAATTAAATTTAATTAATTATAAATTATAAATTAAAATTAATAAATAATATTTATTAAACCAGCGCGAATTTGGCTCTTTGTTAATGATATCACGTCACGTGCTGGCGCGTGATTTGAAGTGTTAAAAAATTAATTCCGGTACTTTCGGCGATTTAATCAAGCTGAAATTTTATATATAGCAGTTTTATACAATTTTTAATCATGTGAAAAACTATCAAACATATATCTTTATTTTTACGGTCAATTTAGAGGAAAATAATCAAAACGTGGTAGATAATGACCCTCTTCCGATTGAGCTATATTTCTCAAAAGTTTTATAGAAAACTACAAATTTTGAATAATGCCCATGTACCAAATTTGATGATTCTAGCTTAAACCATTTTTGTGTAATCTTGTCTAAAATACAGACACACAGACATTTTTCTCAACCTTAGTGAAAATGATTCAGGAACCCTCAAAACGTATAAAAACATCAAAATCTCGACATCGAAAATTTTCGTGATCGCAATATAGTATGGCGAGATAGTAAAAATATTGTAGTTTATTTTATTTGATATTATAAAATTCTATGATGTGGAGGAAATAAATAAATAAAAAATAAACAAATAAATAAATAAAACAAAACAAACAATCTTTTTGAATTAAGAATCATTTTTAATTAATTGTTTTATAAGTTGCATGTTGCAGGAAATATTTATTTAGTTTTATATATATATATATATATATAGTTAGGTTGTTAAAAATTTTAAATTTATATAAAAGAAAAGACAAAAAAGGGTATGAACAAGATTATATGATTGGGTCAAGGGATGAAACATGTTATACTAAGAGTGAATTTTTAATGATTATAACAACAGGATTTTAGTGAAACAGGTGAAGAAAGGTTCTTAGTTTTATAGAGCAATATAAATTGCTAGGGATAGACATTTTTTTTCCCTATTATAAAATTTTAATAACTATTTTAAAAATAAAATTATCTACCATTTAATTTACAAATTATGAACATGATCATATTGTTCAAGAATTTTTTTTAATTGATTTTTAAATGAATTTTTCCATAACTTTTATTAAAATTTATATTTGTAGTTCATGAGGATAACTTTAGTGCTTCTTATAATTAAGTGTCTAACAAAAAACAAAATAAAAATCGTGGGACAAGTTTGGCAGAACTTTTTCATTTAACCAAAATAAAGGGACCTAGTAAATTTTTATAATCAAAATAGATAAGTAATTAACACTTTATAAATATCATAATTAAATACCTTATTTTATATGTATAAATCGAAAAATATTATATTATTACTAATTATTTATTAAAAAAAACACAAATTTAATATTTATTATATAACATTCTAATAATAAATCATTAAATCATTAAATTCTAAAATTTAATCAAAGCTTTTCAAGTCAGGAAGTCATATTTCAAATAATTGAATAAAATTCAATTTATATGGTTATTCAGTTCAAATTTTAAAACATGCCAGACAAATAATTGAATGGAGGTAGATCAGAATAGAGTTAGTTGCGTGTAATATTATATATTTGTTTTAACTAAGAACTTGCTACCTCAGTAACGTCACAGAAATAAGAAAATTATTTGTTATCTATAATATAAAAAATGATTCGCAAAATGTGTTTGTAAGCGCATAACTTAATAACGCCTGGACCAATTTTGCCAATTCTTTTTTTTAAATGTTCTTTGAAGTCCAAAGATCGTTTGTACGGCGAGAAAAAAAAATCAAATAATTGCCCGGAAAACTCTAAAAACAGCCCTTCTCTTTTTCCCATGCATTACCATGGCAACCGATAACAAAGAATTTTAAATTTGACTCTACATTTTAGTTAGAAATTTTTTTTTCCTGAATGCCACCGAAAAAAACAAATTTAGTAATATAAATTTTAATAATACTATGTAATTAAATTACCAAATATATATTATGTTATATCCACATGCCATACTTTTCTGTCTTTCGGTGCATTAATACGTACATTTAAGGGCTGTATGTTTTATGACTATTTTTTTTAAATTTATTTTCTTTTAAATTATATGAAATTGTTTCATATATTTTGTCGTTTATTTATAATAATCTTAATAGTAAATATTCATAGTTCATATGGAGTAATTTTAAACTCGGTGAACCAGGTACTAAAATTTTAAATGCAATAATTTAACATTGTTATCTTCAGACTGATGATGTCACAGGCAACAAACACAGACAGACACCGTCACTAACTAGTATATTTTGGATAGATGATGAATAACACAAATTATAATAAATATTTTGTTTGGTAGATGCGTGCTAATACCAATTTTTGTATTATAAATATATATATATATGATTAATCAGCTAAATATCTAAAAAAAACAACTCTGTGTAATATATATAATAAGAGAAAGAAACACACCCTCTATATATAATAGTAATATATATTGTAAATTTTCTAATGTATCCTACCCTGAAATTGTCTGAGCAACTTTCATTATATTTCTTTCCGCTTCATCGGACATCGATACATCATTATCCAATCGTTTGCTTTTAAAAGTTTTTTTTATGAGTTGATTCATAACGCCCCGCAGAGCTAATGACGACTCATCCCAAAGAACATCAGGAATCAACCAATTCAATTAGCTTTTCCCTAATATGAACTTCTCTTAATTATCAAACGAACATGTGGGTGCTGAATTTCCATTTCTAAATTGAAGATAGATCGGTTATAATTACCTTTATACAATATAATAGTATATACATATATATATATATATATATGTATATATTATTATATAACTGTTTAAAACTTCATATATATATATATATATATATATATATATATATATATATATAATCATACTATGTAAACTTTTTCACGTGTAAATATCTGAAAATGAGAAATCTCATTTAATTTATGAATTTATTCACTTAATTTCATCCCCTGCATGTTTTGTTATTTAACATACCATGCTTAAACAAATATTTATTTAAAAAACATTACAAAAAAAAAAAATAAATAAAAAAAAATTTAAATAATAATAATAATACATGAGTAAAAATAATATTAATAAGTTTAAATAATAAAAAATACACAAATATTTTTTTTTCAAACTTGTTGATTAAATAAATGGAACATAAATATATATTGTCCATCCTATTAATAGATGTATACTATATATTATAAAATTATGTTCGTTATTTTAACTTTTCCTTTATAAAAGCATATTTTTATACATTGTTTCATATTGTCAAAAAAAGATAAAACGTTGTCCCTCTCGTTTCAAGCTTTAAAAATTCGCATATTTATTTGTTTGTCTTAAATGGGTAACTTTAATGGGTACTTTAATAGACTCACATTTAATATAGGAGTATTTTAGAATAATAAGTAAATAATGATCATCTATAATTCTGTATTATTATATTATAATAAAGCAATCATATTCTATGCATCTCCTTGTAAAAGCGAGAAGGTCGCAATGGGCTGGGCACGTGGCTAGAATGGGAGAAGAAAGTATGGCGAAGAGAATATTTGTGGGGAAACTGATTGGGAAACGTCCACTTGGAAGACCAAGGACGCGGAGGGCAGACAATGTAGGAAGGGACATAAGAAAGATGGGAGAAATAGAAGTTAGATGGGTGTAGCCAACTCTATAAAGTTACAAAAATGGACATCCTTAAAAAATACACTTACAATTAGGGCAGTCGAGAGTATTTAAAAAAGGACTGTCCTTTCCAAAAAAGCAAGTTGGTAACATTTTACCTTTTTTTTTAGAACCATATTGAAAAAAAAATGTGTTGGCGCTAAACTTGAATGTAGTTCAAACAATATTTGAGGAAAAGGCAAAAGCAGTGGTGTATTGGGAGGGGAACGCGGGGGAACGACGTTCTCTTACCTTTTTTCAGAACCGGAACGCGTTCCAATACTTTTTTATATCCCGACAACTCCCACTTAAATCTACTGTTATAATTTCGTTTTTTGTGTTCGTTAATATTTTGCATAGTAAGAATAAGAAAAAATAAAAACTTATATGGAAAAAAATAGATTGCTGAGAATAGGACTTTTTTGGTCCCACTATGCGTTCCCTTAATTATTATTTTACCAATACATCACTGGACAGGTGTAGCTCAGTATTGAACGTTTGGAGAAATGTGGTCAAGAACTTTCGAGTTCCGTAGAGACACAGAGATAAATAAATCTATCTATCTCAGTGGATCTATTGAACTTGAAAGTTCTTGTCTCAGCAGCAACCATCCAATCCCTAACCTCTCCCATCTCTATTAGAAGGAATTCATTTTTTTTGGTATTTATAAAGATTCAGTATGAAGTACAATGAAATTTTACCAGTAGATTCCTTTTTTTATTCGAAGAAACCTTTTCAAATAGCAAAATTACCCAAATATTTTAGTTTCCGAGATAAAAATTATAGAAATTTTAAAAATGTCAATTTCCTTCGACATTTTGGTTTGAACTTTGATTCTGACTGGCCGAGTTGAAACAGCAAGTTAATTACCAGCTATTGAAAATCAAACCAATAAATCCTGTTTTAAATTATTATATTTTTATTTTTTAAATATAAAAATAAAAAATTTAAATACGACATGCAATATATATATATATATATATATTGTTTTTAAACAACACCCTAGTCTTGAAAGTGGTTGTGTTTTTTAGGAAAATTATAAATTATTTTTAATTTATTTTAAATAATATATATTTGAGTGTAAAAGTGCTACTAAAATTGGCACATGATGGAGAATATTTTGATAAGCAATAAATCCAATTTCGATAATAATTATTAGGTTCGAAATATAAATAGCAACCCTCTTATAGTGACAGAAAAATGTAAAGCCCTTGGGGTGGCTGTTGGCAATAGCGATGGCATTTCTAAACTGGTTGATTGTCCATAACAGCCTCCCCCTGGCGTTTACAGTTTTATATATATATATATACACTAATATTGTAATTTCTAAAAATATTAAAATGTTTTTACTTTATTTATATACGAGGACAGGTCAATAAGTCCATGACTTTTTGAATTTCTCATCTCTTAAATGAAATGGCAACAGCAGGAAACTATCAGCCAACTCTCCTGTCGAAATTTGAATCAGCTGGATCTTTTAGTCTGTGTTTGACATCTATTGATAGCAGACTACCCCGTGATTTGAGAAGTAAATGGAAAAAAATGAATTTCCATAAAAATCCATGAATTGGGATACTCATCCGCTTTATTCGCCGGATTGACTATTTCTTGTTTCAAACCTGAAGAAATGGCTCAGAGATTTGACCCCAACGATGAAATCATCTCACAAACAAATACCTATTTTGATATCCTCGACAAATCTTATTTTTTGGAAGAGATAAAAAATTTGAAGAAACGTTGGATGAAGTGTGTATAGAGCTCAAAGGAGACTTCGTTGAAAATAAAATAATTTTTTATCTAAAAACCTGCGTTTCATTCAAAAAGTCACGAACTTATTGACTTGCCCACGTTTAAATGAAAGAATATATTGATATGAATTTTAATTTTACTTCTAATATAAGAATTTTTTAAAAAAATTATGAATTTAGATATAATCATTTCAATTCTTGCGACTTTTCTCTTTCCTCTTCTGGTATTTGATTTTTTTTTATTCATTAAATAAAAAATAAAATAAAATTATTAAGAGGAAAGATCTATTCGAAAGATATGAATATTTCAGGAAGTTTAAAGAGATTGCTTTAAATCGAATTAAATAGATGATGCCATCCGGATGTTTCCGCTTTTTTACATCTTGTTTGCTTACTGAATGGTTTATTCAATGCACCAAATAAAAAAAAACAATATATAAATATATATATATATATATATATATATATATATAAATCCAATAGCTGATATTTTATCTTTAATTCATATCAAAACGACATTGATAATATCAATGGGGTGGGAGTATAAAAAATTCTCATGAATAAAATAATGACATTGAGATCCCTTTTAGGTGGCCGGCCACCTTCCTTCCTTTCTTGTCCCTCCTTCTCTCACATCCCTTAGCCTTTCTTCTCACCCTTTGCCATTTCAAGATATAAATAGTTCAAGCTTTCTGCATTTGGGTTATTATTGAGTGAACCAACGATATATGAATAATCTTATTCGATTCCGAATATTTTCTAGAATAACAAATCTATTGAAACAGAAATGTACAAAAATCAAAATCAAATAATTTCCTATTATCTAAATAAAATATTATTCTGCCATAATCAATTTTCGTTAGTATATTTCATAGAATATTATAATCTAATTTTAAAAATTTTATGTTTCTTGTTGATAGAATAAATATTTGACTAGTAAAGTAATTAGAAAGGTAAAAGTGAGAAGGATCTCGAAAAAGATTGGAATTAAATGGAGTTGGCTTAGAATATGGACTGATGAAACAATATCGACTCGACATAGTCAAGTTATTGAAAAAAATTCCCTTAAATTATAAATAAAAAATTTTAAGATATTTTTCTAATCAGATATTTTGTGTGATAATTTTACTTTAATCATTTAATTTAATCAAAATATATGGTACATATAAAAGTTTAAAATAAATTGGGGCACAAAAATAAACTGGAATTTGTTTGAAATTCAACAAAAACTAGAATGATCGAAGTAAAACATTTTATTTATAGAAATGGAAACCTGAAAATTATCCTTTTAAGAAATATTAAATAAATTTATCTTTATTTATTTTAATGTCCTTTAGATTGTGTTCTTCTATATCCTATACGAATGTATTCTTTAACGTTACTCTGATCCCTAAATGATAAATTCTAAAAGATATAATAAAAAAAATATAATAAATTCCATTAACGTTTCTTAAATGGCAAGTTTTATTGGTTTGTCAAAAAGTTCTTGTTTTTTACTTTCCCGCATACTTCGTATAAGGGAAGTATTGGATTCGTCAAACATTTCGACTTCGAGATTTCGATAGATCTTGACGTTTTAGACCTCCCTGAATCAGAAAATACCATTTTTCGAATTATGTCTGTGTGTGTGTATGTATGGATGTATGGATGTATGTAATGTTTGTCTGTGAGCAAATTTACTCAGAAACTAATCAAGCTAGGACTTCGAAATGTGGGACACCGATATTATTCACAGTTTGTAGATTTCTATAAAAATTTCGTCAAAATCGGTTAACCGGAAGTGGTACTTTACCTACACTGTTTGCGTTTACCTTTCAAGTAAAGTACCAGTTTGTTTCGAGATATTTGCTTCATATTTTGTATATAGATTTAAAAATATGAAAAAAATTCAGATACCAAATTTCATCATGATCTGACTACCGGAAGTGACATTTTACCTATATAAGTTGCGTTAGATGTAAATTATAAATATATACTAGCTGCCCCGAGCGCCTTCGGCGCTCTCCGCACCTAGACGGGGGCTCCGCCCCCTGTACCCCCCCGAGTAAAAGGTTTTCATCCATTTTGTTTCAATCAGTATATTACATAAAACATTCATTTCTTTTAGTGTTCTTATTTAAAATACATTTTAATTTAATCACTAAATTAATTATATATATTATTATTGTATATGTTATATCTATCTATCTATGTGACTCTAAGGAACTCGAAAGTTCTAGGCCGCAGCAACCACATTTCTCCAAGTGTCCCTATCCTGAGCCCTTGTCCCATCTCTCTTACGTCCCTTCCTACACGTCCTTGGTCTTCCAAGCGGACGTTTTCCAATCCAAAATCTTTTTCCTCTCCCATTCTAGCCGCGTCCGGCCGCGTCCCCTGCCTATCGCAGCTTTTTCGCTTTTATAACCCTAACTATTTCTGAAGATGCATAGAGGTCATGCAATTCCTCGATGTGCAGTCTCCGCCATTCCCCGGTGACCTCATCTTTCTTTGGCCAATAAATGCTGGAAAGAATACTCTGGATTTACTCTCATCTCCCAGGGTCATAGACCTTGCGTCCCACCCATATAATACAACAGGCAAAATCATTTGTTTATATATTTTAATTTTGATTCCTTTTGATAATAATTTTGATGAGATAAGCCTCTTTACTGCATGATAACAGGCGTTTCCCGATTACAACTTCGATTTAAATATATATATTCTTCTCAAATATTATTATCCTTCGTGATTACATTCAATTTTTCTACATATTCAAATTCTACATTTTGTATATAGATTTTGTTACTAAATATTTTTTCTTATCACCATTAATTTCAATCTGAATTAGAAGAAAATTATAAATTACCTCCTCTTCCAGCCCATTTACATATCCAGGCATCTTAATTTCTTAACACTCCGTTTTTTTAAATTTAAAATAAAAGGAGATAAATAGTTTTAAATTATATTCGAATGGTCTATTATATTCTATATATCAGTATTTTTTTCTGAATTTAATACCAACTTGATTTTCAAAATGTTCCATTCGTTATCCATATGATTGATTACATGTGTTAAAATTTAAAAAAATTTAAATATTCTAATTTTTAAATTTAAATACAATTGAATATTATTTTTTATTAATATCATATCAAAAAAGAGAATTTATTAAAAATTAAAAATAAAAAAAGAAGCCTATTAATAAAAAAATATAATAGAATACAATAATTTTGATTTAAAACAAATTTTAATTTTAAAAAAAAATACTCAATATAAAAAAGACATAAATTTAAAACATCTCGTAATATCATTTGTCTAAAAAACATATTTTAATTAACCAAGAAATCATTTTTGCACTTAAAATATATTTGTAATTAATAATTGAAACAAAAACAAAAATAATAAAATTTTGTCATTTTAATTGAAGTTTTGAAAATATTTTTGTATTGATAAAAGTTTAAAAATAATATATTCAGTTTTTTTAAGCTTTCACTTTCAAATAGAAAAGAAGAAATATTCAATTATATAGAAAGAATAAATAAAATTTAAGTTAAATATGATCTAAATATTTTATTAAATAAATTTAAATGAGAACTTTTAGAATAAATTATTTAATTTAATTGATATTTAAATATTAGAATTTAAAATAAAAAGTGAAATATTATAAAAATTTTTAAATTCTGAGCAATATGCAGACAAAAACCTTTTTTTTTTATATATAGATAGTCGAGCTGGGGATGGCAATATGGGTTTTTCCAAAAAGAGAAAGTTACCTCCCCCCCCCCCCCCCGAGGCCCTAGTAGGGATTAATTTAATTATTTATTATATTTCAAAGGAATATTTTAATATCATTTTAAATGAATGAATGAAAATTCAAATTTTATATAGTTTACATAATTATTAATTTAATAAAATAAAATTTAATATTATAATTTAATAAAATAAAATTTAATTTAATAAAATATTAAAATAATAAAAATTAATAAATTTTAAAAAAAAATATATAATACTTAAAGAAAAAAATGTGCCTTTGCAAGTTTCGAACTCAGGGTGCAAAGTCATAAGAAGACGCGCTAGCTCGCTCGGCCAGGAACCGCTTTTGTTTGCAAGCTTCTTATAAGGGTATATATAAGATTTCAAATTTTTGCCACCAGCGCCTCTATGAGCTAGTATGGTAACTAAACTATTTTTAATTAATTAGCATTTCCTGGACACACCTTACCAATTAGCGGTTTTCTAAAGGAAGTCTGACATGTCCTGAGACCTACTGAATATACATAAAAAATTTCATAAGAATCGGTCAAGCCGTTTCGGAGGAGTATGATTTCAAAGTTTTGTGACACGAGAATTTTATATATAAGATAATAGTGTTAGACCATTTTACTTTATAATTTAAATTAATTAGTTTGTTTATTTTTATTGTTGTTAAAATATAATAATAATAACCTAATTACCTATTTATATGAGGGAAAGTCTAGGGGAGGACACTTCCGATTTTTTTTTTGGTCACCCTGTACAAAAAGAAAGTTCGATTCATAGACATTAGTGTTAGATAAATTATTGTAAATATATATTAAATTTATTATATCATTGGTATATATTCTATAAATACTTTTTTTCTAATATAATAGTTTTTTTGAAACGTTAAGGTTTGAAAAAATCAACTTTTACTATCTTTTTCAATTGAACATTTAAAATTTCATTTTTTTTAAATATTATAGATTTTTAAAAATTATCATTCAAATGAATAATTATTCTAATAATATTTATTTGCAGAGAAAAGGGGAGATATTTAAAAAAAAATGGGAAGGTGACATTAAATAAAAATTAATTCCATCCAATTATAAACTCTCTCACGTGCCCTTTTTCTTTTGTCCAAGTTGTTTTATATAATGTATCTTGTTTCGTTGTTATTATTATAAAAGTTTCTCGTCCAATGGCAATCATCCGGAAGTTTGTGGTCACTTGTGGGGCAGAGAATTTCTCCCTTTAGGGGGTATTCAACCCCTCTTCAATGCCTAAACATATACACCGTTATTATTAATTTAGATAAAACAATATTAAACAAAAATAAAATATAAACAAGATATTGGAATAATATTATTTTATAATTCCAATTATAAAGGGCATTTGGAAATTCATTGGGGCCCTAAAATATATATATAATATATTTTCTTTAAATAAATATATATTAATTTAAATTTAATATAATATAATATAATAAATATAAATATTTATTTTAATAAATATTAGAATGCACAATGCAAACTTGTATTATTTATAAGTAAAATAATATTTGTATTTTTTCTAAATTTAAAAATTTCGAAAGTTAAATTCATAAAAATCTTTCAAAAATTGTTTTATTTTTATAAATTTTATTTTTAATATAAAATTTAAAGTTAAACATATTATAACGTTTTTATCAACTTAACTTCATGTCTGTTTGTCTGTTCGCTCTTATGACAAATTGAAATCGATTTTACATTAACTTTATTTTGAGTTAGACTTTTGAAAATTTTAATAGATATTTCAATGGATCCCTAGAAGGGGTTTGAGTGTCACTTTTGGCAGACAATAGTCAACTATCCTTGTATTACAAACAAATGGTGAATAACTAAGACTCGCAGTCATGTTTTTGCCTCTGCGGCCCTCAAACGACGAGAGTACGAATCTCGGCCAAACACAATTTTTTTTTAAGTGTTATATATTTTTTTAAAAAATTTATTAATTTTTATTAATTTAAAAGATAAATTAAACTAATAATTATGTCAATTAATTTTTTGTGCATAAATAATCATATATACAACGTATAATTTCTTAGCTCTTAATTTATCAAATTTATTGCATAATAAAAAAAATTGTCAGTTTATGTGTTTAATAAAATTTTTATTATTACAAAAATTTGAATTGATGTTTCATATAAATAAATAAAACTAAATGCGCGCAAAGTTTTTCGTTGAATATGAAGCAATTCATCCATAAACTTTGTCAGGCTTATAGAAAAATTATTTTTATCTTTTTAGTCGATGAACAAAACGTTATTTTATAAAAATTTTTTATATTTATATTATTTACTATAAGAGACTCACAAAAACCAAATGAGATTACAATCATTTTATTTCAACATCTCCACTAACATTCATCCATATTTTGTGGACTAGTGCCGGATGAATATGTATTTTGAAATTAATATTACGATAGGTAAATAATTAACATGAATAATTCTATTTTTTCAACTGAGTTTACTATTTTATTCATATCTATAAGTTGGTTAATAAAAGTTTTTAGAAACATAAAAATAACTTCAAATACATCACATTGTTAAAAATTAGTATTAGTTTTCTAGCATCGAAAGTATTTTTTGAGTTTAAAAAAATGTGATTAATATTTGTTCAATCTTATTGAAGAATAATTGTATTCAAATAGTAAAATTTTAAGTTAGTATATTTTTAAATAAATTTTAAAAATTTTAAGCGAGTTGAAGAAATATAAAAATTATATATATTAATAAAATATATAAAATATATAGTGAATTAATATTCTTTTTCATTTATTTATATTTGATTGATAATAATAATTCTTACATCGAATAACAATTCTATTTAAAAATAAAATGCACCCTTGTTTTAATTAATTTTCTGTTTAAATATCCTTATTGACTGCAGAAAAGTGGATTAAAATTAGAAAAAAAATATCATCTGATGCATAAACTCGTAATTGCATTTTTACAGAATAACTGATTAAAAAACTTTGAGATTGGATAATATAAACGGAGATAAAAATTAGCAATTCGACGCGTAATTAAAAAATTAAAAAAAAAAAAAATTAAAAAAAATAAAAATAAAAATATTATAAAAAGATTTAAATCGTATTACGATAATCCTTTAATTGTCGGTGTCTTTAACTGAAATCAAGGGTCAATGTTAAAAAAAACATCTCTTTGTTAAACTGAACGAGCCCCCCCCTCCGACCAAAACGTTTAACCTAATCCTTAAAAAGTTGAATTAATTAAACGAAATTGATCTTATCATCCGTAAGCAGGATTTTTATTTAATATTGCAAAAATAAAAAAAAATAATATTATATAATAATGAAATATATGTATGTTAGGGGAATGTCTTTCATAAATCCATATGAATAGAGATATTTAAGATAAAGATAGTATATTATCTAGTAAACAGATAATATTGAATTTTTCAAAAATAAATAATTATAAAAAAATGAATTTTAATATATTATGTTTTTTTTTGGAAACAAATATATTATCTTTTTGAGTGCTACGAATGTACTCAAAATCGAAAACAAAAACAATAATCAATTATTATCATCAAAAAATATTACAATGTTTATAATATAAAAATATGAGATTTTGTTATATCTTTACATTTCATGGATACAGTCATTATTTTCTCATTCCTTCTTTTTGGGCGATATACCATATATATATCAGTAGTTCTCTAAATTATTTTGCCTACTAACTCCTTTTCAAAAAAAAATATTACTCATCGTCCCCTGAAAATAATTTATTTTACAAATTTTAGTAGCAATTAAACACAAAAA
The DNA here is from genome assembly GCA_963082975.1 of Labia minor. Classification (NCBI taxonomy): domain Eukaryota; kingdom Metazoa; phylum Arthropoda; class Insecta; order Dermaptera; family Spongiphoridae; genus Labia; species Labia minor. The sequence continues at coordinate 30,407,900 of OY720350.1, read as the reverse complement.
GATAATTACATATGTATTCATGTTTATGCTTTTTCATAAAATTTAATAAAAAAGGGGATAAATTAGAAACATTGCTAATTAAAAATATGAAATTATTTATTGAAATCAGAATAGAAAGATGATACAATTTTCTCCAAATACAGCTGTAGTTATCACCGCTCCCACTTGAGGGCAGTAGCGCCCATTTTAGAAATCAGTAGTTTATATACACATATGATGGCTCAACGTCTACACCGTTTATCAGAATTTTATGTATTTTTAAACCCCAAAAGAAAAATCTTAAAATTAGACCAATGGATTAATTTATCTAAGGTGGTAAATATTTTTCTTTTTTCAAAAAAATAATTTCCTAAATAATGAATATTAATTTTGATGACTATCTTTATTTGTGTAGTTAAATAAGATATACATTTAAATATTTAATTCCATTTCTAGAAGAAATTCTAAATTTTTAATAATTTAGTTAAATTTTTTGAAAGTATTAACATATTCTATGGTGATGAAGAATTTTAGTTCTTCGTTCATGGTCAAATAAAACAAAGATAATTTTTACAAATTTTGAAGATGTTTTAATTTACTAATTTTTAATTTTTAAAAAAGAAAATAATTTCATTGTTAGAATATCCAAATATATCAATTACTTTTTATTTATATATGTAACTTTTATTAATTTTTAAATTCCTAAAGATGGTCCCGATTCTTGTCCGAAACGTTTAGATATGGGTTAGAAAAAGAAGTTAGAGATTTTTATTTCTGTTTTTCTACTCGCTGTTACCTTCTAATCACTTATTATTTTTAATATTCATATTTTTATATTATTTATTATTCATTTTTTTCTTGAAAAAAACAATATTATAATGTGGTTCTTTAAGTTTATGGGGTACAATCAATATTTATTTACATTTTAAAAAGGAAAATTCAAGTATTTATATTCTTTTTGAACAAAAAATAATCATAAATGAAATAAAATAATACTTATGATTAATATTTAAATTATTCTAATTCAAATTTAATGAATTAAGTATTTCCTTAATTTTTGGTTTAAATATCAAACAATAAATCGGGAGTGTCCTCCCCTAAACTTTCCCTCATATAAATAGGTATAAAGAGTTGTGAATGAATATTCAGAATGTGTAAACATGGTATTGATAAAGAGCCAGTTCGTGTTAGTTTATTATAAATAATTAACAACAATAAAAATAAACAAACTAATTAATTTAAATTATAAAGTAAAATGGTTTAACACTATTATATATATTTATAATCTACACCTAACGCTACTTGTATAGGTAAAATGTCAATTCCGGTAGTGAGATCATGATGAAATTTGGTATCTGAATTTTTTTCATATTTTTAAATCTATATACAAAATATGAAGCAAATATCTCGAAACAAACTGGTACTTTACTTGAAAGGTAAACGCAACCAGTGTAGGTAAAGTACCACTTCCGGTTAACCGATTTTGACGAAATTTTGATAGAAATCTACAAACTGTGAATAATATCGGTGTCCCACATTTCGAAGTCCTAGCTTGATTAGTTTCTGAGTAAATTCGCTCACTGACAAACATTACATACATCCATACATCCATACATACACACACAGACAAAATTCGAAAAATGGTTTTTTCCGACTCAGGGAGGTCTAAAACGTCTATCGAAATCTCGAAGTCGAAATTTTTGACGATTCCAATAAACAATGAATAAGAATATTAACATTTATTCTTTATAAATACATAACAATTGTTAAGTTTCACAGTTTATTGTACTGTGTTTATTTTATTTTTTTTTACCCATATGGAGTGTACTTTTGGATGTTTGTATTTGGAAATTAATCAAATAAACCACAGTCAAAGAGATCAAAGGGTGCGATTTGAGTTGAGGTATGTTTTTTTTTTCTTTTATACCTAACTATATAATTTATTGGAAAATGATTTGAGTTGATAAAAGAAATAAAATGTTGATAAAAAAAAATATATTATTAAAGTATGAGGAGTTATATCTCCAACAACGAGATGTAATTTTTCTCATCTTTTTTTTCTGTTCAAGTAACGTAAATAAGTTGGTATTGTATGTCCTTAACATGTCCAAAGAAAACTTATCCAAGTTCGCTCTTTAGTCAATTTGACCCTCAACAGATACAACAGCCCTTAAAACTTTCTTTTCCTCTTATATAATGGAGAAGAAAATATTGAACACAACTCAAGTTTCAAAATTGATGAAATTAGATTTTTCGTTTGAATGAAAAATATATCAAATAATTATTATTAAAACATAAATCTCAAATAATAATAATAATAATAATAATACATTTTGTTTCCAGATCACTTATTTAATAGGTCAAACAAAAAATATCCATGGTTATATACTACTAGGTTTCTAAATATCGAGCTTCTTTTGATAGCCTGCTCTTTTTAAATGATTCTAAACTGTCATACGGTTGATGTTTAGTGCTCCAATATTTCTTGACAACCGTCAAGCCTGTCTTGCAAAATTTCATCGGCTTTGTCAGTGACTTGTTGACCAGAGCGAGATGCTTCTGTAACACGGAATCGAGTGAACTAACCACTTCTAAGTCCCTCGTTCAATAATAATATTCTATTATTTTTATTTATTTTTTTTTTAATAAAAAGTATCACATAACCTATTTCTTCAGATATTTCATTTATAACTTTCTTCATAAACTACATATTAGAAAATTATAAAACAAACTAAAATGTAATCTGAATTGTCACCTTTTAAGCACATGTTGAGAAAATCGTCGAGTTATATAAATCTTTTTAAAAAGAAAAGTAAACAAAAGTATATCAAATAAAAACTATTATAATTAATAGTTTCTTATTTAATCAAATTTAATTGTTTCTAAAAAATTTAGTTCTATCTCAAATTTGATTTTTACCAACCGACGATAGTAAGGGAGGTATTGTTTTCACACCAAATTTCACATGTGGAGATTTTTACATATCTCCACAAATCATGCATTTTCTTAACAGAAAAAAGTATTTTTAGCATGATGTCTGTCCGTCCGTCCGTCCGTCCGTCTGTCCGTCTGTCTGTCCGTCCGTCCGTATAGATGTGTACAGCCTGAACGGCTGAACGGATTTTGATGAAATTTGGTATATTTACTTAATGCATCAGTGGGATGAATTGATCAACTTTTGGTGCAAATCCGGAAACCGGAAGTGGTAGTATTAGCGATCGGCGATAGGAAGGAAAGGGTTATTTTCGCACCAAATTTCACATAAGGAGATTTTTTACATATCACCACGAATCATGTACTTTGTATTGGTTTTATTCTCGAGAAAAATCACTTTTATTAGTTTTTTTCTTAATTTAAAATTATATGACGTCATCCAGCCATTCATGACGTCACAGCCTGGTCTCACATATATATTATAAATAAAATAAAATTAAAAATATTTATGTTATATACATATCTGTTTTATATTACATTAATAGATATATTAAAATTATTTGAAATTGTTTCTGTAGCTGGAAATTAATTTATTTCAAACCGTCGGTCGGTTCGGACCTGGCCACAGGTCAATTTATTTTTATTTACTATCAATTAAATCAATTAATATCAAATAAACTATTAACTTAAGTCAATAGAAAGAAATTAATTTATGAAAATATCTATTCTATTCATCAAAGTTCCATCAAAGTGTCATCAACTTTTTCAACCTTTACGATTCATTTTTATATTTCTCCCTGAGTTCTGTTAAATCTCTCTTCTCTCTCACTCTTATTTCATTTTTTTTTTCAATTAATTCCTTCTTTAAAGCTTAAATATTAACGTGACGCCTGCTGATTCCGTTTTTAATTTTCTTAATTAATGATTTTTTTTTTTTTATAAATTTTTGTATATTTTCTTTTAATTTCATCTGCAGTTTTATTTTTAGATTATATCCGCAAGAGTGAGAGAAAGAGATTTCTTATTTAAGATTTTTTTTTTATTAACGAATAATTAATGAAAAAAAAGAAATTGTCTCTTAGTATAAATATTAAATAATTTTTAAGTGGTGTATATTTACTATATATATATATATTTATATTTTTTTATTTTAATTAAAGAGAAATAAAACTCACTCTGTGACAAATTTATTCATTGAGATCACTAAGTTTGTTATTACACATATAATTAAAAAAAAAAATTGAAATTTTAAACAATATCTTTTAATCTCACGGAATTATATATATATATATACATGTGTATATAAGGTAATAGAGCCTTTAACGGACAATATAAGCCTAATATTTCAATGTTTTTGTTCTTAGAATTGAAGTCAAAATTGTGAATGAATAGAGAGACTTATGGTTTTATTTGAGGTTTTAATTTCAGAGATAATAGTGCATATTTGGTAATTATTCAAGTAAGCGCATTATCGTGGATTTGGATAATACTTGACCAGTGGGTTCCTTTTGCAATTCCAAATAAACTTTTCTTTTGAAATTTTTCCCGGTATCTTATAATTTTCGAGATAAAAATTATTAAAATAAAGATTTTTTAAGTTTGAACGTCGAAATGTTGTGCCATTAAATAATGTTTTATTGATTAATTCACTAAATATTCACTTATTCACTAATTTTCGGTTTGCATATAGGAAAATTATTTTTAAATTAATTAAATTAATTTTCATAAATCCAAACCGAACTTATAAAAACCCTCTGGTAGTCAAACGGATAAAACATGGATTTATATGCAAATTTTAATAATTTTTTTCTCGTAAACTAGAAGAGACCTGAAAAAATTTCATAAGAAAGTTTATTTGGAATTGCAAAAGGAACCCACTGATAAATTATTATCCAAATCCACGAAAATGCGTTTTCTTGAATAATTACCGAATATTTTACTATTGTTAGAACCTTAAATTAAAATGGAACTTCTGGTTATAAGACGGCCACTGAATATTTCAGCGGAACCTAATTTGGAGATTTGGAGAACCTAAAGTTAACATTAAGTTAAACGTCTTAGATATTGATATAATTTACAGTCTATGTTAAAATAGAAGAATATAAGAATGTTGTAATTTAATTTCATAGTAATCGAATTAACCAATTTTGAGTTTACAATGGACAGACAGATACTCATGAAAAACTCCTTTCATATTTCATGTCCAGTCAAGATTTCATAATGTGGTTCTTTAATCTGAAGAAATTGTCGGTTTTAATTAATAATATAGATTTAAGAATATAAATCGATCATATACAATCATTATATCATAGTCATATATAATGACAACCCACCTAAACATTTTGCTAAGAATTCTCAACAAATCAATTGAATTGATCAATATGATTTTTTTATCCTTCGTCAGTAAATTGTTAATTTATTCATTTTAGTCAGCTTAATTACACCACTATATTTTGGAAAGATTAAATTTTCAGAAATATCATTAAGATTAAATATAATTTTAAAATATTTCTTGTTTTAAGTAAAAGTTTTGTAATCCTGTCCGTTTTAGGTTCCTCTCCGCGAGCAATATCTGTTCCAAAACCTTATATAAATATAAGTGAAATTAAAATGAAAATTTATTTTAAGTTGATTCATATTTATTAAAATTATTAAATAGTTTTTATTTTCCTATCAAATTTAAAAAGAAATTATTCACCCTATCAGATTGTAGTTTTCCCTTAAAATATGTGAAATAGGATCATTTAAACATTAAATTATCTGTTATAATTTAAATTATAATCACTGTGGTTATTGCTTATTATCGTGAAATTAATTAACAAAGGTCAATCTCCATCTAATTATATATTTCTACCAACATCAATTATATATATGTATTATACCTTTATAATATGAAAATAATTAGTATTTAGGTGTAATATAATTTTTTTTATATGTATAGATTTATTTTAAAATTATTATTATCCCCTCCATATGCTACTTATATTTATATATTGTACTATAGTAATATATCAATATATTTAATTATTATAAAAAATACAGTAAATAAGTTTTAGATTATTTATTTAAAGATGGTCAGAGATTTAAATAGATTTAAAAAAAAATGTTAATATATTTTAACTTTGATATTATTAAATTTTATTTAAAATCTAATTTAAAAATGCCATTTTGAAAAGATAAATAAAATATATTTTAAATAAGAAATTAAAAAAAAATTATAATCAAAGATTTTTTTATTTAAATTCTAGGTTAATTTATTAATTTATTTAATTAATTCTATTTACGATTTTTTTTATTTTAAATAATATAAATGATAAAATTAATAAATAAATACCTCTAATATATGAATAAATTAAGTATTAAAATATTATCTTACTTGTTATACAGTCTAATTTATTCATTTGGTGTTTCACTTGGAGAGAAGTCGATTCACAACTGCCCTACCATCGAAAAATGAAAAATCACCGTTATAATAAAATACCTATCGAATTTATATAGAAATATATTTCCAGAAATTTCGTTATCTCTGTTTTATTTATATTATTGACTCTAGAAAAATAAATTTATTTTATCTAAAATATTTTTTTTTTTATAAATTTATAAATAAATTTTTATTAATTGATTCTAAAGAAAGGATAAATATAATCAAGAGAAATAAAAAAAATGTGAAAAATTTCTGATTATATTTATTATTATTATTATTATTATATATTTTATACATACACACTCAGCATCATTATAAAATTATAAGAAATAAATTAATGGAACAATTCTGTTTTTTCGAAAGTAAAAATATATTTAAATAAATGATCAGCTTTCTACAAATTGTTTTAATTATTTCTCTCTACTCACTATAAAAAAAAAATTAAAGTGTTCTTATATATAATAGACTCAACTTTATATGTATAATATTTTTATTTTTTATTTGTCCTTTAATAAAATAATTATTAAATTTTTAGATATTTATAAAATAAAAATAATAAAATTTTATTTTATTTATTAAAATTCTGTCATGTTACTTCTATTCTTATAAAGATTTATCAGAAGAAACTAATCTTCAGTCCTCTTTTAACTATCTCGCGAGAGATAGTATTGCGATCACGAAAATTTTTGATGTCGAGATTTTGATGTTTTTATACGTTTTGAAGGTTCCTGAATCATTTTCACTAAGGTTGAGAAAAATGTCTATGTGTGTATGTAGTCAAGATTACGCAAAAACGGTTTGAATTAAAATAATGAAATTTGATATACGGGCATTATTCAAAATTTGTAGTTTTCTATCAACTTTTGAGAAATCTTTAGGAAGAGGGTCATTACTTACAATGTTTTGATTTTTTTTCCTCTAAAGTGACCATAAAAATAAAGATATATGTATGATAATTTTTCACATGATTAAAAATTGTATAAAACTGCTATATATAGAATTTCAGCTTGATTAAATCGCCGAAAGTACCGAAATTAATTTTGTATTTTAACACGACTGCAAATCACGCGCCAGCACGTGACGTGGTGCCAACAACAAAGAACCAAACACGCTCCTGTTTAATAAATATTATTTATTAATTTTAATTTAAATATAAGTAATATATGTTATTTAATCCAATTCAAATTCCGAGTTAGTCGAGTGGAGACGTTCCAGCTTATTTATAATAATAAATAAAAATATCTCAAATATATATTATATATATATGAGTTTTATTGTTTTTATTTAGAAAACCAAAACGTTATTACTAAAATATTCCATTTATTATGATATTATTTTAATAATAAATTTAATATTTTTTTTCCCTAAAATATTTAATAGGGAGAAAGATGGCAGCACTTTCAGGGCGGCCAGGAGTTTAATTTACCCTACTAGTAATCGTTCATTAGGAATTTATAACTTATATTATATACCAGGGCTTCTTAAACTGTGGGTCGCGATAATTTTAAAATTATTAAATTATATATATGTGAAATGAATGGGTATGTATTCTTTAATCCTTATTTTATTTACATTGTAAAATAGTGCGATATTACATCTACATCTAAGGTTAATATATATTTCATTATATAGAGGAGGGGGTCGTGTAAAATTTCCTAAGCTTGAAGGGGGTCGCTATATAAAAAAGTTTAAGAAGCCCTGTTATATACTAATATATAAAAAATTTCCAATCTGACAATTGATTAATTTACCAGATATATATTTATTATATCATATATCATATATAAATCTATATAGTTCACACATTCACACTCAGCATCATTAAAAAATTATAAGAAATAAATTAATGAGACAAATCTGTTTTTATCATTTTTGGAAAGTAAAAATATATTTAAATAAATGGTCAGCATTCTACAAATTGTATTATATTATTTCACTCTACTCTCTATAAATGAGTTTGTTTTTTTGTATTTTTATTATTATGTAAAATCTATTGGAAGTAATTGTTCTTTTGTATTCTATTCTTTGATCAAACCAAAAAGAGTATGTTTTCCCTTAACGTTGATTGGAAAGCATCAATCTATTTTAAAGGTGATAGCGGCTTTGCTTTCGCATAAAAGAACCAAGTTAACTTTTGTTTAAAAGTGTCGAACAGTTTGTTACCCCTGTTGGGTTGTTGTTGTTGTTGTTGTTGTGTCCCTTTATTGGCCAACCAGGGTTCCATACATCACATATCCAAAGTGTCAAACGTTGAGCAAAGACAATTGGCGCCTGTAAACAGCAAGACAGCACACTCGGAGGAATAATTCTTCTTCTTATTTGTAACGCTTTAAAATGGGACACACGTTTTACTTCACCGATCTAAATATAAGAAGAAAAAAAAAAGCCGAAATCTATTCAAATTTTACCCAAAGCTGATTTTGAAAAAGCTTTTCAAGATGCCGAAAAGTCAATGGTCAACAGTGGAGTGTCAAGATTTTTTTTTTCTCTTTTTTTTTTTACTTAAAAGTGATGTCCAAGATGATGGATCGGAATATAACTAATCCAGAGAGAGAGAGGGTCGTGTTCTAATCATGCTAGAGCAGATCATGTTATGTTTGAACGCTTCTGTAGTCATGATTAATGATTAATATTGATTTATTTAAAATATAATCTTTAAAACGATATTCATTCATATCAATGAAATTGTTTAGGAATCATATATTAAAAAAACATAATACTTCAAAAAAATGAAAAATGAAATAATAATATGTTTGATTTCTTAAAAGATTTTTAATATAGTATGTTTTATCATAAATTGTTTTGGTAATTGTTCAGACTAGTTGTCATGTCATGGATTTGGATAAAACTTTACCAGTGGATTTCTTTTTTAATTTCAAAGAAACTTTCCTTATGTAATTTTTCCAGGTCGCTTTTAGTTTACAGGATAAAAATAATTAAAATTTGCATATAAATCCATTGATATTGTATTTAGCTTCCATGTTTTGTTAATTTGAAAAGCAGAGGGCTCCACTAATTTTCTGGGGGGGGGGGGGTTCAGTTCGGATTGTATATAGAAAAATTAATTAATTCAATAATTTCGCTATATCCAAACCGAACCGAAAAAACCGAAAATAAGTGAAAAAGTGAATAATTAATGAATTATTAATGAATTAATGGCTGCACATTTCGACGTTCATAATCAGTTAATCTGTCAAACTTAAAAAATCTTTATTTATCTCCTAAACTAGAAGAGACCGAGAAATATTGCATGAGGAAAGTTTCTTTGGAATTGAAAAATAAACCAACCCACTGGTAAAGTTTTATCCAAATCCATGACATGACAACTAATCTGAATAATTACCTTTTTTTACTCTAATGTTTGATTTATACTTAAAAAATTACTATTTTTTCCTTTATTTTATTATGATTTATTATATTATTTTATTTTATTTTTATTTATGTTGTGTATTATTATTAACTTTGTTATTCTTCTTATAAATAACATCATTTGTCCCTTAGATAGATTTTATGTTATTGAAAAATAAACCAACCCGATAAATGACTGTAAAAATTGAATATTTTAATTAAGGATACGTCAAAATTAAAATAAGACATATCCGAATTATCAATTTTATTATTATTGATTTTACGTATTCATTTTCATTCATATTAGAAAAAATTAGTATAGAGTCGTCTTCTGAGGGGAAATACCAGTCAAAAATCTACTAAATTCTTTCATTAACCACCTCGTGAAAGAATTATCTGATTTATTTTCTCTAATATCACATTTATAATCAGAATAAGTTTAAATCAATTTAATAATTTCAATAAATAATACAAATTTATTGAAATTATTATTTTTTTTTATTTTATATAAATTTTACATAAATCTATTTATGTATATCTTCTTGGCTCTATTATACTTGAAAGTTCTCGATCGAAGCTTTTAAATTCCTTCAACTGTCAGTATACTAAGTCACCTCCAACTCCATTTTAATTCTTTCATAAATAGCTTTATATTAATTTCTATACACGAGTCAGTGGCGGATTAAGTTGATTGGGGACCCCGGGCGGTAAAATTGAAATGGGCCCTCTGTTATTTACAATTACAATTGAATGACAAATTTTGTTTATATTATAATTTAGGCTGTTTTATACTTACATATATAGTACGTATATAAAAAATACATAATTTTTACTGTGGTCGCCGAGATCCAAAATTGATTATTTTTTCTTAAACTAGTAGGGGTTCAAACACGACCGAATAAAGATCTGTATCAAGAATAACTTGTTTTATTTAAACTCTGATTATCCATAAACTCAACAGTTTTTTTAAATTTTTTTTTAAGGAAATATTTTTATTTAGGTTTCGGTGGGCCCCTCGGGCTGGTGGGCCCCGGGCGGCCGCCCGGTCCGCCCGGCGTTTAATCCGCCTCTGACACGAGTCGTTTCCAAATTGGTTTTTATATAAACAAACTTATCAGAACCCTTTCCTCACCTATTCGAGCCACATGATTCGTGTATCGTAACACTATTATTTTATAAATATTAAGATTAAATCATAGTATTATTATTATTTTATTTATATTTAATATCTATATATTTAATACGATAGTGTCCGTCTGTACGCAAAAAACTCCAGAGCCTAAACTACAAGGAGTAAGGTAACCAAATTTTTCTGAGGTGAAGGGTACCTCAAATGATGAAAAATAAAAAAGAAATTAGAATCTTAGGTAACGCTGCGGGTGTTCCATTTTCCAGAAATATATATAAAGGAGAGTGTTTGTATGTATGTAATTTGTTTACTTTTTTGTTGTCATAGAATATATATATATATATAATTAGAACCTCTCTCTCTCCCTCTATTTAAAATTTTAAAAAATTTCTTAAGCCAGGTAAATTAATTGGAATGGAAGAGGAGAAATGTGATTAGAGAAATTGGGGAAAAATCAACCGAAATGTAATTAAACAAAAAAATTCAAGAATTATGCTACGGATACGACTTACATACAATTAAATGTAGAATTTGAAAAAGTATAAATATTTAAATACTTAAGATCTCTAATCACGAAGGATAATAATATTCGAGAAGAATTTAAATCGACGTTGTAATTGAGTAACGCCTGTTATTATGCAGTAAATGGGTTTATCTCATCAAAGAGGATCAAAATTAAAATATATAAAACAATTATTTTTCATGTTGATCGATGACTAGGGTGACCATATTTCGAAAACACCAAACCGGGACAAACGGTATACCTTTTTTTTTAGAACTAAATTGAAAAAATTTTGAAAAAAAAATTACGAAATGTCCTAAATATTGAAAAAACGGGATAGTAGTCTGTCCCGAAGACATTTTTGGGACAGAGCAACTTGGAGAAACTAGAAATTGGGAGAAACCGATTGGGAAACATCCGGTGGAAGACCAAGGTGGGTGGACAATGAAGGAAGGGACATGGGAGAGATGGGACAGGGTAGGATTTGGTGGATGCTGCGGGTAAGAACTTTCGAAAACTGTAGAGACACAGAGTTAGATAAATATAACATATACAATAATAATATATAATTAATTTACTGATTAAATTAAAATATATTTTACAAGAAAACAAATAAATGTCTTATCTACTTATACTGATTGAAACAAAATGGATGAAAACCTTTTACATACAGACTTTCAACCAAATACTATGTATCACTCGGGGGTACAGGGGGCGGAGCCCCCGTCTAGGTGTGAAGAGCGCCGTAGGCGCTCGGAGCAGCTAGTTATAATTAATCTTATTTATGTTTATTCGAATAGACTAGTAATGAAAATAAAAATCAATACTATTACATTTAATTTAATTTAATTTAATTTAATTGTTATAATCATTTATTTAAACTGAAAACCGTGGTCGTGTAAATAATTATCTCATATTTTATGTTTTCTATTTGCGAAAAGGTGTTGTGATGTCGCTTGTTTAAGTAAATTGAAATTGAAAAGTGTGTGAGTGAGTATATATGTGTGTGTGTGTTTTGTTTTTTGTTTTTCAGAAGGCCCTTGGGCGGCTACGCTTGGCCAACTCTCACAGCAGGGGGGACTCTCCGCGGTACAACCCTAACATATAACAATACACCTTGCATTAAAGTGAACATGAGAAGTTGCCGTTTACAGTATGCAAGCCAATCGACCATTAATTAATCAAATTTGATGAAAATCGTTTTACCTATATAAAATAAATTTCTTCTGGTCATTGTTATAATTTTCAAAGTTAATAAAAGTTTATATATAAATATGTATATATTAGTACATATAAATATGGAATGCAATTTGAAATCTTTCCATGTAAATAAAATAACAAAAAAAATATCAGATAATTGTTTATAATTAAAAATAAATAGAATATTTTTAAAAAATTTTAAATTGAAAATTATTATTTTTATAAAGTTTTTATCAACTTCACTTCATGTCTGTCTGTCTGTTCGCTCTTGTGACAAATTGAAATCGATTTTTCATCAACTTTAAATTGAGACTTTTGAAAATTTTTTTAACTTTTTTCGTTGTATATGAAGTGATTCATCCATAGACTTTGACAGGCTTATAGAAAAATTATTTTATTCTTTTTAGTCCATGAAAAAAACGTTATTTTATAAAAAAATTTTTATATATATATTTTATTTATTTTTATATTATAATATTTCCAATATATAATTAATATGTATGAATGTAGATTGTATTGTTAATTAACTAAGTGCACATGACAGTGGTCTAGTGAGATAGTATTTTGACCCATATAATAGCAATTATTTGTAAATAAATATGTTGGATATTCGGATACATGTTTTATTCTTATTTATTATAATTATTTATTAATAATAATATAATTGTTTTTGTATATGGTAAATAGAAAATAAACCTCTGTCTTTTGTACAATGTACACAAGGGCAGAGCCTATCAAGTGGATTATATCAATCAAGTATCTTATGATTAGGAGAAAGTGTCCTATCAACCTTAACCTTAATTTTATTTATCGATGTCGCTACTTTTTACTATCTCTCCACTACTATTTATTTATTCGTGTATATTAAATATAATATTTTGATTTTGGTTGATATTATATATTCAGTGCAGATTATGTAAGCAAATGCCTTCTTTTTTTGCCAAATTTCTTACAATCTCAGATAGTATTGCGATCACGAAAATTTTCGATTTCGAGATTTTGATGTTTTTATACGTTTTGAAGGTTCCTGAATCATTTTCACTAGCAATAAGGTCGAGAAAAATGTTTCTGTGTGTAAATAGGTGTGTATGTAAACAAGATTACGCAAAAACGGTTTCATGAAATTTGGTGCACAGTCATTAGTCAAAATTTGTAGTTTTCTATCAACTTTTGAAAAATTCGCAAGAGGACCTTTACCTACCACGTTTTCATTTTTTTCCTCTAAACTGACCGTAAAAATAAAGATATAAGTTTCATAGTTTTTCACATGATTAAAAATTCTATAAAACTGCTATATATAGAATTTCAGCTTGATTGAATCGCCGAAAGTAACGAAATTATTTTTTTAACACGACTGCAAATCACGCGTCAGCACGTGACGTGGTGCCATCAACAAAGAGTCAAACACGTGCTGGTTTAATAAATATTTATTAATTTTAATTTATAATTTAATTAATTAAATTTAATCTAAATATAATATATGTGTTAATTAATCCTATTCAAATTTGCGAGATAGTCGAGTGGGGTCACTGCAGATTTATTTTTCTCAATTTTGATCCCAGTTAGAGAAATTTCCTTTCCAGGTCCAGGAATTGAACCCTGGACTACGAGAATGTGGGTTAATACCTGTATTCACCAATCTAAAACAATTATTTTCTAATGATTTAACTACAGTCAAAACTTTTATAAATTGATTTCATTTATTAATTAAATTTTTAAATTTGATGAGATCGGATCCATCTTTCTCAAATTCCGAAATTCATGAACCTTCAATATTTATACTATTTCATAAATTAATCCATAAATATACATATTATAAATAAAGAAGAATTTTATTTTCTTCTCTAAAATATATTTCTTTGAATTTTATACTCCGACTGTACAATCCAAACCCTCATTTGCGTTGAACTTTCGACGAATCCGATTTAAAATAGTATGAGTTTATGACAAGTGTCGTTTCCCACCCTCTCCTTCCTTTAGGCTCTCCACCACACTCTCGTTTCAAATGTTAATATTTAATATTTTATAGCTAGGTAGTGAATTCAATTTTGAATATTTTAAGGAAAAATGCACGAATGTTGCACCTCCGAGGGTGGCTCCACTACCCATTGTGTTTATTTAATGGTGGCGGGCAGGTCTCAGGGGTGGTCATCTCGCTCTGATTTATGGCCCAGGGACCCATCTATTAGAGGGTCCCCTGACATACATATGTGCTCCTACATCATTTGCCCGCTTATTAAATTTAATTTTAAATTCTTAGCAATTTCATTCCAGGTTAGTCATTTCATATGTAATTAAAATCAACTACTTTTAAGGGTGAAAGTGGATAAATTCACATACATACTCACTAATACATCCACTCCTATTAATTACATATTCGTGCTTTTATGTAGGTATATATACGTGAATATATATTTGCAAAATAGAATGTAGAGTTTTATAAATATTCATATCGTTTATTGTTTAATTGAGACTAGTATGTAAATGGGTCAAAATACACAAAGATCAATTGAAAATAACCCAATATTAGTAGGTGTACAGTACAGGGAGATGGGTTAGTCGCCAGACTTACATATTCAATTTACATTACGATATAGTAATAGATATATACAATGGGAGGATAAAAAAAGAATAAATATTTTGAATATTTGCTGAGGCAGCATTTATTGAAATATTAATATATTTTCAAATAAACTGGAGTGTCTCCACTCGACTATCTCGCAAATTTGATTAGGATTAATTAACACATATATATTATTATTAGATTAAATTTAATTAATTAAATTATAAATTAAAATTAATAAATATTTATTAAACCAGCTGGCTCTTTGTTGATGGTACCACGTAAAAAAATAATTCCGGTACTTTCTGCGATTCAATCAAGCCGAAATTCTATATATAGCAGTTTTATACAATTTTTAATCATGTGAAAAACTATCATACATATATCTTTATTTTTACGGTCACTTTAGAGGAAAAAAAAATCAAAACGTTGTATGTAATTACCCTTTTCCAGTTGAGCTACATTTCTCAAAAGTTGATAGAAAACTACGAATTTTGAATAATGGCCATGTAGCAAATTTCATGATTCTAGCTCAAACCGTTTTTGCGTAATCTTTTCTATTATATACATACATACACACACACACATACACAGACCTTTTTCTCAACCTTGGTGAAAATGACTCAGGGACCTTCAAAACATATAAAAACATCAAAATCTCGACATCGAAAATTTTCGTGATCGCAATACTATCTGAAATTGTAAGAAATTTGGCAAAAAAAAAGAAGGCATTTGCTTACATAACCTGCACTGAATATATAATTACAACAAAAATCAAAATATTATATTTAATATACACGAATAAATAAATACAAATCTATTTCTATTCTTAAACTTAATCCTATTTTCCTTCCATTAAAAAATGAATGAATTAGCAGGGGTCGGTCACCTATGACCTGCGAGTCACTATGTGACCCATTTAGATATTTTAAATAATGCACCAAAGTTCTGAAAACACAATATCTTTGTTAGATATAATTAAAAAATAAATGTTAATATAGTATTAACGAAAAGTGCACAAAATATAACAATACTTTCTGAAATGAATCTTATGAATGAATGAATTTCAATGTTGCAGTTGCACGTCTTGTCTTTAAAAAATATACTCTTACTTTTACGTCACAGAAAAAATTACTTACTAAAATGTTTAATATTGAAGGTCTTTTTAAATCAAAACATAAAAATAAATTTTCATTTTTGACATTTAAAATATTTATACAAGAAATATATACAAATACAAAATATAAGGAAGGATTGAATATTTTTATCATAAATAAAATATTATAGAAATACTATATGTAAAAACATCATATAATAAAGGTGGGCGGTAGTATATATATATAAATAATATTAATAATATAATATATTTTTAAAAAAAGGTTTCAGACAAAATTATTCTATTTGAATATAAATTATTATTATTATTTTATATGAAATATAGATATAAAAATATACTTAGCAGTTTATTTTCTTTGATGACATAAATGAGAAATTATTTATGCACTCCATTCAGGAGAAATGATAATTTGTATAATCCTATATTTCCTTACTCAATTATTCATATTATTCTGTTTTTATTTATCTTCTTTTTTAATGTTAAAAAAATTGTTTTGTGATTTTTATTTTGCTTGTTAAAAAACTGCAAAGTAAAGGGATTTTTTATGTTTCTAAATCGTTCTTGAAATTGAATTGTGATTTAATAATTTAATTAAATTATTCAAATAATATACGTAATAAAAATAATTCGTAATGATACATTCGGTGAAGTTTCAATCTTATTGATATATTTGTTTTATGCGCATTCAAATGGTGGCAAAACATCCGAAATGCGCATAAAACAAATATATCAATAAGATTGAAACTTCACCAAAATTTAATTTAAACTTATTCTAATTACTTAATTCATACAGTTCATATATTTTTTTATGACCAATTTACATAATTTACAAAAAGAGAATCTTATTAATCTAATTAATTGAAATGAAAAAGCAGTATTGATTACTCTATTCGAATAAACATAAATAAGATTAATTATAATATTAAATATAAATAAAAAAATAATAATAATAATTAATAAATATTAATCTTAATATTTATTAATCTAAAAAATTAATTAATGAATTGTTTAATTATTTAACAAATGATTTAGGTATTTGATAATTTTATTTTTTAAATTAATTTTTTTATATTGAATATTTTGTAATGAAATACTTTTGTTATTTTTGTATAGTCAAAATTTAAATCCAAAAGATTAATTATTTTGAATAAATTCTTTTTTTCTCTTTGTTTATAATTATTTATATACAGACAACTTTATTTTAAACATACTTGTAAATTGAATATATGTATTATATAATGAATATTAATATTTTTAAATAGAATTTTGAGATAATATGCCTACAACATTATCCTAACCGGAGATCAGATCCTTATATATTTGTGTTCTATCCCTGCTTTATTAATTTGGACAAAGAACTGATTATTTAATAAAAACACAAATCATCAAACAGCAAGGGGTAGTTGAACTTTCATGTTTGACTAAGCTCAATTAAATTTGGAACCTTTAGGGGTTAATTAATATCTACACTTTATTTTATTACAAATAAACTCATATATATATATATATATGATACAATTATGTATTTGTCATTATTATAGTGATTTGTTGATGGACCCCTGTACATCTCATCAATCTGAATAATGACATTTTGAAAAATCGTGATATTTTAAAACGATTCTAATTATTTATTGAGATGATTTCTTGTATAATATAATGATCCAATAATTCGTGAAAATATTAAATAAAATATAAAATTAAAAAAAAAACGAGACGATTTTCACATGATTTAATGACTATACTATAATGATTAATTTTTATTTTATTATATATATATGCGTATATTTTTTTATTTTATTATATAAATGAATTTTTTCACGTTATTTAAAATTGTAATTCAAATCAAGGGTTTAATTGTATTTTTTTAACATTCATTTTATGAAGAATTAATCCTTTATTTTATTATTTTTATTTTTATTTTAAAAAAATTTAAAAAGATGCTTTTTACATATTAATAATAATATAATATAAAACAATATTTATTATAATAAAATGAAGATACGTATATATGTATTTTAAAATATAAAATAATATAATAAATATATTTTTAAAAAAAAATAAGACTAACCGAAAAATAAAGTCCAAATAATTATAAATTAAAATAAATAAATAAATATAACATTATAATCCGCATTCAATTTTAAATTGAAATTTATTTTATAAACATACAATTTTTTCCTAAAAATTTTCTTCATTTTGTTTATTTCGAAGTATAATTATTAATTTATATAACATTTATATAAATTATATTTTATAATAAAATTATTAAAATGAATTAATTAATTTTAATATTATGAATAATTATTGTTATAAATATTTCCTTAAATAATTAAAATAAACAAAGATTGTGGGATTAATTATTTTGTGGGTCTAGTCTTGTAATGTTTTTTATTTATTTTAATTTAAACTAATCACTTATTAATACCATTGACTACAATTGATTGGACGCTATAACGTTCACATGTACCCACTGGTATAATTATAAAAATAAATTATAAAAAAAAACCTCTGGACTTTTGTTCGTCTACAATGCCTATCAAGTCAGTTATATCAACTAGGTGTCCTAGGATCAGTAGAACGGGCCTATTACCTTGATTTTCTTGATCGGAGGCGCTACTTTTTATCAAGTAGCTACCCAATGTTGATCCCGGAGGCTGGGTTGACTACCTCCCATAGACCCCAGCTAGAGAAATTTCTTTGCCTGGCCCGGGATTTAAACCACGAGAATGTGAGTCAGCGACGCTAGCCTCTCACCCTGTGGAGCCTTCAAAAATAAATTATACAATTATAAAATATGATTAAAAATATCTATTAAAATATAATAAATAAGTGAATTAAATACATAAACACATAAAACACGTAAAATAGGAATATTATATTATATTTATTGTCAAATTCATAATTAATAATTAAACATGTTAATAATCATTTAAATATCTATATTTTCGTATGTTAATTCTATTTGTATTATATAAGTGATGGAGTAAAAACTTTATAATTGATACTTTTTATTTGATAATTGAATTAATAATAAATATTTTGCTAATCATTAGAAATAGAAGAGGAAAATCAACAGGTGCATTAACTATTACCTCCTTTAGAACGATTAAATTTCCGTTAAAAGGCCGGAATCGATTTATTTGCCAGGTTTGTATCTCTCACCAATCAACCCCTCCCTCCCTCTCTATCTCTCTCTCTCTGTCTCCCAACCCCACCCCTCCTTTACCTAGTTGATGACTTTTGTGGCAAAAGTCAAAATGGTTTGTGGCCAGTCTCTCCATTTCTTCTCCCATTCTTACTTGAGCAGCTGCGAAACCATGTGCCTATTCAATATTTTGACACCGGATAGGTATCCCGAACCAAAATACACCCCAAAAAGATGATCACACACGATGAGACCATTGAAAGTCAAACCTCGGGCCATTACTAACAATCGGCCCATTTCAAAATAGTGAAAGAAATTGCATTGAAAGCCGCGTGCTTGAGGTTTTTCCTAAGCAATGGCCCGTAACCACTAAATATTTCTCTAAAGTCGTTTTTCAACTTTGAATATCTAACTAATTGTAGTTTTGGGTTGAAAGAAAAGTTGACATTTGAAAAAATAAAAAATGACTAAGGGAGGAATCAGCAACCACTTAAAATAGATAATCACTAAGTTTCGAAACGTTTTCAATAAAATTGAATAATTTATGATATGTAATTATATATATTTTTTTAATGTAATATCAGACCAATATAAATTCTTCATTTAGTCAAATACTACTATATAGATTTTTAAAATTCGAGTATCATTTGAAAGATTTATGAAAGATTAAAAAAATATATTTATTTTATAAAATGTTTTATTTTTCAATTTAATTATTTCTCGAATGATACCATCAAGAATACAATACAATTGTGCAAATATTCTAAAATAATCTTTGATACTTTACAGCAATATGCCAGAACGATTTAAAATTTTACATATATGAACAAGTCCGTTACCACTATCTATTCCTATTTTCTATTCCAGCTAGTGTTTCTATTTCATTTTCAAACCACCTTAATTTAAAATTAATAATTCTGGTCTGTTAAAAGGAAGAAAACAAAAGAATAATTATTTAATAGAATAAATAAATACTAAATTGCTCAATGAAACTAAAATTAAATATATATATATATATATATATATATATATGTATATAATTTTATTATATTATTAAAAAAATAATAGTAAAGGCGCCACGCAGCTTGGGGTTAACGGCATTAACATAGACTAGGTATTTTTTTTATATATAGTCTTTTCTAGTCAGTAAGTCAAATAAAAATTATTTCAAAATAAGTATAATGTAAATAATATAAGTCAATTTAAGTATAAATGTTAATATATACTAATTACATCTATGAGTCACCAATTGAATGTAAAAAAAATTGTAAACTTTTTTGTGTTATGTTATGGAATAAAAAATGATGTGTATCACAAATTGGCTAATAAACATACTTTATTAAATTAATTTAAAAAAATTAACGGCGTTAAGCCACATTCTCAAGTGTCGGACCTGGCAATTTTTCTTCCTGGAGTCTTTGGGACCAAGTCAACCCATCCTCCGAGATTAAAATTGGGGAGCTACTTGATAAAAAGTAGCGCCACCGATGAAGATGATCAAGATAAAGGTTAATATAACTGACTTGATAGGTTCTGTCTTTGTGTAAGATGTATAAAAAAATAAGAGGTTTTATTTATTATTAAAATATAAAAATAAATTTTAGAAGAAGAAAATTTTAATGTTAATATAGAAAAGTAAATTAACATGAATAAAATATTTATAATTAAATTGATTTGAGTGTAGAGTAAAACTGAGATTCTATCCCTTTCCATTATATTTTGATGTGTTAATGAATTTAAACCAAAAACTTTCAACTCAATATAACAAATTTAAATTATTATAATCAACAATTTTTTTTTTTGTTAATTAAATGATTGCTCTTTCTATCTATCTATATATCTCTGTGGTTCTATGGAACTCGAAACTTCTTGGCCGCATCAACCACATTTCTCCAATTCTCCAATAACCTACTTTCTCTCATTTCCCTCACGTCTCTTTCTACCGTCCACCCACAGCGTCCTTGATCTTCCAATCGGACGTTTCCCAATCGACCTCCCCACAAAAATATACAATTCTCCATGCTTTCCTCTCCCATTCAAGCCACGTGCCCTGCTCGTTGCAACCTTCTCCCTTTTATAACCCTAATTATGTAATGAAATGCATCAAATATGATTGCTTTATTATAATATAATAATACAGATTTATAGATGATCATTATTTACTCATTTATTCTAAAATACTCTTATATTTCTAATATATTAAATAAATTTAATTTGATATTTAGTAAAGAAAAATTATTTTTTAAAATTACCAAATTAAATTCAAAAAGATTAAATAATTTTATTTACAAAAATTATAAAAATTAAAAATAAACTATAATAAGTTCTTTAAAAAATTAGTAAGGATATGTGTGTGCTCAAATTTTATTTACCAATTTTGTTTGATTTCTTCATTGATATTTGTTAGATCAGTGCCTTAATTAAATCTTTAATTAGAGTATAATTTACATTTAACTTTTTTGATATTTTTTTTACGTTATAATTTCAAAATATTTTTATTAAAATGTAAAATTATCAAATTTTAAATTACTTTTAAATTTATAAGTGACTAAGAAATTTGTTTATTTTTTTATTAAATATTTTATTTTCCTATTAAATTTTTCATTTAATAATTTTCTATTAAATGTTATTAATAAAATATATTCATTGATTTTATCGATTAAATGAAATATTAAAATAGAATTCTATTCTTCTTTAATTTAATAAATTAAATTCGGTGATTTGCACGGTGTGCTGCTTTCATTTTTCATGCTCGTGGATGAGAATATTTCATGGATTGCATGTGATACAAAATTTCGATTAGTTGATTTTTTTTTTAAATGGAAGTGACAACGATACGGGAAAGTGTTCAAAGGCCAGTCAGGAAACATTCATTCGAAAGAGGTGGCTTATAATGTCAGATCAATGACGAGGCAGTTTGTAAGTAAACCCAATTGTCCGAATAAAACGAAACAAACAGACAAACGAGGAAAGGAATTCGTTCCGAGTTCCAACAGTGAAGAATGTATTTCCGAAACGTACACCTTGCTTTAAATGATATTGAAAAATATTTAGTTATACTCATCGAACAATATCATTTAATTATAGGAAATATTGTTTTTTTACAAAATCAACCTTTGTCTAATAATACATGATGATTTAAATGTATTTATTTTTAGGAGAAGCAGGTGTTAAAGTTTAATATTTATTATTGGTTTTGATGGTAAATTAAATATCGAGAGGGCGACACTATACAACTTGTAAATATCGTCTTCACAAATAATAATAAAAATAAGCTGGAGTGTCTCCACTCGACTATCTCGCAATTTGAGAATTGGATTAAATAACATAATATATTATATTTAAATTAAATTTAATTAATTATCAATTTTAAATAATAAATATTAAACCAGCGCATGTTTGGTTTTTTATTGATGGCACCATGGCACGTGTTGGCGCGTGAGATTTGCAGTGTTAAAAAATTAATTCTGGTACTTTCAGCGATTCAATCAAGCTGAAATTCTATATATAGCAGTTTTATACAATTATTAATCATGTGAAAAATTATCAAACATATATCTTTATTTTTACGGTCACTTTAGAGGAAAAAAAATCAAAACGTTGTAGGTAATGACCCTCTTCCGGTTGAGCTACATTTCTCAAAAGTTGATAGAAAACTATGAATTTTGAATAATGTCCATGTACCAAATTTCATCATTCTAGCTCAAACCGTTTTTGCGTAATCTTGCCTACATACACACACACACACACACACACACACACACACACACAGACATTTTTCTCAACCTTAGTGAAAATGATTCAGGAACCTTCAAAACGTATAAAAACATCAAAATCTCAACATCGAAAATTTTTGTGATCGCAATACTATCTCTGGCGAGATAGTAATAATAAAGAAATTAAAGAAAAAAAAAAGAATTATAATCGAAAATTCTAAATCTCAGAATCAGAAATCAAATTCAAAATTTAGTTTTCCAAAGAAAGAAAAAAAAAATTAACTTTATGATATTTTTCCCTAAATCAAAAAATTCATATAATATTGAAATATCATTCATTCATAATATATATATACATGGTATATTTAATACTTTCAAAGTAAATTGTACTTAAAATAGTTTACAAGTACTTATCTTTGTATAACAATATTATTTATGATTATCAATTAAAATTAATTTATTATTTAATCATCACTATACAATTAATATTAATTAATTCATACAATAATGAAAATTTATTAATGTTATTATTATTATTATTATTTAATATTATTTTATATTAAAATTACTTGATTTGAATGTAAAAATTATTAAATTGGTTTAATTACTTGATTAATTAGATCGAATTAATTTCAATTGAAAAAAAAAATTTATAATAAATTAAAATAGAAATTTAATTTTATAAGATTTATTATATTGTTTTTACTAACTCGGCCAGAGATAGTATTGCGATCACAAAAATTTTCAATGTCGAGATTTTGATGTTTTTGTACGTTTTGAAGGTCCCTGAGTCATTTTCACTAAGGATGAGAAAAATGTCTATGTTTATGTGTGTATGTAGACAAGATTACGCAAAAACGGTTTGAACTAGAATAATAAAATTTGGTACTCGCGCATTATTCAAAATACGTAGTTTTCTATCAACTTTTGAGAAATGTGGACAAGAAAATAAGGGAATATTAGGAAGTGGGTCATGTATTATTTTTTTTCCTCCAAACTGACCATAAAAATAAAGATATATGTTTGATAGTTTATCACATGATTAAAAATTGTATAAAACTGCTATACATAGAATTTCACCTTGATTGAATCGCTGAAAGTACTGGAATTATTTTTTTAACACTGCAAATCACGCGCCAGCACGTGACGTGGTGTCATCAACAAAGAGCCAAACTCGCGCTGGTTTAATAAATATTATTTATTAATTTTAATTTATAATTTATAATTAATTAAATTTAATTTAAACATAATATATGTTATTTAATCCAATTCAAATTGCGAGATAGTCCAGTGGAGACACTCCAGATTTTTTAAGATTTAAATTCAATTAAAGCAAACAACCTTCACATTTATTTGTTTATGAGAGTATAATTTAATATTTTAAATTTATAAATTTGATGAGACTTGATCCTATGTCATCAAGTCTAGTAACTCAACAATATATCACTGATTTGATTAGAATTAGGAAAATAAGTTATATGCTTTTATAAAAATAAGGACAGTCAGTCCTCTTGATATTTTGACATTCAGAATTTTTAATTCTCTAATTGTAATTTGTAATTTTATAATTAGATTTAATTAAGAGAATATACAAATATAAAAAATCAAAATTTCAAAATTATTTAAAATATTATTTTTTAAAAGAATTTACTGGTCAGGTCCAGTCACACATTTATTGAATTTCGTCAATATAAAAAAAAATATATTAAATAAAAATATTATTAAAAAAAAAAAACGATAAGGAAAAGAATGTTAATAAGGAAGATGAATCATTTTTTTTCCCCTATTCTTGAGAATTTTATTTATTTTAATATCCAATGTCATGGTCAATTTTAAACTGAACGATATATAATATTGAAAAATTCCCTCCATTGAAAAGATTTAACCTGGATTTTCTAAAGTCTAATATTTATAATTTTTTAAGAGTATAGAAAGGAGGGGAGTGTATGAGGGAGAGGGGGTGTGGTGGGGAGGTTTCTTTTATACCTGAGCCGATTCTTCAAACCGCAAGTCACAACATGGCTTTGTGTCGCCAGCAACATGTTGCCATTGTGATTGCCATTGTGACATTCAACTTCTCTTGTAAATATTATGCCACCCATACGAGAAAGACCCTTAAGATAGAAATGGGGAATAAGATGAGGTTTATTATATGAAAGAAAAATATAACCAAGGAAAAAAAAAATGGGGGATGTAGTGAAAAAAAAAAGTCGAGAACTAAATACAGATCCGCAGACAAATAAATGCCCCAGGGAGTGGCTTTTGTCCCATATTGGAGATTTATGCTCCAGGTGGGATATCATCCTGGCTAAATGGCTCCGCCAGCTATCATTCTATCCAGGAAAAGAAGAGGACTGTCATTTCGAAATGTTAATGTTGCTGCTCTCATAAAAATATAGAAAAATCATAAAAGAATTCCATAAGCGACACTTAAGCATGATAAATTATTAAAAAAAAAAAACAATCCACCTAAAATGTTATACAAATGTTGAAAAATGTCGAAAGTATCTCATTCTGCAAAGAAATTACTTAAAAGTATTAAAAGTATTATTGTAAGTAAATATAAATAAAAAAACAAGATCTTGAATTTACTATTTCAATTTTGTAATGGTCATCGACCAGAAACATAAACGAAACGAAGAATCTATTATTTTTATTCAAGTTATACAAATATTAAATTAATAAAATTATAAAACTTTTTTTAAGAGAAATAAATGATGGTTTCTGGATCAGATCATTATCAAATTATCATTATAGGTTTAAGTGGGAAAAGAAAGATTAATAAAAGATTTACTGTATTGACGACAAAACCAATCAAAGCGGTCATTGAGTAAACAAAGAATTCCTTGGCAAGATAATCTAAAATCTGATAAGAAATAATTAAGAGAGAGAGAGAGAAAGAAAAAAAGAAATGTCTAAAAGTGATAGTGATTGTTTTTTCCCAAAGAATTATATATGAAATAGTATTAACTAGAATAAAGTTAATATCTAAATACAGAGAATGAGAGTTGACTCAGATTAAAATTACACCCTCCATTCCAAAAGAAACCGAACTTTTAAAAAAAAAAAGTACCACTAATGCCATCTGTTGTAATATTTTACCCGTAGATGGCTTAGTCCTTCATTGACAACTGGTAAAAATTTTGTGACATTTGGATGCATACAACAAAAGTTATTGCGTTTCAAATGTCAGTGTGTTTTGTACATCGGTTGGAAACTGACTTTCAAACAAAGAGCTGCAATTGATTTTTGTGTTAAACTTGATAAAACTTTTACTGAAACGCACCAAATACTACAAAATGCATATGGTGATGATTGTCTATCCCGTACAAGAGACAAAGGCAAAATTTTATCCTCATATTTTACAATATGCAACCAAGAACTGTTGCTTTGTCAAAGTGGTTGTATAATTTCCAGGGGAAAAAAAATAAATCAAATTATATAAAATTATAAATATTTTTTTTTGTGTTTAGTTTATTCTATAAACTAAATAATTTTTCACTCTTAATCTTATATATTAACATTAAGAATTTAAATAGTATATAAAAAACGTTAAGGATGTGTTAAATGATTATCTTATTTGCTTGTTTATATTTATGTTGTCACCTAAAGTGATTGATTGTCAAAGGATATCATAGATCGTTTATATTTCTTTAAAGTTCTTAATTAAGTGACAGATAAGAAAAGGATACCTCACAACTTCACTCGGGTGGTGTCTATGTATACATAGATGTATAATATATGTATTATATATAGGTATATATATAAAGAAAAAAATTAATGTAATGTTTGGAAATTAATAAACCGATAACGATATCTCCCGCCCTTCTGTAGTCATGTAAAATTAAAATATCCGTTAGGAGTGTGATCACTTTCTTTTCGGCCATCCATCATATTGGTAAGGCCCCTGGGAACCTTGGGATGACACCCGAGATCAGACATACAACGATTGCTATTCAAACGGCTCCAATTTTTCATGCCCGATCGCATTCAACTTGCTTCACGTGTCGTTGCCTCAATATTTACCCATTTCAAATGGAGCTGCACTAAGAAGGTAAAGAGGAAAGAGAGAGGGAGAATCAAAAAACACCGTCATAGCTCTGGTAATAACGTTTAGAATTCTATTGATGTTTTACATCCCACAGATAACAAATATAATTCATAAAAAGGAATCCCTACCCTAAAAAAAAACTATCTATTCATAATCAGGGATACATTTGTATATAAACATAAAAAAAAAAATGAAAATCACCAATATTTATTTTTGGATTATTTATCTTGCTCCTCTTTCCTTTATTAAATATAATATATAGAAAAACGTTATTTTTAATATTATTTTTTTTTTATTAAATCCTTAGTATATTTTTTAAATTAATCATATTGTTTGTCTATTATATTAATTAAATTTGAAAATTATTTAATAATTAAAAAAATGTTATATAATGTTATCGTAATTTTATTTTTTAAATCGAATAAATTTCAATTTTTGTGTTTTAATTGAATATTAGATAAATAATATCAATATCTATCAATCTATATATATTATATATATATATATATCTTGTATAATATAAAAATGAATCGCAAAATGTGTTGGTAAGCGCATAACTCAATAACTAAAAAATAATAATTTTGCCAATTATTTTTCTTAAATGTTCGTTGAAGTCCAAATATGGTTATTCTGGTTAGAAAAAATCAAATAATTGCCGGGAAAATCATAAAAACAACCCTTTTCTGTTTCTCATACGTTACCATGGCAACCGATAACAACGAATTTCAAATTTGACTCTACATTTTAAAAAAATAGTAGGCAAAGAAAAGAACTTTTAAAATTAAGTCAGGTAGGGTCATCTGATTTGTTAAAATTACAAAACAAAGTTAGGGAACCTAAAATTAAATAAGTCCGAACCGACCGACGGTTTGAAATAAATTAATTTCCAGCTACAGAAACAATTTCAAATAATTTTCATATATCTATTAATGTAATAAAAAACAGATATGGATACATAAATAATAAATATAAACATTTTTAATTTTATTTTATTTATAATATATATATATATATATAAAGGTTATTATTATCTCTTTTAATTTTTAAGATTATAGGAATAAATAATTTTAATTTTGATCTGGATTTTCAAGTAAGATTTTAATATGGGTGGACAACATAGGAAGGGACGTGAGAGAGATGAGGCATGGTAGGAGCTCAAGATTATAATATAAGAAAAGATATAAGGAGGCGCTGGCTGTGTCGTCATGAATGGCTGGATGACATCATATAATTTTAAATCAAGAAAAAACTAATAAATATGATTTTTCTCGAGAATAAAACCACCACAAAGTGCATGATCCGTGGTGATATGTAAAAAATCTCCATATGTGAAATTTGGTGCGAAAATAACCCTTACCTTCCTATCGTCGATCGCTAACCACTTCCGGTTTCCGGATTTGCTTCAATAATTGATCAATTCATCACACTTCCGGTTTCCGGATTTGCTTCAATAATTGATCAATTCATCACACTGATGCAATGAGTAAATATACCAAATTTGATCAAAATCCGTTGAGCCGTTCAGGCTGTACACATCTATACGGACGTAAGGACAGACGGACGGACGGACGGACAGACATCATGCTAAAAATACTTTTTCTGTTAAGAAAATGCATGAGTCGTGGAGATATGTTAAAATCTCCACATGTGAAATTTGGTGTGAAAACAATACCTCCCTTACTATCGTCGGTCGGTAAAAACGATTAATTGAGTCTGTCGGAGAGAGAAAATAGGGTTTTTAAAGATAGGGTCTTACATGCAGCAGGTCGCTCTACTGAGACAGAAGAAGAAAAAGAAGAGAGGTTATATATAAATTTATATAAATATTTTAGTAAAAATTTATGATATATAAGTATATATATAAAAAAAATTATCAGAATGAGCAAAATAAATAAATAAAATAAATATAAAAAATTTAATAATAAAAATTAAAAATAATTTATTAAAAACTAATAAAAAGTAAAAAAAAAAACAAGCTACAGTATTTATTTATTTTATTATTATTATTTTTTTTTTCTTTTTTTTTTTTGTTAGAATTTCTAATGAATTCAACCAATTCACTAGTAAGTGAACGTGTTCTATTATTCGTTTTGTTAGTGAACCTATACATTCCTTCAGGAAAAAAAAAACGAATCTCCTTTGATTCGTTGAACAAATTGTTGTAACAGTGAATAAGCAAGCATTTAGTGGGCTTGTTATTCCTCATCGTGTGTTGTATATACGCGCCCAACTGAGTCCCCCTTCCACCATAAAATAATATATATATATATATAAACTTGACCCGCGCTGATTAAAACGGTGACACAGCACAAGGTTCGTCTTCACAAGAATCCTGATTTTCATCAAGTCACCCTCTCACACTCAATTAGTCCTTCACGCATTAAAAATAGATCCTTTTTTCATGACTATGTCCAACAAAATGTGCGTATATATATATATTATATACATATACATATATACATATATTACAGTGTATGTGTATTTGTGCTCTCGGTTGTAATTATGCAAAAACATCTTCATTAAGCGATGCTCGAGAGATTTAACGACCAAAGGTTCATTAGTCCCGATGCGGATTATATTAATAGAAGAGTGTTCAATTGATTGCATTCGAGAGATTTCGTGGATTGGGGTTTGGGGCGGACAGGACGGACAGCGTATGTGGGGGAATTGGGGAGGAGGTGAATCAGGAATTAAAAAAAAAAAAAAAATTAGAATCATTGATGATTTCTATTTGAGTAGTTTAAGTAGTTTTGTTTAAAATAATGATATCATTAAAACTTAGTTTTACGAATATTTATATGGTAAATGTATAGAAAGTTTTTTTATGAAGTCAATCGGGAATAAGTAGAAAAGTATAAAACATTAATAAAAGCGGAAAGATTTTTTTTTTTTGTTGATTACTTTCCAATAAATTTGAAAGCACAAGTTAAGTAATTTGTTAAATCATAAAAAAGTACTTCATTTATTATCTTAATCATATATATATATATATATATATATATATATATGTAATCCCCATACTAACCTTACCTAGAGACTGCTTATAGTTATCAGCGACTGCTCTTTAATTTATAAGTCATAGATTAATATTAAGGATTAACTGAATTCAGATTATTTAATTCTATTATTATGGTTAGAAGGATGAAGGACAACTGTCAGTATTACGAGGTTATAAATACCTGTTTTATTAAACAATTAATCAATTAAACATTATATACACAAATATAAATAATAATAATACAATATTAATCATTATCATAGTAGTTATCTGTAATCTGAATTCAGTTAATCCTTAATATTAATCTATGACTTAAAAAGTAAAGAGCAGTCGCTGGTAACTACGATAAGCAGTCTCTAGGTAAGGTTAGTATGGGGATTACACACATATATATTAATTTAGCAAGCATCAGATTATTTTCAATATGATATCAAATAATTAATAAAATCTTTTAATATAAAATAACTCTCCCATTTGATTGAACAAATTTTTAGGGGTGAAATAAATCTGTATGGAATTTAAAAAAGAAGTATTTTTGAAAAAATCAAATCAAAATAAAAACAATAAAGGCTTAAGACTTACCTAGAACTTCCGGTTGACTAATGATAAAGTCACTCCCTAACGAGCTTCAGAAGGAGACGGACGTCTTTAACATAAGCTCCTTTAATGATGTTATTTCATTAGTGTTGAAAGTGGTTAAAAAAAAAAAAAAAAGTTGCGATTAACACAAGATTGTATACTATTGGATTCAAATTGATAGTGCTTATTAAACACCTTTTGAATGATTTGATCCTTCATGACTTTTTGTTAATGGGAAATCCATTTGAAGCTACTGGAACCTATTAAGATAAGTTCAAAATATAATCTATTAGCACTAATAGAAGTAAAATTACTTATACTAAACTGAAAAAAATTATTTTTTAATATTTTTGAATATATTGAGTTTTAATATAAATTTAATATATATATTCTAATAGAAATAATATCTTTTAACACAAATAAAAAACAAATAACACAAAAAAAAAAAAAAAAAAAAAGGAAAAATAAAATAAAAAAGAATAAATAAATAAATATATAAATATATATAAAAAAAAAAACCTTTCACTATCCAAGGCCTCCCCCTCCCTGTTAGTCACACCGACGGGCCGCGGTGTGTGAAGATTTTCCTTCCCTAAATCCCAAACCTTTTATAAAATGCCACCAACTTGTGCATATTGCAAATTGTTCTTTTCAAACGAAAAATACAATTGCCAAAAATGTGGAAAGAACTTCCATGCCAAATGTGCTATTGAACACAGTCTTTTCCATAAAGAGACTAATACAGGCAAGACTCCAGAGATAATAGATGATGATGTAACTTCTCCTAACAAGACTACTGCAGAAGAACCTACTATTACACCCGACCTTGATGACAGTTGGCAAACTACAACACCAAGACAGAAGAAACGGCAGAGACAAAGTCCCGATACAATTAGAAGTGTTAAACAGAAGACAATAATTGATTATATTACCCCCACCAATCCAAAAAACACTTTTAGTACCTCAAATAAATTTCAAGTCCTTTCCAACTTACCACTTAATGATCCCCTACCTCCTACACCTATTCAGCCAAATAAACCTCCCCCAATATTCATACCTCACGTTACAGACTACAATAAAATGACTGACAATTTAACCAGAGTGGCTCTAAACGGCTATTTCTGTAAATTGACAAGTAAAGACGAAATAAAAATAAATCCTAAGACACCTAACGATTATCGAGCCATCATTAAAATGCTAGACATTTCAAAAATAAGTTATTTTACATATCAACCAAAAAGTGAACGAAACTTTAGAATTGTAATTAAACAACTTCACCCCTCAACCGACACTAACGACATAAAAAAAGAAATTGAGGATCTTGGTCACTCTGTGGCTAATATCTTTAACATTAGAAAGAGGACTACTAAAGACCCACTTCCCATCTTCTTCATAGACTTAAAACCTGCATCTAATAACAAGGACATATATAAACTGCAATTCCTTTGCCATAGTAAAGTTGTGATAGAACCTCCCAAAGCACAACGTGATATCCCTCAGTGTTCGCGTTGCCAAAACTACGGTCACACAAAGGCATATTGTAGACTAAGACCTCGATGTGTAAAATGTACTCAAGACCATTTGACAGCTGACTGTAACAAAGACAAAAGCACACCTCCGGAATGTGTTTTATGTGGGGACTCACACCCTGCTAACTATAAAGGCTGTGAACATTATAGGAAACTACTAAAAACCAAATATCCTTCTCTCAGACCTAAACAAGTACAAGTTAAACCACAGACCGTCAAAGTAACCCAGCCTATTGAAAACAAATTACCAACTCAGACTACTTCCCCCATACAAAAAACAAAACTCTACTCACAAATAGTGGCTTCCAAACATAATGGTAATAATGAACTTCCCATGACCAGTACCGACAATACTACTACTAGACTTGAAAACATGTTGACAAAACTAATGGAACGCATGGACACTATGCTTAACCTATTAACCACCATAATTACCAGATTCCCAAATGGATCGCTCCCTTAGGATTGCCTTATGGAACGCCAACGGTCTTATGAGGCATTCCGGGGAGTTAAAATGCTTCCTAATAGACAAAGACATCGACATAATGTTGATAACAGAAACACACTTTAACAAAAGAAGTTATCTTAAAATCCCCAATTACACAATGTATACGACAAACCACCCAGACGGAACCTCTCACGGAGGATCAGCCATTATAGTTAAAAACTGTATTAAACATTACGAAAACTCTAGTTTTGACAAAGACTATTTACAATCGACATCAATTAAAATTACTGACATAAATGGACAAATTACAATCTCAGCTGTATACTGCCCACCAAAACATAAAATCAATCATGATATGTTCGAGGGTTTTTTCGAAACTCTCGGGCAAAGGTTTATAGCTGGAGGGGACTATAATGCAAAACACACAGACTGGGGTTCTAGACTAATTACACCAAGAGGGAATTGCCTTCTCAAAGCAATCAACAAAAAAAGACTTAGAACACTGACTTCAGGACACCCTACTTACTGGCCAACAGATAGAAACAAAATTCCTGACCTAATTGACTTTTTTGTTACGAGAGGGCTAGATCCAGGGCTTGCTAAAGTGGAGAACTGTCTTGAACTCTCGTCTGATCATTCACCGATACTTATGACTTTTCCTTCCCAAATATATCCCATAAGAAAAGACATATACATAACAAATAGAAGTACTAACTGGACTTTATTCACAGAGACATTAAGTAAAAACATATCACTAGACATTCCACTTAAAAATAAACAGGATATTGACAAGGCAATTCAAAATCTCACTAAGCTCATTTGCAAAACTGCTACAGACTGCACACCGACTTACTTTCAGAGAGAGTACAAACACAAGATTCCCCCTAACATAAAACATTTAATTGACAAAAAAAAAACACTAAGACGACAATGGCAACTACATAGAGCTCCAACAATTAAGACACAATTAAATAAACTTACAAAGGACATTAAGAGTCTTCTGGCCATCGATAAAAATCAAGGTATCCAGAATTTTCTTAAAAATCTTACTCCCGACATTGATACTGACTACTCTCTTTGGAAGGTAACCAAAAAACTTAAAAAACCCATTACTAGAATCCCCCCCTTACGTAGACAGGATAACAGTTGGGCCAGAAACGACAATGAGAAGGTGGCTACCTTTTCTAAACACCTGATAAATGTCTTTACTCCACATCCCCCTACAGACAATACCGACGAAAACTTCCAATCAATTCTAAATTTTGACACTCACAACTATACTATGACAAATTTTAAAAAAATAAAACCTTCAGAAATTAAACAGTTTATACGACAGACCATTAAACCAAGAAAGGCTCCAGGAAATGACCTAATTACTGGTAGAATGATAAAAGAACTGCCTGATAAGGCAGTTCTTTTGATAAGCTATATTTTCAATTCAATTATCAGATTAGGTTACTTCCCTAACAAGTGGAAAAACGCAGACATCTTAATGATTCTGAAGCCTGGCAAGACACCAGAGGAGGTAATCTCCTACAGACCCATAAGTTTGCTGCCGACTCTGTCCAAGCTGTTTGAGAGAGTGCTATTGGGGAGGCTTAAGCCTTTTCTTGATACTAATAACGTTATCCCTGATCATCAGTTTGGTTTTAGAGAGGGGCACGGCACGATTGAGCAGATACATAGAATCGTTAGGGTCATTAATGACGATCTAGAAAATAGGAGATTCTGCTCGGCTGTGTTTCTGGATATCTCGCAGGCTTTTGACAGGGTCTGGCACGAAGGGCTACTCCTAAAAGTTAAGGGTATGGTTCCCTTAATCTATTACAGGGTAATCAGATCTTATCTTACGGGAAGGTCCTTCCGAGTGAGGGTGGGTGACTCTTATAGCTCTGTCTGTCCCATTAGATCTGGGGTTCCGCAGGGTAGCGTACTGGGACCTTTTTTATACCTACTATACACACACGACTTACCCATTGGACCACAAACGACTGTAGCCACCTTCGCCGACGACACTGCTGTACTTGCCTCACACGCGGACCCAACAACTGCGTCTGCGATTCTCCAACAAAATCTAAATCTAATTAAATTGTGGCTTCACAAATGGAGAATCGTAGCTAATGAAGAAAAGTCAGCACACGTGACATTTACACTAAATAAAGCGACCTGCCCGGCTGTTGAACTCGACAAAAAAATCCCAATTAAAAAGACAGTAAAATACTTGGGTATGCACTTAGACAGAAGACTGACTTGGGAAATTCACATACGGACAAAAAAAAAACAATTACAATTAAAACTACACAAACTATACTGGCTGATAGGACGCAAATCTAAAATGACTTTAGACAACAAACTATTGGTATACAATATGCTGATCAAACCAATATGGACATATGGTATTCAATTATGGGGAACAACGAGCAATACTAATATGTCCATAATACAGAAATTCCAAAACAAGACACTGAGGGCAATGGTCAACGCTCCATGGTACATATCTAATAAGATAATCCATGGAGATCTCAATGTTAAAACTGTGGCGGAGGAGGTGCAGTTAAACAGCATACGCTACCTCAACAGACTTCAAAACCATGCTAACGACAAAGCGAGACAACTTACTGACACACAAGGACTAACCAGAAGACTAAAAAGACTTAGACCTAACGACTTGATACACGACAGACTCAATTCTCCTTCGACTAATGGGCCGACGGATTGATCCAAGTGAATCGCTCCATCTTCTCTACTTGTCCTCATAATATCCTCAACACCTATTTTCCTTTCTTAATCCTGTCTTGTCCTATCCCCCTCCCATTAATATCTTTCTTTCTTGATCCTCCCCTCATAATACTCCTCTATTAATTATTGTATATATTTTATGTATATATTGAGTTTTAACCTGTAAATGTTCTTCTATTGCCTCAAATAAGGCAGATGTGGAATTAGTGTATTTTTGGAAGTTAAATAAAAAAAAAAAAAAAAAAAAAAAAAAATGATAAAGTATCTTTCTCATTATATTTCAGATAAAAAAATTTAAAAGCATATACACATAAAGATATATATACTAATAAATAGTATAAATATTTTATAAAGGAATTATTTATAAATAAAATCTTTGTATATAAAATATTTTATTTCAAAAAATCTATCTACCATCCAACTCCTACCTTCTCCTATCTCTTTCACGTTCCTTCATACATTGTCCACCCACGGCGTCCTTGGACTTCCAAGTAGACGTTTCCCAATCAGCCTCTGCACCAATCTATTTTTCGACATTCTTTCCTCTCCCATTCTAGCCACGTTCCCTGACCATCGCAGCCTTCTCGATTTTATAACCCTAACTATGTATGGAAATGCATAGAAGTCATGCAATTCCTATTTCTAAAAATAAGAAGCAATAAGAGTTAATATGAATTATTTAATAACAATCCAAGTGCATCTAACGAGGAAACTCAAAATCATTGGGGGAATCCCAAAATGCTCTGAGCCAGCTTGCGCTCTGCCAGAATCTGAATCTAATACTTATACATTTGACAATCTAAAGCATATATGTGCCACTCAGAAGCCAAACGGATTAATTGCAATTTTTAAAATTTTGCTAATAATATAATGTAATGTAATGAAATCTGCAACATATGAAGTGAATAATGAACTTGATAATCTTAATATTGTAATGCAATATACATTTTTCTGTAATCAATAATCCTGAATTTCTTACAAGCTGTGAACTTTGGGCTTCATTTTCTCAGTTTGTTTACAATGTTCAGTTGGAAACAATGAAAATAACAATGAAAATCAGTAAAAACAATTATGAAAAAATGAATATTTTAAGAAACTCGTATCTAAATTGTATTTTTTCAATAAAATAATTGTTAATTCATTAAAATAAATAAACATAATTGAAATATACAATTACTTTGTTTAGGAAATACAATATTATAACATTATTGAAATAGTCTTTCAAAGACAATATCCACAGTTAATGGTAGAGAAATTAACAAATTCGAATGAACTACTAACCGATTCTCTTGAGTAATTATAAATTTTGTTTATATTGTTATTATTAGTATAATAGTAAGTAATATGAATATTATGGAAAGTTCGTTTTAATTGCAAATTTTGTTGTTTTTGATGCTTGGTTGATGCATATTATCCTGTCATCCATAATTGATAATGAGTTTGTACTGATTTTCATTGTTTCCAACTTGAGAATTAAATGAAATGAAATTATAAGTTTATTAACTTTAATTTATTATTTATTCAAATAAATGTAAAAACAAAAATAATTTGATCATAATTGGTTTTATTAATAAATATAAAAAAAATGCAATTGAATAATATAAAATTTATTATTTTAGCAATAAATAAGTAATTTATTATGAAATAATTTTGTTTAATTCTTACTTTTAGATATTTACAAAGATATATATATATATATCTTGGTGGCTCTAGGAAACTCGAAAGTTCTTGGCCGCAGCAATAAATAAGTGACCTTATCCTGAGCTACAATTATGTCCTTTCTACATTGTACGCCCATCGCGACTTTGGTATTCCAATATATGTATTTAAACAGGAACAATATACATAAGAAAGAGTAATTCTATAAAAAAAATGTGGAGTGTCTCCACTCGACGACTATCTCACAAATTTTAATTGGATTAAATAACATATATTATACTTAAATTAAATTTAATTAATTAAATTATAAATAAAAATTATTAAATAATATTTATTAAACCAGCGCGTGTTTGGGTCTTTGTTGATGGCACCACGTCACGTGCTGGCGCGTGATTTGCAGTCAACATATTAAAAAATTAATTTCGGTACTTTTAGCGATTCAATCAAGCTGAAATTCTATATATGTATAGTAGTTTTATACAATCTTTAATAATGTAAAAAACAATCAAACATATATCTTTATTTTTACGGTCAGTTTAGAGGAAAAAAAATTAAAATGTGGTAGGTAATGACACACTTCTGGATGAGCCACATTTCTCAAAAGTTGATAGAAAACCACGAATATTGAATAATGCCCGTATACCAAATTTCATTTTTTCTAGCTCAAACTGTTTTTTCGTAATCTCTTCTACATACAAACATACCCACACACACAGACATTTTTCTAAACCTAAGTGAAAATGACTTCAAATCGTATAAAATCATCAAAATCTCGACAACGAAAATTTTCGTGATCGCAATACTATCTGAGATTGTCAAAAATTTGGTTTCGGAGAATAATATATATTTATACTAAATAAGTTGTATAATATATATTTATACTAAATAAGTTGTACTACATATTTAGAAAATACAAAAATTATACATTAAATAATTAATAATTAATTAATTAATAAAGTAAATAATTGATTAATTAAAAAAAATAATTTAATATTTAATTTAATTTAAGTCTCGACTTTGGAATTTGGAAAAAGAAATAAAAAAGAAAGTTCACATTATAAAATAATTAAAAAAAAAAATTAAGGTTTTTGTTCTGGGTGACTTTTTGAATCAGCTTAAGGTGCTTTTGATTTTTTGGATTTCGAAATGAGTTCGCCACATTCCATATGGGTGGATCGCCCATGCTAATCGAAAAGAACCTACACTCAAAAGGTAACCAACAATTTGTTCCATTAGGCTATTCCCATTTAGAAACTGTGCTAAATTACCTTCCCGAATTGCCGCTCATTTGATTCACACTCTCAGCAATACTAAAAGGCATTTTTCAGACCTGGCAGGTAATTCATGTTCATCATACAATTTATGCAATCCTTTCATTAATATATTGACACTTGTCTTATCCACTTACATTTTTTTATTTATTAGTTCTAATCTAATTTATGGATTAGTAGGATGAGAACATGCATCCATCGATGAAAGTAGAGGAAAATCCCTAACATCAAAATAATCTAAAGATTAGCCACCCTCCAAGAGAATAGTCAATAATTCAATTCAAGTCAACATTTAGTAGTATGATGAAGATTAAAACATAAAATTGAAGTAAAAATAACATATGAGATTTTAAAATTTTAAAATGAATACATTTATATTGAATTAAAACTCAAATCAATAATAAAGGTTGATATTTCTCTCAGATTAGAAAAAGACCAACTCGAATTCTTGAATTGATGTCCCATCATTCTCCCCTGGATAAATAAAAAAATTATGTAAGATTAGACAAGATTTATAACAAAGAAATGAAAAAAAGGATATAAAAATAAATAAATAATATTAATATGATTCAAAAGTTGAATGGATTTTTAAAATTTTATTTTTTTTTTTCTGTGATATTAATTTACAAAAATTCTTTATAAATTAGAAATATTTCGGAAAATAATTATAAATGTGATTTTCATTTTAGTCCCCTGTACTTCCTTCAGAGTTTATATATAATCGAGAGAATATGCTTTGTCTATCTTTTATCTATCGTGTACAAAAGTATTTTTTACTTTAAAATATTAATTTTTATATCACAAAAAAGTAAAGTGATTATTAAATAATGTTCTATATCATTTGGAATGTTCTTGTTACAATTATTTTTAAAAATAGCAAACAGGATCATAAAAAAAAATCTGGAGTGTCTCGCAAATTTGAATTGGATTAAATAACATATATTAATTTAAATTAAATTAAATTAATTAAATTATATATTAAAATTAATAAATAATATTTATTAAACCAGCGCATGTTATCTCTTTGTTGATGGCACCACGTCACCTGTTGGCTCGTAAGATTTGCAGTGTTAAAAAATTAATTCCGGTACTTTCAGCGATTCAATCAAGCTGAAATTCTATACACAGCAGTTTTATACTATTTTTAATCGTATGAAAAATTATCAAATATATATCTTTATTTTTAAGGTCAATTTAGAAGAAAAAAATCAAAACGTTGTAGGTAATGACCCTCTTCCGGTTGAGCTACATTTCTCAAAAGTTGAAAGAAAACTATGAATTTTGTATAATGCCCATGTACCAAATTTCATCATTCTAGCTCAAACCGTTTTTGCGTAATCTTGGTTACAAACATACACACACACAGACATTTTTCTCAACCTTAGTGAAAATGATTCAGGAACCTTCAAAACGTATAAAAACATCAAAATCTCGACATCAAAAATTTTCGTGATCGCAATACTATCTCTCGCGAGATAGTAAAAAACACTGTAATACCATTTGCTCATATAAACGTTTGTCTTCTAAATAGAATCAATATAGAAATAATAAAGAAATAAATCTAAAATATAGAAATTAAATTAATTTTAATCTTAACTTATAGAAGCAAAAGTATTCTATAAGTAAGTAAATATATCGATAGGATGGTATACTGCGCTTTCAATCTCAAATTTTACTATTTTTAAAAATTATTTTTTTATTAATATTTATTAAACATGTTTTCTAATATGTAAATAATAAATTAATAAAAGTGTGTAGTGTCCATTTTAATTTATGAAATAAATTTATCCAAGTATAAAATATAATATTATAGGAGCAAATATTTTACTTATATAATATAAATTCTCAATGTGATATTG
Source organism: Labia minor (assembly GCA_963082975.1). Taxonomy (NCBI): domain Eukaryota; kingdom Metazoa; phylum Arthropoda; class Insecta; order Dermaptera; family Spongiphoridae; genus Labia; species Labia minor. The sequence goes on along the minus strand of OY720350.1, from coordinate 30,367,710 downwards.
ATTTAAAATTTCAATTTTAAATTCATCTTTTACAGAGTCTTTTGACCAAAATGAATGATCTTTCAAGGGAAAATAATTTTCATTAAAGTAATTATTTAACACAAATAACAACAACAAAAGAAAATAATAATTCAATACAGTATTAATAAGATGATTAATCAGATAAGGGAAGTCTTTATCCATTAAGATACCTTCCTATTTTTAAATTATAAATTAGATTTGAGAACAATTGATAAAATATATTAAAATATACAATAGCACAAAAATTTGACCAAGATTTGAAAAATTAAATTTAAGCAAACCTTTTGACTAATAGAAGAAACAAATTTAAACATAAAAAGACTTTTTGCCAGGTAAACATAAAATATTAATATACAAAAATAGTGGTAAGGTTACAAGTTAACTTATTGAGTAAGAAGAATGTGAAATAGTGGCATCTTCATAACACCTCTTCTCACACCGATTTCACATGCAAATGCAAGCATCCAAATATTTTATAATTATTTAACACAACTTCTTCTGTTTTAATTTTTTCCCATTAGTATATATATTCTCTTTTTGAGTAAGAAGAGGTATTTCAAATGTGAAATAGTGGCATCTTCATAACACCTCTTCTCACACCGATTTCACATGCAAATGCAAGCATCCAAATATTTTATAATTATTTAACACAACTTCTTCTGTTTTAATTTTTTCCCATTAGGGTATATCTTCTCTTTTTGAGTAAGAAGAGGTATTTCAAATGTGAAATAGTGGCATCTTCATAACACCTCTTCTCACACCGATTTCACATGTAAATGCAAGCATCCAAATATTTTATAATTTCTTCTGTTTTAATTTTTTCCCATTATGGTATATCTTCTTTTTTCATTGGAAATATTAAACCATATTTAAGTATATTTAAAATTATTCATAGTTCAATCCGATTATGTATGATTAATACTCAAATTCATTTAAATTTTGAAAAATAAACGAAAATTATTGAAAAATAAACGAAAAATTCTCAAAAAAAAACTATTTTCATAGCGAGAACTGTCCTATAAATAAAAATAATTTATGATTTACAAAATATCAGAAACAATTTACAAAATTTTGAAATAATATTAACTTTTAATTTTAATATATTTTGTAATTATAAATAAAATACACCTTTAGATTATATATTAATGACAATATAAATATAAACTTATATAAATAAAATGTAATAATCAAATTTTGATTAAAAAGTGATGTATTATTAAAAATAAAGAGCATTTAATATAAAAAAAATATTGTTAAATTAAATCTTAATTCTTGAATTCTTGAATAATCAATAATTAATAGATGAAGCAATTATATATTTTTATTTAATTTTATTTAATAAAGAAAATGATAAGTAGAAAAATAAAAACTGAATAGTTTATTTAAAAATATTTTAGAATGTTCCAAACTCGATACTTAACGTTTTTTATTTTTATTCTATGGGCATTTTTATATTAATACAATTCCATCTTAAAAAAAAAAAATTATGAGGAAAAGTTACTTAATAATATCCCACACATTTTTTATTGTATGAGTACTTATATCTAGCACAACCCTCCTTTCCCCCCGGACTGATATAAATAACTCGACATTTTTTGGCCCTTGTTCCATGTTTTGAGTTCATATCTGGAATCTAATAATGAACTTTTTTTAATAATAAATGTTCTGATTTATTGCAAATGGTGGAAGGGGCTGTGCAACGTTTTTTACGTTTTCATCCCTCTCTCTCTCTCTTAAAGGGAACCCCCCTCCCACCCGCACGATTCCAAGTAATATCTGAAAGAGCTTGCTTCATCCCCATCTATTTCTTTTTTTTTATATAGCTAGTGAGGATGTTTAGGGGTGGGTTTATATGTAGTTACACTGTTATGTAGTTTTTATTTCACGCGTCAAACTGATTTATTTTTATAGAAGTGACGTCAGAATGAGAGGATCAATTGCCAAATCCATTCCAAGTCATCCTATTTGTTTCGAAACGACCCACCATATTCAAATATATTCCTATTTTTTCAATTTTATTAATTTGTAAATATGATGGGAAAAGAAATTTTCTAGAGAGGGAGGATGGAGGGTTTATTGGACTCGAACCATTCTTCTCCATATGTAAATATATTAATAAAAATACAAATAAAAATCTATATGTACAAAATTATATTTTTTATTCTTTTTAAATACAGAATTATAAAATTGGGAATCTAATATTGTAAATGCAAAAAAAAAAAAAAAATATTGAAAAAAGTGTACTTAGAGAAAAATTTATTAGTCTTCTATCTAAAAAAAAGTTTTTGCATCTTTTAACTAATTGTTCAAATATAATATCAATATAATAGCAATTAGTCATTTTTTAGAACTACTATAATATAAAAAATTCAAAATGAAATGAAATGAATTGAATTTAAAATTTTAAAATAACATGAAAGAAAGAACTTGACCAAATTTTCATGATCATTGCCCGATAAAGGTTCATGATTTGAGTTTTTTACAGAAAAATTATAAAAACTATTTTTTTGAATGAGTGAGAATGGAATTTGAAACGTCATGGTTTTCATTCCTTTACGATAATCTTACGACTTAACTATCAACTTTAGAATAATAATTCACTTATAAAAATTTTTTAATTAATTAAATTAAATTAATATCGGATTTTTTTTTATGATGAACAAGAATAATGAAGCATTTTAACAGATGGATCCTAGGGGAATTTTGGTAAAAACTTTTCCTACTTTTACAAATTGAAAGTAAAAAATAAATAAATAAAAAACAAAATCCTGTCACTTTTAAGATCCTATAAAAGGACAGTCCTAAGTGAGTTAAAGCTGTTGTATTATCAGTACAACGAATCCTCTCAACCTTTATTTGGATCTTCTTGATCAAAGACCGCTCCTTCTTATTTCAAGAATCTTCCCAATTTTGATCTCGATAGACCCCAAATAAAGAAAAAAAACATGCAATCACGCTATTCAAAGTGTTACCGCTCAGGCTACATAACTTCTTTAAAAAATAGATAAATTAATTAATTAATTAAAAATGTCCATCTTTAATTATTTTAGATTTAAATAATTTGCAGTGACAAATCCAATAAATATGGAAAAAAGGTATATTTTATTTTTAACCACCCATATATCCCGTTAATTACATTAATTAATTATTTAATAAATTAATGTTTTATTAGTAGCAGGGAGTATCAACACCCCAAACGTCACATTCCCAGATTGTATCATATTTTTCATATAAAAATAAATAAATAAGTAAATAATAAATAAATAAATTTTAAATTGTTATTAAATTAATTTATTACATTAATTAATTATTTAATAAATTAATGTTTTATTAGTAGCAGGGAGTATCAACTCCCCAAACGTGACATTCCCAGATTGTATCAGATTTTTCATATAAAAATAAATAAATAATTAAATAATAAATAAATAAATTTTAACTTGTTATTAAATTAATTTAATATTAAATAATATATTTAATAATATTTAATAAGTATGTATTTTTTAAAAATTAATTTATAATTTATATACATTATTATATAAATAATGCAAACACGTTGGAGTGATAGCAAATGACAATTGACACTTGTCTAAATCAAATTCTAAATCAAATACACTCTGTTTATTTAACTTAACTAAACATCTATGAATTTACAAAGTGGCAATAAATTAACCTATTGTCCTCTGTCGTGATTACTGCGATGGTGTGTATAATAAAGCCCAATGTATACATTTTGTGAATTGAATTTCAATTATATGACTTAGTTTAATTACCATTATACACTTAAGGTAAATAATTATTAATGATCACGATCTATTTAAATCGACCAATCAGTTCATCAGTCTTGAATTGATAGAAATATTCTTAAAACAATTTAGCTTATAATGTATGTATGATTTGTTTAAGTTTTAAAACTACATAAGAAGGGCAAAAAAGAGGTTTTATCTTTCTTCTTTAAAATAACATTTAAAATCATTTAATTTGCATTTCATTTATGTAATTTATACTGTATAATAATTATAATTTTTAAAGTAATAGATAAAAACAGGTAAGTATCCAGCCAATATTAGGGGTGGCATGGTTCAAGTTGTAATATTTTAGCACCCAAACATATATTAATATAAAAATAAGTTGACCTGTGGCCAGGTCCGAACCGACCGACGGTTTGAAGTAAATTAATTTCCAGCTACAGAAACAATTTCAAATAATTTTAAGATATCTATTAATGTAATAAAAAACAGATATGGATACATAAATAATAAATATAAACATTTTTAATTTTATTTTATTTATAATATATATGCAAGACCAGGCTGTGACATCATGAATGGCTGGATGATGTCATATAATTTTAAATTAAGAAAAAATTAATAAAGATGATTTTTCTCGAGGATAAAACCAATACAAAGTGCATGATTCGTGTAGATATGTAAAAAATCTCCTCATGTGAAATTTGGTGTGAAAATAACACTTCCCTTACTATCGTCGGTCGGTAATTATATATATTGAATCTGGTAAAAAGTTCGTGGTCTTGGTTTTGTAAAATTCAACTTGGTTTTTTATTTTATATAAAAATGAATTTATTTAAACCAAATCTGCGCTATTATTATTGACAATATTTCACCATTTTACAGGTAGAATCATGATGCCATCCATAAATAATTTCTGTGGTTTATACTTCAAAAACTAAATCAAGTGATTTTCACAGGCTTCTTTTGTATCCAGTTTAATTCCATTAAGAGTCTTGAAGTGATCAGAATAAGTGATAGTCAGAGGGTGCCACATCCGGACTATATGAAGGGCACATAAACACTTCCCAACAAAATTCTTGTAATTTTAACGGGTCATTATAGAAATGTGTGCCCATTATATAATGTATATAGGGTAAAGCATACAGTCGTTGACCCCCTTAAGCAACTCCTAGCCAGGGCCGGCGGAAGTGGGCATGCAACGCATGCGGTGCATGTGGGCGCCTCGTTGAAGGGGGCGCCATCACAAAATTCGGATATATACTATAATTTTATTAAAATATAGAATCTACAGAATTAGATGTTAAAACATATATATTCAATTTTTTGTGTACTAAATCCAGATATATTAAATAGTAATTAAAAATTTTAATGTAATTTTAAATATAATTTTAATGATAAAAAACTGTTAAAAAAGTTTTAAAATAATAGGGGGCGCTATGATAAAAATTACATGCGGACGCTGAGGAACTTAGCGCCGGCCCTGCTCCTAGCAGCCTTTAATGCATATCTGGGCAAATTGCGGAACAATCTGTGTCAAATTTGGTTTGTAGAACATAGATATTATGAGCATTTTGATGAATAAAAAAAATCATTTTCTCATGACATTTTCAATAAATTTTAAAAAAATTAAAATTAAATCCTAAAAAATACAGTTATTGGCACCCTTGAAGATATTATTATTTTTTGTTATTCTCATCCTGAAATTTAATTATTATAGATAAAATAAAATAGAAAAATCTGGAGTGTCTCCATTCAACTATCTCGCAAATTTGAATTGGATTAAATAACATATATTAATTTAATTAATTAATTAAATTATAAATTAAAATTAATAAATAATATTTATTAAATCAGCGCATGTTTGGCTCATTGTTGATGGCACCACGTCACGTGTTGGCGCGTGAGATTTGCAGTGTTAAAAAATTAATTCTGGTACTTTCAGCGATTCTATCAATCTGAAATTCTATATATCGCAGTTTTATACAATTATTAATCATGTGAAAAATTATCAAACATATATCTTTATTTTTATGGTCACTTTAGAAGAAAAAAAAAAATCAAAACGTTGTAGTTAATGGCCCTTTTCCGGTTGAGCTACATTTCTCAAAATTTGATAGAAAACTATGAATTTTGTATAATGCCCATGTACCAAATTTCATCATTCTAGCTCAAACCGTTTTTGCGTAATCTTGGTTAGATACATGCACACACACAGACATCTTTCTCAACCTTAGTGAAAATGATTCAGGAACCTTCAAAACGTATAAAAACATCAAAATCTCGAAACCGGGGTAGTAAAAACGTAGATTGAAAATATGGAAGTATAAAAAATTAAAATTAAATGTTGTATAACAAAAATTATTAAAGCTCGAAGAATAAAAAATGTTTAAGTTTTTTATAATAACATTGCCATTTTACTTTAGTAACACATTAATAGTTTTAGACACCATTCTGTTAATAGAGACATAGTGACTTCTGAAATCAAATTTGCATTAAAACACATTGTTTGTATTCAATCAAAATTGAAAATAGAGTTCTATCAATATTACATAATATATTTTATAATTAATTTATCAAATTATAAACACACAAACCATTTCATAAAATAACTTATTTAGAATTATTAATATAGAAAACATAAATATTAAAATTAGTATTAAAATAGTAATTAATTATCCTATCATTACCTTTTTTCAACCAACGTCTTATCTTATTCACTACATAAAAACTAAAGAAAATATTTTATTTTTTATTTATCAATTTCCAATGAATTGGTTAAATTGACGAAATTCAATATTGTTCAATATAATATGATTTTAAAATGTATAAAACTATGTCCCTTCAAGATCTGTCGACCCTTTTCAAAGCTCCAAAGACTCCAAGGTGTCCATCCGGACCTAATTGGGAATCCCTGCTTTAAATCATATTATTTTAAATAATAAAATAATAATATAAATATATCTTTAAATTATGAAATTATGAAAATATTATGAAATAAATGAAATTTTTTATTAGATATAAAATTGTATAAGTATATATTTTAATAATTATCAGGGGTTTTTAGAATTTAGATTTTTAAAATTTATTAATGATGGGACAAGTACGGGCAAGTTCTCTGTACCGAGAAGAAGCTTTATATAAATTCTGTTAAGTGTTTTAGACTATAAATTAATATCTTGGATTGCACAAAACAAGAGAGAATTCTGGTTATACCTAAGAATAATACGAATAATATATCTGTTCTTTTATTATAATTAAAAAAATATGATATGATGAGCTCAATTATAATCTTTCTATATATTCAACAAGAAAATGATGTCTTTTAGTTGACATTTCCATGAAAATTTCTTCAAAAAAAATAAGTTCGGAACGAAACTTGATATTTTAGTTCCTTGTGACCAGAAAAATACCTCATTTTTTTGTGTTGTTGTCTCTAACATAAATAACCTTTACATAAAAGTCATCAATGAAAGTTTTTAAATAGTAACAATTTTATAGATAAAAATGTCTCAGTTTACATAAAAAAATAATATCATCCGTGAATAAACCCAATATTATTCAATTTTTACCGACCGACGATAGTAAGGAGAGGTATTGTTTTCACACCAAAGTTCACATGTGGAGATTTTAACATATCTCCTCGTATCATGCATTTTGTTAACAGAAAAATGTATTTTTATCATGATATCTGTCCGTTCGTCCGTCCGTCTGTCCGTCGGTATAGATGTGTCTGAACGGCTCAACCGATTTTGATGAAATAAAGTGTATTTACTTAATGCATCAGTATGATGAATTGATGAACTTTTGGTGCAAATCCGGAAACCGGAAGTGGTAGTATTAGCGATCGACGCTAGGAAGGGAAGGGTTATTTTCACACCAAATTTCACACGAGGAGATTTTTTACATATCACCACGAATCATGCACTTTGTATTGGTTTTATCCTCGAGAAAAATCATCTTCATTAGTTTTTTCTTGATTTAAAATTATATGACGTCATCCAGCCATTCATGACGTCACAGCCTGGTCTTACATATATATTATAAATAAAATAAAATTAAAAATATTTATGTTATATGCCTATCTGTTTTTTATTACATTAATAGATATATTAAAATTATTTGAAATTGTTTCTGTAGCTGGAAATTAATTTACTTCAAACCGTCGGTCGGTTCGGACCTGGCCATAGGTCAACTTATTTTTTTTAATTGAGATTTCGAAAATAAAAACTCATATTTTTAACAAATTTTAAAATTTCACTTATAAATTAATTTAAAATGGTATTTATATTAAAAAAACAATCACAAAGGATAATAATATTTGAGAAGAATATAAATCGAGGAGTAATCGGGTAACACCTGTTATCATAGGTAAAGGGGCTTAGTTATCACATTAATTTAAATCATATATATATTATTTTTATGAACTTGGTGAGGTTTGGACAAATGTTCTCAAGTTTAGTAATTCAGTATTTTATCACTGAGGTAAGTGTTAAAATTTTATGTTTAATAATATACTTATTTTGTTTTGATTTTTTTAAATGGATTATTAAATTAAAAAAACATAAATATTTCTATTACATATTTTTTTAAATTAGAATAATATATATATATATATATATAAATTCATTATCCTAGTATTTTACTAGCTATTTGGATTAATGAGGGTGTCGTATTAGCCAGTGCCCAGTGATGTTGGCTAGCAATTTACTTGATTTATCCAGTCGGATGTTTTTTGGTCTATTCGATCTGAAGTGTGTATCTCGTTAGAGCATTGATGGCTAATTGCACTAATTTCACGCTCGGCGTTCTCTTGGTTCTCTCTCTCTCTCTCCGGCAGCGCTAATTAACCACCAAACAACCCCTGGAGTCTGCTTCCCTCAGCTGCACAGCCCCTGATCCACTCTACCCTTGTCTTACGATCCAATTCACCGTTTGATCTTTTATTTCAACGGTACAGTTCTACTAAACCAATTGACTTATTTAGAGATTTAAAAAAAAAAAATTGAATTTCACAAACTCCCATACAAGAGTCAATTTTAAAAAAGAGGGATTTTGTAAGAAAATCTATTGATATATGTATATATATATATATATTTCTTCTTTGAGTTATAGAATATACTAAAAAATATATATTACAAGAACATTATTATAATGCATTTATGATATCAAATAATATTTTATCAATTTTTATAACGTTTTTATCATTTTCGCTTCAAGTCTGTCTGTCTCTCTGTCTGTCCTCCTGTCTGTTCGCTCTTATGACAAATTGAAATCTATTTTTCATCAGCTATAAACTTTTGAAAATTCTTATAGATATTTCAATTTATCCCTAGAAGGCATGGAAGAAACATAATTAAATTATAATTAAGTAATTTTAATGTAATTATAAACATTAATTGTTTTAATATTTGAATTTTCATTCACTCCATCTGACGGATAAATTTTGAGTTGGTTTTCATTTTGAAATAAATTCAAAATAATTTATAACATTAAAAGAGAAATTTTTAATGATAATTATAATAAATATATTTTTTTTATATAATTTATAATATACAGGGTATTTAAAACTAAGATTATAGGTAGTAAAATATCAAATTAAAGAAAATATTGGTAATTTTTAAAATTTTTCAAAAAGATTCCTCCATTATCGTATGCAAGAAAACTGTAAGGAAATAACGGAAATACTAAACATCAACCAAATGACAGTTTGAAATAATTTGAACAACATGATATTTAATGGTAAAAAAAACCGGAAACTGTATTATCTATTCAAATCCATATAATGTTATATGTTTTAATTATTATTTATATTATTGAATCTATAATTAAGGTCAAAACTGATCCACTCTAGAGGACCTGTTTTCATACAAATTCAAACATTTAATTAAAACTTGGAGAAAAAAAAAATTACACAGATTATTACATAAATATTTTGTGCAATTTTTTCTAGAAGTTTGTATTAGCTGGGCATGTCCCCGTTGACAATATTCTAAGCGGAAAATTTTAGAAACCCTACTATTTATTCTATACTTTCTTCTATACATAAATAATCACATTGCAAAACTTTTAGATTTTAAATTTGATATATTATTATTAGTTTTGCCAATGGTTAACTTTCATCTAATTTGATAAAATTCAATTGGATTTATTTAAAGGAAAAATTTAAAACGTATTCAAGATTTTATCAAACATTATAATTAGTATATTGGTTTGAATTAAAACAACGATCATACTCTTCTAATACATTTATACAAATCTAATCATTTTTTTAAATAAGAGACTATTTTCATTTTCTTCTTATCTTTCTTTATTGGTTCAACTTCTTTTTTGTATTTTATTTCTATTCCAATTCCATATTCATGGTTGAATATTGCACCAATTTTTTATTTTTTCATTAATAATCATAATTTAATTCATTATAATAATTAATGTTCATTTTGCAAACTCATATCAGATCCCTTTTGTTTATTCAATTTCATTTTCCAATCTAAGTGATTCTTATTAATTTTAATCAAATAATCTAAGATATTTGTTTGTTTGACTTAATAAAAAACGAAAAAAAAAAATCTTCGATTATATTCTATTCTAAGAATGAAGAGCGGAATGTTGGTGGGTAGTGGGTGGTGGGTGAAGGAACAAGTAATCGTAATTTACAAATAAAAAAAATTCCAAATCAGCATTTTCCTTAATAATAATAAAATAATATAAAAAAGATATTGTTTACATTGAATTAAATATTCGGTTTAACGGAAGGTAAATAAATATTTAATAGTTTTTTTTTAATTTGCTATTATTTGATAGGGTAAAAATATGAAAAGAAAAAATGTTTGATTAAACATAAAATAATTTAAAACAAAAATTGGAATTTATTTCAGGTGGATAATCTTTAATCAATAATTATACATATTTCACTGACTTTTGAGAATCTCATCTCATTTTAATCAGTTTAGATATTTATTTGATTTAAGTTATCATATCAATTTAAATCATATATTATAAATTTTTATAAACTTGATAGGATTTGAACTCATGAGCTCAAGTTTAGTAATTCTGGATTTTCTGTAGTATTATTTGGGTTTGAGGCATGGTCTATGACACTCGAGGACGACAGTAGATTTAGAGTAAATGAAAAGGTTAGGATAAGATAGGATTCTTCTCAACATCTATGAGACAAAGAAGGAGGAGGTCACCGAGAAATGATGGAGACTGAAAAAACGAGGGATTGCATGATCTCTATGCATCTCCAGACATAGTCAGGGTTATAAAATCGAGAAGGTTGCGATGGGCAGGACATGTAACAAGAATGGGTGATGAGAAAAATATATTTATGGGGAGACGGATTGAGAAACGACCGGTTGGAATGATAAGACATGGAAGGAATGAAAGAGAGATGGGAGAAAATAGGAGTTGGATGGGATGGATATAGCTCAGGATAGGGATATTTGGAGGAATATGATTGTTGTAGCCAAGAACTTTCGTGTTCCGTAGAGCCACAGAGATAGATAGAAAAGATTAAGTAAAAGATAAAGATAGGTAAAGAGAAACAAATTTATTATAAAACTTCTACTTATTGGGTTTTTAATATTGATTAATAAGGATGAAAAGTATATTTTTTAATAATTTATTTCCTGGTCTATTCTAATATGCAGTTAAATGTAAATTTTAATCATCAAAAAATAAATTTGAATTTAAACTTTGATAATTGTCTATTTTTACCGACCGACGATAGTAAGGGAGGTATTGTTTTCACACCAAATTTCACATGTGGAGATTTTTACAGATCTCCACGAATCATGCATTTTCTAAACAGAAAAAAGTATTTTTAGCATGATGTCTGTCCGTCCGTCCGTCTGTCCGTCTGTCCGTCCGTCCGTCCGTCCGTATAGATGTGTACAGCCTGAACGGCTCAACCGATTTCGATGAAATTTGGTATATTTACTTAATGCATCAGTGGGATGAATTGATCAACTTTTGGTGCAATTCCGGAAACCGGAAGTGGTAGTATTAGCGATCGACGATAGGAAGGAAAGGGTTATTTTCACACCAAAGGAGATTTTTTTATATATCACCACGAATCATGCACTTTGTATTGGTTTTATCCTCGAGAAAAATCATATTTATTAGTTTTTTCTTGATTTAAAATTATATGACGTCATCCAGCTATTCATGATGTCACAGCCTGGTCTTGCATATATATTATAAATAAAATAAAATTAAAAATGTTTATATTTATTATTTATGTATCCATATCTGTTTTTTATTACATTAATAGATATATTAAAATTATTTGAAATTGTTTCTGTAGCTGGAAATTAATTTATTTCAAACAGTCGGTCGGTTCGGACCTGGCCATAGGTCAACTTATTTGATTTTTATAAGAGGGAAGAAAATCGGTTTGATGTTCGGAAATACCGGAGTTCTAAAGTGGCCCATATATTTATTATATATTTATTATACATCCATTTATTTCATTATTTATTTATACTACCAAATACACCTAACACTTATTAGGATCAATGGCGTATCTAGAACTTTTGCCGCCCGGGGCGATCTCCAGTTTGCCGCCCTTTTTATTATAAGTCAATCAAATAGTGGTTTTTATAAATTAATACACATAAATAAATTATTAAGTTATTTAATCAATATTAATTAATACACACAGTAAATTTTTTTTACACATATTTGTATGCACTCGTAAACATATTTATATAATATTTACTCTTCTAGCTTTCATACTAGAAAAATCGTGTATAATGCTCTCAAAATTTATATTTATATTTTTTCCGCCGGCCCTGCTTTTCAAAAGAAAAATCGATGATTTAAAAAAATATTGGTATATCACTTCAAAGTAATCATATAAACTATTCAAAAGAAATTACATTTAGAAACTGATATCAAAAAATTTTAGTTAGGAAAAATTGCCGAATAAAAAATCGTAAAGATGCGTTTACGAATTCAACGAATTTTAATGAATACAATAAAATAAAATTATTATCCTGTTCTTGGAATTAGAATTCAAAATTTACACTAAAATGCATCTATATACACCGAGCAATAATATTCAAAATGATATAGTTAATCATAATTTATGTAAATCAAATAGTAAACTTATAATAATCATAATAATCATTTATTATTCAAGAAAGAAAAAAAATAAATATGAAGTGAATAAGTTGCTTTTTACAACTATAACTAAATATAAAAAATGCCGCCCCAAGATAAGTGCCGCCCGGTGCGGACCGCACCCCCCTAGATACGCCACTGATTACTATTTATATAAATTCCTTTATTATTAGAAGGTAGTATAATAATAATAAAAGAAAATATTATAGGATAATATTTGCACCAGATTTTTGAATACAAAATTAATTTTTCAACATTGACCTGTACTATTTTTCATTATTTCTAAAATTTTTTTTTTTTTTCTTCCCTAAAATGGTGTATATTTTTTTGTTGATTGGCAGTGTGACGGATTTAGAAAAAGCTCGACTAATTAAGTGCTTGATTTATGGCGGAGAGTCAGTTTTCCAACTCTCGAGTATTCCTGAGAACCGAACACTCTACTAGTAAACATGCACCCCTGATTAGTCAGTGGATAGCTCATTAAAAAAAATTCCTATTAGTTATCTCTCCTGTTCTCTTTATTAATTTTAAATTTAGTTTTGAATTTTAAGTTGAAACAATTTCAGAGTTATAGAATATATCTATTTTATTTATTTCGAAATTTACTTAACTTTAATATTAATTATTAATAATTGATATTATTATTATTAATATTATTATTAATTATTGATAATTATATTGGTAAAACTTTGAAAAATTATAAAAATAGGAATATTATTATTGAGACAAATAATTTTATTTATTTATTATATTTGTGGAAATAATATATAAACATATTTATTGAATTTCTTTAATAAAAGTAATATGTAATATGTTTATTAGTGTATTAACAAAAATAAATACAATCAAATTCATAAAAAATTTAATCAAGAGTTAAAATTTTTAAGTTATGTATAAATTAGCGCTTCATTATTTTTATTTCTAAGTTAAGTGTATAAGTAGTATTCATAAAAGGCGTCCGTTTTATTTATACTTTTTTGCATCCCCTCATCCCTTAAAATAGCAAATGTCGCTCTGTCTCCACGCCTCTTACAATGAACCTGGATTTCGAGCGACCAGACTGTAGGTATATCAAAAAATCTGGAGTGTCTCCACTCGACTATCTCGCAAATTTGAATTGGATTAAATAACATATATTAATTTAATTAATTAATTAAATTAATTAAATTATATATTAAAATTAATAAATAATATTTGGCATGTTTGGCTCTTTGTTGATGGCACCACGTCACGTGTTGGCGCGTGAAATTTGCAGTGTTAAAAAATTAATTCTGGTATTTTCAGCGATTCAATCAAGCTGAAATTCTATATATAGCAGTTTTATACAATTATTAATCATGTGAAAAATTATCAAACATATATCTTTATTTTTATGGTCACTTTAGAAGAAAAAAAAATCAAAACGTTGTAGTTAATGGCCCTCTTCCGGTTGAGCTACATTTCTCAAAATTTGATAGAAAACTATGAATTTTGTATAATGCCCATGTAACAAATTTCATCATTCTAGCTCAAACCGTTTTTGCGTAATCTTGGTTACATACATACACACACAGACATTTTTCTCAACCTCTTAGTGAAAATGATTCAGGAACCTTCAAAACGTATAAAAACATCAAAATCTCAACATGGAAAATTTTCGTGATCGCACTACTATCATTTATTCAATTATTTATTTATTTTTTCATTAAATCTTTGAACTTGGTGAGGTTTGAAGTTTCCTCATTAAGGTTCATTGCTCAGGGATATACCTCTGAGGTCACACATTTTATATACATGTAAATATATGAATTTTAAACAACAATTTTATGTGCTATCTTGAATTGGAAGGATTGATCATTATTGATTTATTTCATCAATTTTCATGATATATGCCACTCATCATATGAAGTTGTCAGACAGAAAAAGTATTGTTGAAAGTTTTTTAATAAAATATTAAATTTTATTAATTAATATTATTTTATTAAATTAAATTTTAAATTAATCTTCAAAAAATGATAATTACTATATATTTTAGGGTATTAATGTTTATTTTTTTAAGAAGTAAGTAAAATTCCCTTTATAATAATTTTAAGCTAAAAATACACTTCAAGTTATGTTTATTTTTAGTATAGTATTTATGATATATTATGATTTCGAATGTAAAGTAAAATTTATTCACATCTACAAACAACTAAATATTTTTCTCTTATATAAAAAAAAAATAAATGATCCACTCTTAATTCTATTTGTATCATCTAGTTATTGATAATTATTTTAGATAAGAAAAAAATCCAATTCAATTTAAAAAAGTAAATGAAATTTGCCGTATTTTATCCATTTATTTTGATTCCATTTGCATTTACATAGAAAACATTACCTAGCCAACCTAACGATGAGAATTACTATAAAAGTAGATTTCCAAACGCTAAGCAAAATGGATTTTCTAAATTCTAATTGCAAATGCAAATTTAAAATAATAATAATAAAAATAATAATGAACCAATTTAAAAAAATTACTTCTGGTATATAAATACACCTAGAGATAAATTCCTAAGAGATAGAAGATGGACAAACGTATCCATATATATATATATATATATATATATGAATTTAAAATAATTTGATAAAATTATATATATATATATATTTAAGACTTCATTTTTAGATTTATAAAAATTTATTATGATATAATTGTAAAAATAATTAGAGAATAATATTAAATAATTAAAATTAGTATTAATATTTTACGAATATATGCAATTATTATTATAATTATTATATTCACACTAACTTCCGTTCATTATCAGCTTATTAATGTGAGTACAATTGAAATTTTTCTGTTCAATTTTATATATAAATAGCAAGAGTAGTGTTTCTCAACCTTTTTGGACCTTCGTAAGGCCAGCTTCATAATTCGCTCTCCTATAAATTTTAACAGATAATAATTGAATGATAATTCCTAATATAAGGTAGGTACACTTGGTAATAATTTTATTAATATTTAATTAAATTATTTTTAAATATTTATTTATATGATAATTATCAAAAAATTCTTGAAATCTTAATTATAAATCTTATTTTTAAAAGGGTTATATATATTTATATAAAATCAATCACGAAGTAGAAGAGAGAAGGAAAGAAGAAGGAGTAGGAACGCTCTCGCTATTAGCTAACTGGTATTTTCTCATTGTGACCTCTGGTCGGAAGATGGAGGAGGAAGGAAAATTGACTCCAAATATATTAGGAGACTAGAATTAAGTAGGAGTATGCTTTCAATATTGCTTTGTGTTTTATTCTGCTGCCATCTGAAGAGGAGATTGTGAACTACTTAGAAAGTGATCTACTACTAGGTGGCACCGCTGTCCGGGTAAATGTCGAAACACCGCCAGTTATTAATAGAATGGATAAAGTTTTATATAAATATTATATCAATTTTCCAATAACTATAATAATAATAATAATAAATATAAACGATAAATAATATAGTAAATAAATAATATTATCTATTGATTTATTGATTTTATTAATTGTTAATATAAAATATAATAAAAATGTTAATATACATATAAAATATATTTCTTAAAAAACAGATATTAATTAATCTATAAAAATTAAATTAAATTTATTTATGAATAAATTTAAACGGTGACGGAATCATATTTTATAATTTTTTGTTTTATTGCACATTTTTAAAAAAATAAAAATAACTAAATTTAAAAAGATTAATTAAAAATATTAAGAAAATAATAAAATATATTAGTTTCGGGAAGTAATAAATTATATATCTCTTCAGGTATAAATGGATGTATATTATCAATGAAAAATTGAATATTCCCATTACTATTGATAAATTTATATATATTGAATACAACCGATATGTTAGAATTCTAATGTTGTATGATAACAACAGGTATGCATTTTATTCAATGATAATTTAAAATTTAATCAAGAAAGAAAATATAACATTTATTTGATAAATGTTTTAAAAATAAATAATTACTTCTATTTTTTGTTTTATTTTAATCTTATCAATGTTTTATTATTTTCCTTAAAAAAAGAATATATATATATATATATATATAATTGTAATTTACACAAATTTATATAATAAACTAGCTGCTCAGAGCGCCCTCGGCGCTCTTCACACCTAGATGGGGGCTCCGCCCCTGTACCTCCGAGTGGTACATAGTATTTGGTTGAAAGTAGTAAAAGGTTTTCATCCATTTTGTTTCAATCAGTATATTACATAAAACATTCATTTCTTTTTGGGTTCTTATTTAAAATATATTTTAATTTAATCAATAAATAAATTATATATTATTATTGTATATGTTATATCTATCTATCTATCTCTGTGGATCCACGGTACTCGAAAGTTCTTAGCCGCAACAACTACATTTCTCCAAATGTTCCTATCCGGAGCTATAACCTGTCCCATCTCTCTAACGTCCCTCCTACATTAAAAACTTACGTAGAAATCCAATTATGAGATCATCTATTCATATAATCTTAAAAATTAAAAGAGGTAATACAGACTGTGAATGTTTTCAGTGTGTTAAATAAGTTGAAAAAGGCTAATATGATAATTAAAATATTGTAAATATTAGAAAAATAAAAATATAGATAATATAAACATTCTTTTTATTTTATTCTTTGCGCTGCTGAATGACAACATGTATCATATTTTAAAAAAATAATTTCTGCAGTTTTTGATTAGATATTAATAAAATTTATAGCCTATGATCAAATAGAGGTATGTAAGAATATTGTGAGGTAATTTCATCGAAATCGGTTCAGCCAATTCTATATCGTCAAAATTTCCGGACAGAAAGACTTAATTTCTGCGGTTATTTAATAGATATCGATACAAATTATAGCCTATGTTCAAATAGAGGTGTGTGAAGTATTATGATGTAATTTCATCGAAATCGGTTCAGCCAATTTTGATTCTATAACGTCAGAATTTCCGGACAGACAGACAGGCAAACATGAAAAATTCAAAAGTCACTTTTGGATTCTAAAGGTCATAAAACACGAAAATATACAAAATTTTAAATTCTGAGCTAAAAACATTTTTTATACATATAGATGATATAAGTAAACTTTACCTCTAGTGCTCGGCATCCAATATGCGTCAAATAATAGAAATAATTCCTTCAAATTTTTCAACCTATAATTTTATGTATCAATGTATGGTTTTGTACAGAAATAATTACATTAATAAGATAATTTTTAATGTATTATATTGTGTGAATTATAAATATTTTTAAATTTTTAATTATTTTTTGTATAAAAAAAATATTACTAAATCGATTTATATATTTCGTATAAAATTTCATATTTTTTATTAACAAATGGCAATAAGATCATTTAAAATAGTAAAGTAAGAAGTAAAATTTAGAAATAATTCAAAACAAAAGTAATTAAGCTGAATTTTTATGTGGGCCTGTGTAATATATTTTCTAGAAAAATTTCAGAAAATATAATTCTTCTAATATATATTCTTATATATATATATATTAATAAAAAAACAATTTTTTTTAATTGAAATGTAATTAATTTTTCATTTGTATGACTGTCCAATTAGTAAACGAATGTCCCATTCAATTAACTACCAATGATTGACTATTGGATGGAATGTTTGGCAAGTCAATTGTAAATTATTTATATTTTGAACAATTCTGTGACAATGTAAACAGTGTCAAATTAATTATTACCTATTTTTCACCTTCCAAACCGTTCGAAATTATCATTCAAATGAAAAGTCTTTTGGGATGTCAATTTATATCACTAACTTGTCATAAACAATTGCATATTTCATAAAATTTCTTTTTTTTTAGTTAATACTTACAAATCAATTCTTTTTATAAATAATTGTATTCTATTTAAATTATCGAATGAAAATGCTCACCTTTATTAACCTTCGTAATCAGACGTATTGTTTATTTATAGATTTTTTGAATAAGACTATATTATATCTACTCAATAAAAAATTTAAAATATATATTATCAACTAGTTTGTTTTTTTTGTTTTATTTAATATTTTATGTGATTTTAAATATAATTAAACATTTATTATAAAAACATTTATTAATAAACAAAAATATCATACTCTCATCTTAGTCCTTTCATTACGATAATCGGTTTACTAGAAAATAAATCCATTTTGTCGGATATTTTAGGTTTTAATTCTGGAAGGGAATTTTACTTACTTGAAAAAAATGTAACATTCCTATATTTATATATAAGTTAAAAAAATTTTCATTTGTTCATTTAATGCAATATTTTAAATGATTAAATAATGTAATAGAATATGTTTTTTTTTTAATTTTAGAAATATATATATATGTATATATAATACGCACTATAAAATATTAATTCCTTTGTTTCCATTGAATGTTAATCATCCAACCATCTGAATATCAATTAATAAAAATAAATATTTATTTTTCTATTTAGTTTTGTTAAAGAATATAATTAAATTCATTTGACATTATTTGTTTAAGATTTTCTCTATAATTAAATTCTTAGGAAGGGTTGAAAAAGAATAGGTGAAAAGCGAAGGAGGGGGGGAGCATACTTAAAGCGAAAAATCTCCAATTGAAATGATAGTCTGGATTGTTTGCGTGACGTCCTCCTGTTTCGGTAGGTGCTGAACGTTTGATTTACGACGTGGTCGACGCGGGGTCGACATCGTCGAGTGAAGTGGCGCCTCGAAGATCGACGATCTCTCCCCCGGAAATCGTTCCTCTACACGCGGCGTCTTTATTTCCTTCCAGTCTCCTATCACTTGAAGAGCTCTTTCATTCCTCCCCCCTTTCGCACAAACGACCCTTGCTACGTTTCACTCTTCTAACACCACACACGCAACACCCACCAACCATTAATGAACTTATCACCTGCATCAGCTAGTAAAAAATGACACAAACTCGAGAATATTTATTTATTTTCACCGGGGATCTATTTAGATAATTACTTAATTTATTGAGTTTGAAAGATATTAACACTCTTTAAATAAACCCATATTACTGTAATCAACTAATTTAAATAAGTTTCCTTTTTAAAATTCAATTACTTTTTATATAAGGATGGTAATTGTACTTTTCTTATTATAAAATAATAATGGTGCAGTAAGGTCAGTGTTTCAAGTTCAATTTTTCAACTTCTAGTTACACTACTTTGATTTCTTCATATTTTCATCCCGAGTGGTTAAGTGAAATTTGTGATAATAAAATGAAACATCCATCGAGAACAATCCAATATACTTATCGATAATGAAATATATATTGTAATATATAATCATAAAAATGCCTTTTAATAATAACACATACATTTTAGGACAAAAATCTAAGATTCGGAAAATGTAATTGAAATAGGATTGTTTGATGAATGGGACCTATTGTCATAATTCTACCTTTTCAAGGATCATAAAATAATTGAGTTATGGGAGAAGTAGCCAAGGGCTGCTAGGAAGAGGTAAGAGTTATTCTGCTGAATGGAAGAGAGAATGTAAGATTATTCTTCGGGATGAAGGGGACACAGTGCCAGGATCCTACATAGAGGCATAGAAAAGAAGATATATCATTGAATGCCTGGAAGTAACCCCAGGGAAGGCCACCCGGAGGATCCATCGCCCTGACTTTATACTAGTAACAATTAACAGCTAAGTGATTGACCCTTTATAATTTTCAATTGTTAAACAAATATAAAATTTGATATATAGGTATATACTTTCTTTGTAATATATATATCTGCTTTTAGCACAGAATGAGGATTCTCTACGAATGTCGACTGGCAAACGAAAGAATACTCATTTTTGCTGCCAATGGTGTACTGCACAAAATTGACCAGGGTCAATTGTGTAAAATCTGTAACACACAGGAGAGAGAGGACCTAGGCCACCTCTTTTACTGCACTGCCCAATATATGATCAGTTGAAAAATCATTTCTTAAAGAGAAGTAACTTTGAGATGATTCTCACGGTCAAGTAGGATGTAAATAATATTTATTACTTTATGAGTGGTCTCTTAAAACTGAGATCCTTCATATTGGAAGAGTAATGATAAGTTCTAAAGTCAGAAAAATGGGTATTTTGATCTGTGAATTAGTTTGTTTTTTTTTACATTCTGTTTGATTTTTTTTTTTTTTTTTTTTTGTATTTTCATTTATTTTGGTTTTTCTTTTCTGTATAGTTCTAAAAAGATGAAATTGATACTCTTTATCTCTAGATGGTTAAGTATTTTATTATAATTTAATATTTTATTTTAATCTGAATGAATTCAAATTTACCTCTTCCATTATCAACCTTCGCTGGATTCACTATACAAATTTCTATTAATAAACTGAGTGCTACAAATTAAGTTAAAGATCAATTTTATTATTTTCAAATCCATTTTTTTTTAATAACCCAACCCATACGTCTAATATACGACAATATATATATATATATATATATATATATATATATATATATATATACAGATAGATGCAAAATTTCAATTATTTAATAAAATATAAAAAACTAGTATAAATGTATGTTAAGAAAAATTTTATTTGCAAATCTTTTCGTGAAAAATAAATTAACTCATTATTCTTTATTAAAATTATAATATATATATATATATATATAAAATAATTAGTTTAATATTAATTAAACGAATAAATGATTAAGAAGGTAATAGTTAAGTATGAAATATATTTCTAATTTTTCACCCCAATCATCAATATACAATATGTCAGTGGTAGACTCGCGTGACAGTAATCAAGAGCTTTTTTTCAAAGTCTAAAAGCTGAATGCACACGCAATTCTAGAAGATTGATTGATGATAAATTTAACTTAAATCTATAGATATACAATATATATTATATATATATACATATATATATATATAGGAAAGAAAATTATTAACAAATAATAGTACTATGAAATCGCCCAGTCAAAATGTTGACATTTTTCTAATTAATTCTAAAATTGATACCATGAATAAATGAGTGTGAATATTGAACGTCTTTCATTTGTATATAGTTACTATATATGACCTTTAATTTTAAAACAATCTATAAAATGTGAGAATTCAATACGTATAAGTAAGAACAATTTTCAGATATTTATTTATGAGTCAGGCTCAGGCATAAGGTTCGGAGGTCGAATCTCGTATAATTCAACATTTAAAAATAAAATTAAAATATACAAATAACTAAAAAAATTTGATGTAAATGCAAGTTTATATAAATGAATTTATATATTTATAGAAAATAAAATTCAATATAAAAAAAATAAAAATAAACTTTCATTAATATTTATAAAACAGTCTGGGAGTTTACAAAGTTAACTCACATCCTCGTGGTCTCGGGTTTAAGTCCAGTAACTGCCAAGGGAATTTCTCCATCCAGCCTCCGGGATCAAAATTGGAAAGCTACTTAATAAAAAATAGCGCATGCGATTAAGAAAATTAAGATTGAGGTTAAGATGACACGTTATACTGATCATAGGATACCTTTACCTAGCTTAGGCGGCAACAGACTTAATACACGCGTTGTCCTTTCGTAGGATGTACAAAAGTCAGAGGTTTTTTAATATTTATAAAAGCTCTTCCATCTAACAATCGAACCCTTTTTCATTTTATTTTTGAGAACATAGAACGTTTAAAGATATAAAGGGTTATTATTTATTTTTTTTTTTTTAATAAAATGAAAGGGAGAATAATATATAATAAAAGAATGAAAATATAATCAAAAATGTATCCACCTATCGATCACGAATGAGGAGTTTTGTTTTGTGAATCATGAAAAGATCTTGTTAAAGTAAATGATGGGCAGGCAAAATCATTCGTGAAATTGTGAACAATTGTGTCCAATGTATGCCACCCCAAGAGGCAATCATATTTTTTATCCCTCAGTTTTATTAAAATCTTAGCCATTGTTATGTCACTTGCTGTTGGTCGATAGAGGGTTCTATGAATTATAGGCAAAGCAAATCTGGTTATGTGTCAAGAGGTGGGGGGTAAATACTGAATTTTCGATTTAATTATGACAATTGTCTGAGGGCGAACGGGGAAAGTGATTGGAAAGGGAACTTTTAGGAAAATTGCCTTCCCTTTTTAAAAAAGACAAATCCAATTTGAGGTTACGAAGTTTTATTTTTTTTTTTTTTTTGAATTATTCATAATTTTTCTAAAAGTATTGTCAAAACAAAATTGATTGTAATATACAATAAAATCCGATTGATAAATAAAAAAATTTTAAATCTTCACTTTCGTCTTATTTTTCTAATTAATCGTTGGAAATCAAAATTTTTGAAAAAGAATATTATTTCCATATGTATAATATTTATATTTTTATTAAAAATGTAGTTAAATAAAATTTTTGAAATGCTGTTCATAATTAATTTTAATTTTTTTTTTAAGCAAGTATAAATTTTCTTGTGATTATACTTTGTTTTAGTTTTCTTTCAAAAAAATCGAAAATTTCTTTATTTAGGAATATAAAATCAGGAAGATTAAGAAAGAGACAGAACATTTAGCTAAAATGGGGGGAAAATGATGAACAGGGGGTGGATGTCAAGACTTTTAATATAAATCCCTAAAATAAGTAGGAAAAAAACGATTTTTAAATTTTATTTTATTTAATTTCAATTTTATTATTCTTAATAGTTACATATCTTGTAACTTTCCGATATCAATTTTTATATATTAGCACGATTTGTCTTTTGCCTTATAATAAACGATTACTTCATCAGAACTAAATTATTTTCATCGAGAATTCTTGGAAGATACCAGATCTGGGGGTACGGTGAATGGAGAACCAATTCAAAGCCCAGTTCATGCAATTTCAACGTTTTGAAATTAACAAAAGTTGCTTTATTAAAAAATGTATATCTTGCAAGCTATTAAACTGATCGCTCTGTAATTTTGACATTTAAAAGATGGCTGATTCATTCAAGATTTTTGTTAGTGGCGTCATTTTATGGACTTAAACAAATTAGGATAAGTATGTGTTAATTCAATGTACTGAATAAGATACATACAGTTTAAAAAATTAATTATACCAAATTTCTCTCTGATAGGAAATAAAAATTTGAATTGAAAATGATTTCATTAATAAATTAAATTGTATTTTAAAAATCATTTAAATATTTAATATAATTGTAATCAACCTAATATAGATTATAATATAATAAGAGGGAAATAAGTAGAATAATTATAATATTTATAAATATTTAATGAATTAAACATTAAACATGAATAATATTCTAAAAATATGTAAATAAATCAATTAAAATGATTCTTATAAGAAAAAGTGATCTTTGGTTATATAAGGTTGGTTATAAAAGGTGGGGAGAGGAATAAAACTTTTTTTTCTTCTCAGTAGAATAATAAGAAGAAGAATAGGATTATAATTATCATCAATGTCTCCCCATCTTTTAAATAACCAAAAAATGCTTGCTGGCATTATTGTTAACGGTTTAGTTTGGACGGGTGTTGATCATTTATATTTGTATTATATATTATATTATATATTATATATAAAAGAGAAAAATTCAAAATAAACATAAATAAAATAGCTAAAAAAAATAGATAATTTAAAAGAAAAATGGTTTTAACCAATAGTTGAATTTATATATAATATATTTATATTAATAGGATATATTTCGATTATTTATAATAGTTTGATTTATTTAAACATTGAAAAGTTTGATCCACACCCTTGATCTCATCATAAATCCTATATTCTCTATAAATGAACTTGAATCATTTCCCAATTCTCTGATATTCATTGTCCTTTGATTTAATATCGGGAGAATTCATTCACTATTATAGTGGTGCTATCATCATATTTATTATCCCATTGAGCATTTCCAAAATCTCGGTTATAAATGAAGTAAAATCGAGTGGGGTGTTGATTAAGGGTGTTTTGGCAGCGAGTGCCCCCGTGCGACAACACATGGGAACATTCGGGCACCCCCTTTTAAGGCTAAATGCTAATCAACATTGTGTGGGGTCCCATTATCGTCAGTAGTTGAAGGGCAGATTCCCTTTTGGTGGTAAGAGGAGGGCGGAGGAGGACTTCAACCCTCGAACCCACTTTCATCCACGCTCGCATATGTTTAACCACAGTCAAAGACATTTAATCAAAACATAATTGTATTTTATTTTTAAACGAAATATTCAAATTCTATACAGGTTGGTTGAAAAGTTTTGAAAGCACAAATGAAAGAATGTGGATTTTTTAATGAAATTAGTTTTTTTATTCAATATAATCTTCCTCAACTTCAATTCACTTATTCCATTGATCCACCAATGAATTTAAACCATTCATATAATGATTTTCCGGAAACTTTGCAAAATACCCTTCCGGCTGCAATAGCTTCTTCATTCGACAAAAAATGTTTTCCACAAAGAAATCGTTTGAGATTTCTGAAGAGATGGAAGTCGCTGGGAGCCAAATCTAGTGAATACGGTGGATGTTCAAGCACTTCATACTTTAATTCGTTGAATTTAGCCATGGTTAAAACACTTATGTGAACACGTGCATTGTTATAATGAAAAATTATTTTCTTCTTGTTTAAACCAGGTCGTTTCTCACAAACTTTTGCATTCAACTGATAAAAAGTTGACAATAACATTCAGAATTGATGGTTTTACCTTTTTCAAGATAATTAATCAATAAAACCCCTCTGCATCCCAAAAAAAAAAACGGACACCATAACCTTTTTTGCCGATCGTTGTGACTTCACCTGCTTTGGAGTTGAACAACCAGGCTCATTTCACTGTAAACGTTCTTGTTTCAATTTAGAATCGTAGTGGTAGATCCAAGTTATAACACGTTTTACAATTTTGACAAATTTCTCAATTTTTTTTTTATTAATTTAAAGTTGATGTTGAATTTTTTTCGGATTTTCATTGTCATTCATCAATTCATATTGTTTTTAATTTATTTCAAATATTTTTCAATTTGACAAAAAAACGAATATATAAATTATAAATTAACAAATTATTAATTTATTCATATAATATAAATATTATGATAGTTTATACACGTCCTCTATATATTGTTATTTCTTTATTTGTGTTTTTTTTGGGGAAGGTGGACAGCTTCTCTACTCGTATTATACAAAGTTTAAAAATTAATATCATTTACAAATCAATTTCAAATTTGTTAAATAAAAAAGAGCTTTGGTGAAGTCATATAGGTAATATTTTTATTTGATTTATTTAATTATTTTTTTAAAAATAAAAAAAATATACATAACAAAACCAAAACCATGAAGATGGTTCTGATTCGGGACCAAAACGTCGACACATTGGTTGGAAAAAAAATGTTAGAAAGTTTAGAAATGAAGCATTCATATTGTAACTGAAATTTCCTTTTTTTACTGCAAAATATTAAATTATCTTGATTATTATATAAGAAAAAAATTGAATATTCTCATAAAAATTAATGTTGAATGTGTTCATATTTGTAAGTTTTCTCTAAACATTAAATAAACAAGACAATTCAAAAATGTTATCAAGCGAATATTTGCTCATTATTTATCAACCCTTGAAAATAAGGCAGTAAATTCACGAGAGGTCGCTAGGCGTCAATAAGCGTCGAAAATATGGAGTCGCGGTGAAACTCTATAAAGAAGGCTGAATTTTGATCAAATATATTTGAGATATCATTTTATGATAGTTATTTAAAAGAACTTAGTAAATTTATAATATAATTATTCAATTTAAACATATAAATTATTTATTATTGAGAGAGTCGCAAGGTAGCCATACCAAACTCCCGATATAGACATAATATAATAATATATAATATATTATAAAGTGAAGAAACGAAATAATGTTAGGTTTTAATCACTTATGCACACAGTTCTGCATAATTTATATATAATTTTCTTAACTTATTCGCCTTTTATTATTAATAATGTTTCAATCTCCAAGTTGGTTTTCTTAGTTGTAGGCACTTACCTGGTAAATACCAGGTATATAAATGTTATGTTTGTACTGTGATTGAAAATTGGTCTTTACACTATACAATATGACCTTAAAAATTAAAAAAAAAAAAATATTAAGAATTTTTCTTATTTGTTCAGTATTATTATGAGCTATGGATTAAAAACTGGGTCTATTATTATGAATATATATAATGCATTCTTTTATTCTTATCTTTTATATATATATATATATATATATAAGGTACCGACCCGCCGCACAAATAATTTAAATTTAAAAGAACATAAATTAAAAAAAATAGTATAACAACATACAGCCCTTAAACGTACCTATTAATGTACTGAAAGACAAAAGTATGGCCTGTAGATATAACATAATATATATTTCGTAATTTTATTTCAAGCTGTACACGTCTAAACGGACACACAACGGATGGACGGACAGACATCATACAGCTAAAATGTTTTTTGGAATGAAATTATTTTAAAAAGAAAATTAATAATATTTAATATTTATAAATACATACCTGGGTCATCGAGCCACCGCTAGGTCATTAAAAAAATGATTCCTTATTATCGGGTTTGACTGATACTATTAATACTTGATTCACCGAATCGCCATTCAAATAATTTAAAAGAACTTAAATGACTAATAAAATATATACTCCTTAAACGTATGTATTAATGCGCTGAAAGACAGAAAAGTAGTCTGTTGATATAATATATATATATTTTCGTAAATTAAATTTATTTATATATAAAGGTTATTATTATCTCTTTTAATTTTTAAGATTATAGGAATAAATAATTTTAATTTTGATCTGGATTTTCAAGTAAGATTTTAATATGGGTGGACAACATAGGAAGGGACGTGAGAGAGATGAGGCATGGTAGGAGTTAGATCGTTATAGCTCAAGATTATAATATAAGAAAAGATATAAGGAGGCGCTGGCTGTGACGTCATGAAGGGCTGGGTGACATGCTATGACGTCATATAAATTTAAATTAAGAAAAAACTAATAAAGATGATTTTGGAAGGGTAGTCCCTATCAAGTGCCTATTAAGAAGGTTAAAGGTGTAGTATAATCATAACAAAGAATCCTCTCAAACTTAATTTTGATTTCTTGATCAGAGGCCGTTACTTCTCAATTTTGATCACTTAGGCTGTTAGAACCTCGTACAAGACTCCAGAAAGAAAAAAATTCCCTTGCCAGGTTAGCTATTAAACATATATTAATAATCCAATTAAATTCAAATAATTAACATTAGTTATTTTAATAAAAAATAATTGATTCTCTAAACAGTGAATAAAAGAGACAAAAAAATGTTTTAATACATGTAAAATAATCATTAATTGGACTAAAATTTATTATTCCTTAATTAATTACTTCTTTTACTTTCTAATTCTTTCAATGTTGATATTAAATGGGTATAAATCCCTATAAACTATAATTAATTGA
The DNA here is from genome assembly GCA_963082975.1 of Labia minor. Taxonomy (NCBI): domain Eukaryota; kingdom Metazoa; phylum Arthropoda; class Insecta; order Dermaptera; family Spongiphoridae; genus Labia; species Labia minor. Next base: position 30,339,436 of record OY720350.1, on the reverse strand, counting down.
ATTATTTATTATTCTTGGATCATCCTCTTATTCTATTCAAAACGATATGAATTTGTTGAATTTAATTATAGTATTATAGTACTATTGAAATGAAATTGACATCAATATTTATGCACCAGTAGAATTAAATTAATTTAATTTATTTTTGAGATAATCTCTCTATGATCTTTATAATGATAGGAAAAATTTTTAATTTTAAACTTTAGTTTGTTTTTTTTTTGGCTCTTTTTTAAATATATCTCCATTTTAGTCACCTTTCTCAGAATTGTTTATTATTTTTATTTTTATTTTTAAATATCGATGAACTCGACGAGGTGCGATCCCTCAAACTCGAGTCGGCGGACCAGAACTATAATAAACTTTAGTTAAAGATAAAGAAAAATATTTTATATAAATATAGTTTATTGGAAGAAAAAATTGTTTTAGGTAATTTTTAATATTTATATGATTATGTTTGGATGAGTGTAATTCGAATATGAATTAGATTATAAATATATAATTTACTATAGCATCAACTAAAAATAATCTCATTTGTCATATCACTTTAAACTTTTCACCTTCACTAATTAAGTACTTGGAAAAATATTATTTTTTCTACAAAAGAGAAAAAAAATAAAAATAAAAAAAGTTAATAAAAATGAACTTAATGGGTTTAATAAATTTAATCATAACTATGTTTACTTTCATTTTAATTTATATTTTTTACTATCTCGCCAGTGACGTAAAATTTTCGTTGTTGAGATTTTGTTGTTTTTATACGTTTTGAAGGTTTCTGAATCATTTTCACTAAGGTTGAGAAAAGTGTCTGTGTGTGTGCGTGTATGTGAGTATGTATGTAACCAAGATTACGCAAAAACGGTTTGAGCTAGAATGATGAAATTTGGTACATGGGCATTATTCAAAATTCATAGTTTTCTATCAACTTTTGAGAAATGTAGCTCAACCGGAAGAGGGTCATTACCTACAACGTTGACTGTAAAAATAAAGATATGTGTTTGATAATTTTTCACATGATTAATAATTGTATAAAACTTCTATATATAGAATTTGAGCTTGATTGAATTGCTGAAAGTTCCAGAATTAATTTTTTAACACTACAAATCTTACGCGCCAACACGTGACGTGGTGCCATCAACAAAGAGCCAAACATGCGCTGGTTTAATAAATATTATTTATTAATTTTAATTTATAATTTAATTAATTTAATTTAATTTAAATTAATATATGTTATTTAATCCAATTCAAATTTGCGAGATAGTCGAGTGGAGACACTCCAGATTTTTTTTTTTGAATATTAAAAATGGTATTTGTATACTTCCATATATTTATTTATAAATAATAAAATATATAAATAAAAAGAGTTATTATAAAGTGTTTAATATTTTGAATAACAATATTATATCTTTATCTAAGAATTAATTAAATATATAAATGTACGTTCAAATATAAGATAATTAACTCAAATTGGTTCATTCAACTTTGAATAGAATAGACATGTGACCTCTCAACTGGTGCATATCTGTGCATGTCTGTGGTCCCCGAACTGTCATTAATATTATAATTATTATATTTTTATTTTTTTTTATGAAAATTTATATATAAGATATTAAAATGTCATTCATGTTGTGTTTGTGATTATGATTAGAAGAAAAAAAGATTACTCAGTTAGTTTTTAGTTTATTCTTTGTTATATTTGAAAATGTAGATAAAATTAAGTCTATTAGTTTTTATAATCACAAATGATAATAATATTTTAGAAGAATTTAAGTAAATAATGATTTCTTTTAAATTTTAATTATGAATGTGAGCCGTGGTCAATGACTTTAAAGGTCGAGCATAGTTTCAGGATATTTCTTCGTAAAAAATATGGAATGAAAAAAGAAACAAGATCACAAATAACGAGAAATTATCGAATCGGAAATTGGATGGTGTTGACTTAAGATAAGAATTGTTAGAAGAATGTTGAAGCTGCCACCAAGAACATTTGAATTCTGTATTGCCACAGAGATAGATAGAAAGATTCTTTGTTAGAGATTTTAACATCTAATATAATTATAATTTTATTTTATTAATTATATATATATTTAAATCATTCGTTGGATTATTTAATTTATTATGGAATATCATAAAAGAAAGTAGAATGTTTCTTCCAAAGGATGTTTTATAAGAAAGAAGAAGCATATATTACATTATATATTTGATATATGATAATATATAAGAATTTATATATATATGTTTATTTATGTTCAGTGACGTAAAAATGTAAACGCCATAGAGAGGGGCAATGACAATGTGGTTTTTTAACTGATTGATTACTTGATAACAGCGCCTTCATAGCGATAACATTTTTCCGTCAATATATATATTAAATAACTATATTTTTTCGTCAGAAAGGATCTTGGGGTTTCGGTTGCTCTGGTGGATAATCTGGCATCAGCCTTGGAGACACTTAAAGGATTGGTGAATGAGAATGGCTGACTGAATTTGTTAAGCTGATGGTTTGAATTTTGAGGGCTTATTGAAACATTAAGTGTTTTTGTTTTCACACCAAATTTCACATGTGGAGATTTTTACATATCTCCACGAATCATGCATTTTCTTAACAGAAAAAAGTATTTTTAACATGATGTCTGTCCGTCCATCCGTCCGTATAGATGTGTACAGCTTTTAACTTACAACGGATTTTGATGAAATTTGGTATATTTACTTGCATCAGTATGATGAATTGATCAATTTAGCGATCGACGATAGGAAGGGAAGGGTTAATTTTCACACCAAATTTTACATGAGGAGATTTTTTACATATCACCACGAATCATGCACTTTGTATTGGTTTTATCCTTGAGAAAAATCATCATGATTAGTTTTTTCTTAATTTAAAATTATATGACGTCATCCAGCCATTCATGACGTCACAGCCTGTTCTTACATATATATTATAAATAAAATAAAATTAAAAATATTTATCATATGTTATATCCATATCTGTTTTTTATTGCATTAATAGATATCTTAAAATTATTTGAAATTGTTTCTGTAGCTGGAAATTAATTTACTTCAAACCGTCGGTCGGTTCGGTCAACTTATTTTGTTTTTGTTCCGTTTTATATTTTTTATTTTTTTTTTTTTTTTTTTTATATAATATTTTTTTTGTATTTTTAAAATTTTTCTATTTATAAATTGTGTTACCACACAAAAAAGTGTACTATATTAAAATGCAAATGATATATATATTTCCAATAAGCAACATAACCACAAAGGAGGCTATTGTTGTGTTTCCTATGGTTAATCCTTTCTTTTTTTGATCTTTTCGCTTTTATATTTTCAAATTTCTAAGTTGTAACCACCCAAAAAGGTGGATTGAAATAAAATACACACACACTTATGATGTATATATGTATATTTCTTAAATAGACAATGAATGAATGAAGAACTACATTTGAATTCAAAAATTATTTGAAATTTTTTGTTAATGAGTTCTACAAAATAACAAAAGCCATATATTATTATTGTGACCTAATTAATATTTAAAATATGTATTATTATAAAATTATTATAAAATGATATAATTTATCTTGTTATATCTCAGTGATCAGATAAATTGATTGTTCTTTCTCTTATGTCATACCTTAATATATATTTTAAATAAATAGTTATATATAGGTATATTTATTAATTTAAGTATTTTCAAATAATTTGTCTGCAATTACTCAATATCATTAGCATAATATAAAATAGGAAAGAGATACTACTTTTACTTATTTTATTTTATTTATTATTTATTTATTATAATTAATTATTTTTTTAGTATTATTTTTTTAGTATTATTAACAAATTTTTTGTTTTTTGATATAATAAAAATTTATTGAAATAGGAAAAATATATAAGTATTTTTCACATTTTTATTTCGATAATTTGAATTTATAATTAAATATATATAATTATATATATATATCATAGATTAATTGATAGGTAATGTTTCAATTAAATTAAATAAAAACGAATATCTTTTGATAATAGAGAACCGTTCAATGTCATTTTAAATTCAAAGGATCACTAATGTTTGACCTTCATAGAAAGATAATTACTACCTTGAAAATTCTACCAGGTGGATCTTTCAATAGATAGAAAATAATAGAGAAATATTTCGGGCTATAAAACAAAAAATTTTAAGTTAAATAATAATAGTAATAATATAAATGTTTATTTATTTATTTTTAATATAGGTATAATGACATGCTGCTATTGATGGACCACATCTAATAGATAGTTATTATGCTCAGCAGATGATATCTGTTGATTTGTTATTAGTATTCAAAGTGAAGGATGAAATTTACGGCGCAATGCGAACGATTTCCTTCATTGGGCCAATAACACTTTTATTTTGATAACATTTCGGTCTTTGGTAAGAGACCTTTCTCAGCAAGGCTAATGTATTGGTAAAATAATTGGTGATGTATTGGTAAAATAAGAAGTAAGGGAAGCATAGCGGGAGCATAGTCCTATTTTCAGCAAACTATTTTTTCCATATAAGTTTTTATTTTTTTCTCTCATTCTTACTATACAAATTATTTACAACACAAAAAAATAAATTCTAACAGTAGATTTAAGTGGGAGTTGTCGGGATATGAAAAAGTACTGGAACGCGTTCCGGTTCTGAAAAAAGGTAAGGGAACGTCGTTCCCCCGCGTTCCCCTCCCAATACACAACTGGAAACAACGGGGATCTGATCTAATGTTGTTAATTATTTATCTCACTTACTTGTATCATTTCTCTATTTTATCTATCTTCTCTCTAAGTTCCGAACGTGTTTAGGATATGGACAAACGCATTCTAATTTAGCCGTTCGTGAAGCAGAGAGAAAATTTATAATTCATTATACGTGGTGCATATCAAACATATTCACAATTAGTTTAAAAACAGTTTTAGAATTTTATCATGGATTATTACGTTTATATTTAACTTTTCCTGACACTTTTACAATTGGAACTGTTTTTAAAATTAGTTTAGTTTTATAAATATACTCAGGGTCAAAATTAGCTAAAGAAAACAAAAAATATATAAAAAGTATAAATTGTTTTAAATGGATTCCTATCATTCATTTGAATATTAATTTGTTTACAGAATACAGAATTCATTCGAATTCACTCTGTAAACAAATTTAATAATTATTTTTATAAAAAATAATTTCATTTTTCACCAATATCTATTAAAATAAAATAAAATTTATATTATTTATTTATTAGATTATGTTTTAAGAAGGATATATTTTTTTTTAAATATTAAATAAATAATTTTTAATAAACAAAAAAATAAAAATTTTTTTTAGAAATTTATTAATTCCATACAATAAATTTTTTAAAAACAAAATTATATTTGAAATTAAAAACAAATATTATTATTATGATTATTATTAGTTAACGAAGTATTAATGTATATTATATTTATTAAAATCATTTTATATTTTTTATTTTAATTATTTTCTTGTGTTCGCAATATCAAATTTTTAATTTCTGTACTCCAATTCTTAAAAATTTTAATATTAATTGTGATTGAATATCTGAAATATTTAAATACAATTATTATTAGTATTTAAAAAACCCTTTAGCTTTGTATTTATAACATTAAAAAAAAAAAAATTAAGCTGTAGACATCTTTAAATAGCAGGTGGGCGGATGGCCATTAGTGTATTATTTATATACTGTATAAAAATATATAAATATTTATATTTTATTATCGTGTTATGTGTATAAAAATATCAATTTTATTTATTTTATATTAATTTATTATTAATTTCTTTATACATTAATATATGTATATATATACATATATTAATATTATATTAATATTATAAATAAATTAATGAATTTATAAAGAAATTTCTAAAAAAAAAAAAAACTACACACATGTTTTATTTTTTATTCGTGTGTTTGTATTTCCTACTTTCACTTTTTACCGAAAAATAAATATAAAAAGAAGTATGCTTTCTTTCACATTAAATGAGGTCGCAAGGTATTCTCAATACTTGAAAAATATTATTATAATGTATTTGATAAAATATTACTTTAGATAATTTTGTTTTTTACTTAGTATATGATATTCTAGTATTATATATATATATTCGATATAGGATCAAGACTTACTAGTAGTAAACGCCAAGGATAGCTATTATTACATAACGCGGAGGAGAGGGAAGCCATTTCTCCTTCTATCTAGATTAGACACTGCAAATGTTCTGACAGTTCATTCAGAGATTCAAAATGTTCTTGATCGTGTTGTGTTTGATTGTGATATTTATAATACTTTTGTGTAATTATGGAAAATCACCTTATCAGTATTATGCCAAATTTACTATTTATGGATTACTTTTCACTATTTATTCGATACTTGTTTTACCGGTATTTTTATTCAGACCATTTAATAATAAAAATGTAAGGTACGTTGAGTTCCAATTCTTGTTTCTAATATTTTTTTTTTTTTTTTTTTACATTGAATTTTACATTCAGTGAATGAAAGAATCTATTCTATTATGAATAGAAGAGAGGACGTTAAGTGATCATTTCATCAACGACTAATTGGATAATGAAATGTGACCCTGTGATTTTCATTTTTTCTAAACTGGTATTTTATTAAAATTGTTTTAACATTGTAGAAAAAAAAATTACTTTTTTGATTTTTTGTATGTATTTTATGAAAAAATGAATCACATATCAATCAATCTAATATTTACTTTTCGGATGATGATAGACAAATATCTTATCAATTTTTTTTTTTTTTTTTTTTTTTTTTTTTTATTGCAAATTATTATTTAATTTTTTTTTTTTGATAATAATTTTACGTGAAAGCTTTTAAAGAAAAGTGAAAGTATATAATAAATCTTTCATACATAAAACAATATATATATAAATATTTATAAAATTTTCAATTAATTCTACAAACATGAAGAAAGATTAAAATTATTATAATTTATTTTTATATTATATATATATTTTTTAAAAAAATTATTTATATATACGATATAGATAATACATTTTTATACCTCTTGGAAAATAAATGATTCATTCGAAAACCCAATTACATATATAAGTTTTTATTATTATATATGTACAAAATTATTTAGCTGATTAAGTTATTCACTTTTTTTATTTCAAGATATAATTATATATACTAGTTTATACACGTATTTGGTAATTAAGGCTTCCTGTTTCATGTTTTGTTTCTCTCTCTACTTTCACTTATATATAGTTATATGCCTATATGTGTATGTATTGAGAGAATATAATATACTAGCTGATCAGAGCGCCTTCCAGGCGCTCTTCACACCTAGACAAGGCTCCGCCCCCTGTACCCCCGAGTGATACATAGTATTTGGTTGAAAGTCTGTATGTAAAAGGTTTTCATCCATTTTGTTTCAATCAGTATAAGTAGATAAGACATATATCTGTTTTCTTGGAAAATATATTTTAATTTAATCAACAACAAATTTTCCTAGTATAAATATAAAAATGCTTGTTTTTTATGCTTATATATTGGATGTATTATGATACTGAGCACATGGCAAAGACTTTCTAAAAATAATTGTTTAAAAAAAAAAAAACAGGGAAAAACCCAGAGATATACCTTTTCGTTACCCCAATAGAGAGAGAGGGGTGGACAATTTTGCCAAGTGGCAGAGGAGGGGATGATTGGCTTCGACATATTTTGAATTCTCAATTCCTTAACTACACAATATACCAACTGTGGTCGACAATTGGTAATTAATAATTAATTATAAATTGCATTTGCTAAAATATAAATTAAAGTTCTTTTAATTTATATTTCTATTTTTACGGTACCTTTCAATTATTCTATTTCATCTTAATTTCTTGAGTTATCTATTTTAATTTAAATTCTTACAGTTTTATTAAATAAATCATTTTTAGTTATAATTTTATATAAGCATTTTTTAATTAAACCTATTCAATCTTGTCATTCCCTAATCAACCTACGCGGTTTCAATAACCTTTTTAATTATTCTAAATTCAATCCAGAGTGCTACCAATTAATTAAACTTATTTTTAACCCAATTTTTCTTATAAAATACCTCACCCCTAATATCTTATACACGACAATCTATATATAAGATGGTAGGTTTAATCAAATGGACTATAGACAGATTTGTTTGCTAAAAAAAAATTTTAAATAATTACAATAAATAGAATAATATATTCTTACCTAAAAACAAATTGGTTTTTATAGTCAACAATTCTTTAACATACAACAATTCCGTCTCATTATTGTAATACAAAGTTAGAAATATTAAGTTAATATAATTAATATTATTTATTTATTAATACCAATTAATAATATTAATTACTTATAAATAATTCATAATAATAATAAATTGTGATACCAACTTATAGGAATATTAAAATAATATAATTATTATTTTTCATATATATGAATATAATATAAATATTTTTAATTTTATTTTAAGAATAGATATATATCTAAAAGGCGGTAACTGTGAGGTCACATATATACATTTAAATATAAAAAAACTAATGAAGATGATTTTTTCCAGATATGTGATCAATAAAACTAAATAACTTAAGAGTATAACTAATGGTTTTCAATTTATAAAATCTAATTTAACACACAACAATTCCGTCTCATTATTGTATTGTAATACAAAGTTAGAAATATTAAGTTTAAAAAAAATTAAAAATATTTGAATTTGGAAAATTATATGTAGCGCCATCTGTCGATAGTTTTGTGTAACTACAGACTTTTACCAAAATATTACTAATTAAATTAATTTTGGATAAATTAATTTTTGGATTTAACTACACTAAAACCTTCCCTGGGATGCCCACAACAATCCCTGAAAGTTTCACCGTAATCGGACGGGTAGTTTTTGAGTCTATAAGAGACAGACAGACACACAGACATTGCCTTTTATATATATAGATAGAAGATAGATATAGTAATATGTAAAATAATATTAAATAAAATATATACAAAAAATCAGTAAAAAATGAAATATTATTTATTCTAAATTCATCTAAAATTATCTGCTCTCTAATTATATATATATATATATATATATAAGTAATAGTATTTTGCAAAAGAAAAAATATATTTTTATAATGATAGCCTATATAAATAAACCATATAATTTTTATAAATTGAAATAGAAAATAAATTTACATTAAATTATGTGTATTTACTAGCTGCTCAGAGCGCCTTCGGCGCTCTTCACACCTAGACGGGGGCTCCGCCCCCTGTACCCCCGAGTGGTACATAGTATTTGGTGGTTGAAAGTAGTAAAAGGTTTTCATCCATTTTGTTTCAATCAGTATATTACATAAAACATTGATTTCTTTTTGTGTTCTTATTTAAAAAATATATTTTAATTTAATCACTATATTAATTATATATATTATTATTGTATATGTTATATCTATCTACCTATGTGGCTCAAAGATACTCGAAAGTTCTTAGCCGCAACAACCACATTTCTCCAAGTGTCCCTATCCTGAGCCCTTGTTCCATCTCTCTTACGTCCCTTCCCACACGTCATTGGTTTTCCAAGCGGACGTTTTCCAATCGGTCTCCCCACCAATATCCTTTTCCTCTCCCATTCTAGCCACGTGCCCTGCCTATCGCAGCTTTTTCCCTTTTATAACCCTAACTATTTCTGAAGATGCAGAGAGACCATGCAATTTCTTGTTCTGCAGTCTCTCCCATTCCCCGGTGACCTCATCTTTCTTTGGCCAATAAATGCAGGGAAGAATCCTATTCTCAAATACTCTGAATCTACTCTCATCTCCAAGGGTCATAGACCATGCCTCCCACCCATATAATGCAACAGGAAAATAATTTTTTTATATATTCCCTTTGATAATAATTTTGATGAGATAAGCCTCTTTATTGCAAGATAACAGGCGTCTCCCGATTGCAACCCCGATTTAAATTCTTCTCAAATATTATTATCCTTCGTGATTACATTCAATTTTTCTACATATTCAAATTTTACATTTTGTATATTAAGATTTTGTATGTTAATACTCTTCCTCTTTGTTACTAAATATTTTTTTTTATCACTATTAATTTCAAACCTCCATTAATTTTTCCTCGCTGTTTGTAATTGCAATTGCCGAATCTCCTATTATATTTAAGTCGTCTGGGTAACCTAATATTTTACAATTGATTTCCGCATCTTACTCTTTTTTTACTATCTTCAAGACAAATTTGAAGATCAAAATTTGAAAAAGTTTATCCGAATCTATTGAGTCATGCCTATGTTTTACTAAAGTCTACAAATAATTAGTGAACAGAAATATTGCATTAGCGGTTTTTTTCCTAATATCTGTCATAATGAAAATATCTTAATTAATGTTGTTCGATTTGGCCTGAACCAGCAATGAGATCTCCTAATATTTCCTTCGCCTATGGTTCTTAAGTATTGTATATGATATAATAGTGAAATAGAGTATAATATTTCTTGATCATTACATTTTGGTATTTTATTTTCATAGCTAGATTATTATTGAATATTTTTAATTATAATGAAACTTAAGAAAATGCAAAAATAGAGACTTGAGACAATTTATAAAAATTAACGGTATAAAACTATAGATAAATTACCAATATATACATTCATAAATAGTATTAATTTAAATTAATTGATTTATTTGTTTTTTTATTATTAAGATCATTTATTAATTTTTTTAGATCATAGTTAATTTCCTCCCATAAAAGAAACTTATCTAATTCTGTGGTGCTAGGGCAGAGGTTCTTAAACTGTGGTCCGCGGACCCCTGGGGGTCCGCGAAGCCTTTACTGAGGGTCCGCAAAGCCATCGTACAGGTGCACGAGAAAATGTCGGTTAAAACTTTATTTAATATAAAAGAAGCGATGGCATGGCTTTGTGAGGAAACAGAGATCAAATACCCAAATTCAACGAAATGTGCAAGAAAACTATTGCTACCGTTTCTATCTTCATATTTAGCAGAATTTTCTTTCTTCAATATTATAATTTCTAATAAAATGTGTTCTACTATATGCAAAAAAATCGTTATTCACCAATCACTGTTAGAAATATTCATCATATATCCTTGTTCTTATGAGATCGTAAGCCAGAAATTAACTAATAAAATGACGTAAAGTACCTAAAGTTGGAATGGGGTCCGTCAAAAAAATTTTTTCAAGTGGGGGTCCGCAGAGTACATAAGATTAAGAACCTCTGTGCTAGGGGATTTGAAAATTATTAGTCGCAATATGAAGATTTCGCTTACAGTTTCTGTCATGTCCGACCTCCATCCAACAGTTATTTTCTGTCAAGTTTTTTGCTTCTCTTAATCATGTGATCTATATATTTAATTTTTTTTGATTCATTATAATAAAATTTAAACAAATAAAAATTTTTACTTTGTTAATTTATATAAATTTCAATATAAACTGATTGTGAGTGATACGCTTAGCCAATACTCTGAATAATTTGTGTACAAAAATATTGTATGTTCTTAGCGAGATTTGATATAATGTTGTACGATTTGTCCTAAATCTGAATTAGAAGAAAATTATAAATTGCCTCCTCTTCCAGCCCAATTCATTTACCCACCCATGTTGCATATGGCATCTAAATTTCTTAAAACTCCGTTTTTTTAATTTAAAATAGAAGGAGAGAAAGAGTTTTAAATTATATTCGAATAGTCTATATATCAGTATTTTTTTTCTGAATTTAATAGCAAGTTGATTTTAAAAATTTTCCATTCTTAATGCATATGATTGATTACATGTGTTAAAATTTAAAAAAATTCAAATATTCTAATTTTTATATTTATATACAATTTAATATTATTTTTTATTAATATCATATCAAAAAAAGAGAATTTATTAAAAATTAAAAATAAAAAAAGAAGCCTATTAATAAAAAATTGAATGGTGATTTAAATATTTTATTAAATTAATTAAAATGAGACCTTTTAGAATAAATTATTTAATTGAAATGATATTTAAATATAAGAATTTAAAAAAATATTATATTCTTTGTTTGGCAATTGTTATTTAATTATGTGCAACATGATTCGACTTGCACAGAGCATCGTTATTTTTTATTAATATCACATAATAAAAATGAATCTTTGAAACATAATAAATAAAAAAGACATTTTAATAAATTTAAAAAATATACCCAATTTAAAAATGTCAAAAATTTAAAACAACTTTATATCATCATATTTTAATTTTTATATAATATATATATATATATATATTTAGTAATTAATAATAGAGTCATTAAATTAAAATAAAAAACAAAGATAATATAATTCAGTCATTTTAATTCAGGTTAAATAATATTTTTTTTTATTATTCAATGATAAAATTTATATATTATATATTATATATATATTATAGAAAAGAAGAAATATTCAATTAAATAAAAAATAATCTATATATATAAAAAAAGGTTTTTGTCTGCACATTGCTCAGAATTTAAAAATTTTTGCATATCTTCGCGTTTCATGACCTCTAGAATCCAAAAGTGACTTTAGAATTTTTCACGTCTGTCTGTCTGTCTGTCTGTCTGTCTGTCTGTCTGTCTGTCTGTCTGTCTGTCTGTCTGTCTGTCTGTCTGTCTGTCTGTCTGTCTGTCCGGAAAATTACTATTTTATAGACTCAGAATTGGCTGAACCGATTTCTTTGAAATTACATCACAATATTCTTATATACCTCTAGAGTAACATAGGCTATAAATTTTATTAATATCTTATCAATAACCGCAGAAATTAATTTTTTAAAGTTTATATAATTCTCCGTGTTGTTCATTCAAGAGCAGCTCGCGGCTCACTGTCGGCCTAGCGGAATCATTTCAAACAATGAATTATCATAGAGATTCCCAATCGAAGAATTATTATAATATTTCCCTTTTTATTTTAAATTCTAATATACAAATATCAATTCAATTAAATAATTTATTCTGAAAGTTCTCAATTTAATTAAAATATTTATTAGATCATATTTTTATCTTAAATTATTTTTTATTTAATTGAATATTTCTTCTTTTCTATAATATATATATAATAATATATAAATTTTATCATTGAATAATAAAAAAAAATATTATTTAACCTGAATTAAAATGACTGAATTATATTATCTTTGTTTTTTATTTTAATTTAATTACTCTATTATTAATTAACTATATATATATATATATTATATAAAAATTAAAATATGATGATATAAAGTTGTTTTAAATTTTTGACATTTTTAAATTGGGTATATTTTTTAAATTTATTAAAATGTCTTTTTTATTTATTATGTTTAAAAGATTCATTTTTATTATGTGATATTAATAAAAAATAACGATGCTCTGTGCAAGTCGAATCATGTTGCACATAATTAAATAACAATTGCCAAACAAAGAATATAATATTTTTTTAAATTCTTATATTTAAATATCATTTCAATTAAATAATTTATTCTAAAAGGTCTCATTTTAATTAATTTAATAAAATATTTAAATCACCATTCAATTTTTTATTAATAGGCTTCTTTTTTTATTTTTAATTTTTAATAAATTCTCTTTTTTTGATATGATATTAATAAAAAATAATATTAAATTGTATATATAAATATAAAAATTAGAATATTTGAATTTTTTTAAATTTTAACACATGTAATCAATCATATGCATTAAGAATGGAAAATTTTTAAAATCAACTTGCTATTAAATTCAGAAAAAAAATACTGATATATAGAATATATAGACTATTCGAATATAATTTAAAACTCTTTCTCTCCTTCTATTTTAAATTAAAAAAACGGAGTTTTAAGAAATTTAGATGCCATATGCAACATGGGTGGGTAAGTGAATTGGGCTGGAAGAGGAGGCAATTTATAATTTTCTTCTAATTCAGATTTAGGACAAATCGTACAACATTATATCAAATCTCGCTAAGAACATTAAATATTTTTGTACACAAATTATTCAGAGTATTGGCTAAGCGTATCACTCACAATCAGCTTATATTGAAATTTATATAAATTAACAAAGTAAAAATTTTTATTTGTTTAAATTTTACTATAATGAATCAAAAAAAATTAAATATATAGATCACATGATTAAGAGAAGCAAAAAACTTAACAGAAAATAACTGTTGGATGGAGGTCGGACATGACAGAAACTGTAAGCGAAATCTTCATATTGCGGCGAATAATTTTCAAATCCCCTAGCACCACAGAATTTAAGTTTCTTTTAAGGAAAATAACTATAATCTAAAAAAATTAATAAATGAACTTAATAATAAAAAAAAACAAATAAATCAATTAATTTAAATTAATACTATTAATGAATGTATATATTGGTCATTTATCTATAGTTTTATACCGTTAATTTTTATAAATTGTCTCAAGTCTCTATTTTTGCATTTTCTCAACTTTCATTATAATTAAAAATATTCAATAATAATCTAGCAATGAAAATAAAATACCAAAATGTAATGATCAAGAAATATTATACTCTATTATAACACATACAATACTTATAAACTATAGGCGGAGGAAATATTAGGAGATATCATTGCGGGTTCAGGCCAAATCGACCAACATTAATTAAGATATTTTCATTATGACAGATATTAGGAACAAAACCGCGAATTCAATATTTCTGTTCACTAATTATTTGTAGACTTTAGTAAAACATACGCATAACTCAATAGATCCGGATAAACTTTTTCAAATTTTCAATCTTCAAATTTCTCTTGAAGGTAGTAAAGAAAGAATAAGATGCGGAAATCAATTGTAAAATATTAGGTTACTCAGACGACTTAAATATAATAGGAGATTCGGCAATTGCAATTACAGATAGCGAGGAAAATTTAATGGAGGTTTGAAATTAATAGTGATAAGAAAAAATATTTAGTAACAAAGAGGAAGAGTATTAACATACAAAATCTTAAGATACAAAATGTAGAATTTGAATATGTAGAAAAATTGAATGTAATCACGAAGGATAATAATATTTGAGAAGAATTTAAATCGGGGTTGCAATCGGGAAACGCCTGTTATCTGCAATAAAGAGGCTTATCTCTTCAAAATTATTATCAAAGGGAATATATAAAAAGATTATTTTGCCTGTTGCATTATATGGGTGGGAGGCATGGTCTATGACCCTTGGAGATGAGAGTAGATTCAGAGTATTTGAGAATAGGATTCTTCCCTGCATTTATTGGCCAAAGAAAGATGAGGTCACCGGGTATGAGGGAGACTGTATAACAAGAAATTGCATGGCCTCTCTGCATCTTCAGAAATAGTTAGGGTTATAAAAGGGAAAAAGCTGCGATAGGCAGGGCACGAGGCAAGAATGGGAGAGGAAAAAGATATTGGTGGGAAGACCGATTGGAAAACGTCCGCTTGGAAAACCAATGACGCGTAGGAAGGGACGTAAGAGAGATGGAATAAGGGCTCAGGATAGGGACACTTGGAGAAATGTGGTTGTTGCGGCTAAGAACTTTAGAGTATCTTTGAGCCACATAGGTAGATAGATATAACATATACAATAATAATATATATAATTAATATAGTGATTAAATTAAAATATATTTTTTAAATAAGAACACAAAAAGAAATGAATGTTTTATGTAATATACTGATTGAAACAAAATGGATGAAAACCTTTTAATACTTTCAACCACCAAATACTATGTACAACTCGGGGGTACAGGGGGCGGAGCCCCCGTCTAGGTGTGAAGAGCGCCGAAGGCGCTCTGAGCAGCTAGTTTAAGATAAAAATATGATCTAATAAATATTTTAATTAAATTGAGAACTTTTAGAATAAATTATTTAATTGAATTGATATTTGTATATTAGAATTTAAAATAAAATGTGAAATATTATAATAATTCTTTGATTGGGAATAGCTATGATAATTCATTGTTTGAAATGATTCCGCTAGGCCGACAGTGAGCCGCGAGCTGCTCTTGAATGAACAACACGGAGAATTATATAAACTTTAAAATATTAATTTCTGCGGTTATTGATAAGATATTAATAAAATTTATAGCCTATGTTACTCTAGAGGTATATAAGAATATTGTGATGTAATTTCAAAGAAATCGGTTCAGCCAATTCTGAGTCTATAAAATAGTAATTTTCCGGACAGACAGACAGACAGACAGACAGACAGACAGACAGACAGACAGACAGACGTGAAAAATTCTAAAGTCACTTTTGGATTCTAGAGGTCATGAAACGTGAAGATATGCAAAAATTTTTAAATTCTGAGCAATGTGCAGACAAAAACCTTTTTTTATATATATAGATTTATTTGTTTGTTCCTGATGATAAAATGTCGAAACAGATAAAATTTACGAATATTATTATACAAATAAATCACATATATTAGTAATTATTTATAAAACAATGAGTAATGGAAACAGTGTCTAGGGCAAAGGCCTCCACTAGACCTTTCCATCCTTTTACTGATGACTCTTATCCTGTTTAATTACGAGTATTATCAAAGTCTATGTCGATACATACGTCAATGTTTTACTTATTTATTTATTTATTTATTTATATGTCTTAAGCAGCATTATATTTTTCTATTTTTTCATATTATAAAATTATAAATTTCAAGAACTTTCAAAATCTCAAGTTCAAGGTTATAATCAGTTCCACCTTTATAGTCTTATGTTTATTCTAAAGTTAAAAAAAAATCTTAAAAATAATTTGAGTATATATATATATATATATAACTTGAGATTTTGAAAGTTCTTGAAATTTATAATTTTATAATATGAAAAAATAGAAAAATATGATGTATATATATATATATATACTTTTTGAGTATGAAAAAAATGAGTTTCTAATTCTTATCTATAATTAATATGTATGTATGTAAATTATGAAAATAAGTTGACCTGTGGCCAGGTCCGAACCGACCGACGGTTTGAAGTAAATTAATTTCCAGCTACAGAAACAATTTCAAATAATAATTATATATCTATTAATATAATAAAAAACAGATATGGATACATAAATAATAAATATAAACATTTTTAATTTTATTTTATTTATAATATATATATATATATATATATATATGTAAGACCAGGCTGTGACGTCATGAATCGCTGGATGACGTCATATAATTTTAAATTAAGAAAAAACTAATAAAGATGATTTTTCTCGAGGATAAAACCAATACAAAGTGTATGATTCGTGGTGATATGTAAAAAATCACCTCATGTGAAACTTAAAGTGAAAATAACCCTTTCCTTCCTATCGTCGATCGCTAATACTATCACTTTCGGTTTCGATTTGCACCAAAAGTGATACTTATGCACGTTGAGCCGTTCAAGCTGTACACATCTATACAGACGGACAGACATCATGCTAAAAATACTTTTTTTCTGTTAAGAAAAGGCTTGATTCGTGGAGATATGTAAAAATCTCCAATTGTGAAATTTGGTGTGAAAACAATACCTCCCTTACTATCGTCGGTGAAAACTTTAAGATATTAAATTAATACAAGTACCTAGACCAAGTACTCCCCCCCCCCCCCCGAGCATATCAAGTGTCCGTGAAGGCATTTCAAGTGCCCGCGAACTTTTGAAAATTTTCGATTTTTACTTTCCCGCATACTTCGTATAAGGGAAGTATTGGAATCGTCAAAAATTTCGACTTAGTGACTTCGATAGATCTTGACGTTTTAGACCATTTTTCGAATTATGTCTGTGTGTGTGTGTATGGATGGATGTATGGATGTATGTAATGTTTGTCAGTGAGCAAATTTACTCAGAAACTAATCGAAATTTGCTACACCGATATTATTCACAGTTTGTAGATTTCTATCAAAATTTCGTCAAAATCGGTTAACCTGAAGTGGTACTTTACCTACACTGGTTGCGTTTACCTTTCAAGTAAAGTACCAGTTTGCTTCGAGATATTTGCTTCATATTTTGTATATAGATTTAAAAATATGAAAAAAATTCAGATTCAAAATTTCATCATGATCTGACTACCGGAAGTGACATTTTACCTATACAAGTAGTTTTAGGTGTAAATTATAAATATATATATAATAGTGTTAAACCATTTTACTTTATAATTTAAATTAATTAGTTTGTTTATTTTTATTGTTGTTAAAACATAATAATAATAACCTAATTATCTGCGGGAAAGTCTAGGAGAGGACACTCGCGATTTTTTTTCAATATAGTTCTAAAGAAAAGGCAAGATGATTTTGTGGCCAAACTTTTGAATATTTTCGTCTTGTTTCAATTTCTTTCAATATGGTTCTAAAAAAAAGGTAAAATGTTTTCATTTTATTGAATGCGGTGGAGGGGGGGGGGGGTAGCGATGAAAATTATGGTTGAAAATTGGGCCGTGAATACTAAAAGGTTAAAAAACACTGACCTAGGCTAAGATTAACATCATCATATTTAAATTTTTCCTTTTTTTTCAAATAAAATATACAACTGCCCTTACCTTAAATTGTTTATAATAATAATTAAAACGTTAATTACTAGAGGGATGTGTGAAAAGGAAAAATATCAATTATTAGGTAGTGGGAGTACTCGACTCGGCTTCCTTAATATAATCATTAATAATTATTCGCCCCAATTATTTATATTTTTCTATGTGTGATTATTTAATTTATTTAATTTTTGTCTAATTTTTTATTTTTTTTTTCTTATCAATAAATATTTTATTTTTGATATTGTATTCTAATTAATTCTATCATAAATCATATAAGTAATTTAATTTATTTAAACATATTTCATTTCATCTACCTATCCATATTAAACATAGACATTTAAATATTTACATTTAACCATTACATCAATGTAAATAATTTTATTCAAATGATAAATTCAAAATACTTAAAAAATGTATGTTATTTAAATATAAAATGTTCTATTGTTTCTATTTAAAGAAAACATTTTAATTAACGAAGTAATGAATTTAATAATTTAATCACATTATTTTGGAATAAATTTGAAAGTATAAATATTAAGTTAAATTATTATTTATATTATTATTATTATTAAGAGTTTATGTAGCTAAGATTATGAGTAACATTTATTTTACTTATTATTTAGATTTCTCCTATTTCTTTTCATTTATATCATTTTGGTTGTATTGACAGTGGTACAGCTGGGGCACAGACGGGGCAATGGTTGGATTAAGCAATGAACTGGATGTCTCTGGATCGTGTATAGTTCTCTTTTTTTTGTAATAATTACAAAAATTAATTTATATAAAACTAATTTTAACGATTTTAATTCAATTAAAATTAAAATGTTAGTTTTTATTAAATTAATCAAAAATGATTAATGATGTTTCATTTCATCAAGAATAAAATAATTGAAAGATTGAATATTTTAAATACAATATTAATACAATATGAAAACGAAACAGTTAAATAAAAATACAAATTTATTCTGTATATTTTTACTTAATCTATTTATTATATTATCTAATGTATTTATCAATTAATCTTTATCAATTCTAAGCAGTTTATTTAATGAAAAGATTAATATCAATATTTAATTAGAATTATTTATATATATATACTTAACATATATATATATATATATATTTAATTTAATTTAATCTATAAATTATTACAATGTTACATTTAATGTATACTTATATGATCTTTTATCTTAAATATTTATTTTTACCCAAAATACCAGACGAATAAATAAAATTTAAATAATAATAAAAAAATTAATACAGAAGAACCTCGGGTTACGAGTTTAATTTGTTCCGGAATATAACTCGGAATATCATCATCCTTAACTTGGCTTGGATGGAAGAAATTCAATTTGTATAAAACTAAAAAAACCTCTGACTATTGTACATCCTACTCAAGGACAGCACCCATCAAGTTGGTTATATTAATTAGGTGTCCTATGATTAGAAGAACGGATCCTATCAACCTTTATCTTGATTTTCTTGATCGGAGGCGCTACTTTTTATCAAGAAGCTAATTTTGTACCCCGAGGCTGGGTTAATTCCGTTCCATAATCCCCAGCTAGAGAAAATCCCTTGCCAGGTCGACTTAAACCCAGGTCCACGAGAATGTGAGCTAACTCTGTTAACTAATACCCTGCGAGGCGTCTTCTGTAAAAAGCTAAACTTCTCAAAAATTTTTTTCCATAAGTAGAATGGCTTTCTGAAGAAGATTGTTATCAAGGAGTTTTTTTTTTTCTCAGGACCAGCAGTACAGTTTAACCATTGAGTTAACAACTCCGTCGACTCATGCATAGAGTTCAGATCTAAAGTAAACACAGCATATGGTGCTCAGAGTAGGCAGCACAGTGAGGAAAAACGACTCGTAACCCGAAAAACTCTCAAACTCATAACCCGGGACAATCGTAATCCCAAATTCCACTGTATATTTGATTATAATATTATCTAATACGTTCTAGAATTTATTTTTTATTTTATTTATCTTAAAGTATGTTTATTTAATATTAATATATTGATAATTCTAATTTTTTCCAACGTATATATATACGATTAATTAATTATCTTCAAAGAGAATTTATTGTTAATTTTAATTTATACTGATTCAATTATCATAATTATGTTCGGTCTAGATGACCTATTCTGCCTTCGTATTATCCATTTAATCTTTGTTTTTTTTGTTTTTTTTTTTTTTTTGAAATACTTTCGAGAAGGGTATTTTATTTTATTTTAGTTATATAATTATATATAGAGAGAGATTTAGATTTTTTCCCTATATTTAATAAATATTTATAAATATTAAACTCAAAAAAATTGAAAATTTTATTTAAAAATTTCAATATTTTTTGATGAGAATTTATATAATATTTATTCCGGCTTTTTATACATATATTATTTAAGATAAGATTTATCTTAATTTATACCAATAACCCCGTTTCATTATCTAATACGAGAATGATTAATTATTATTATTACTATTTAATTAATAATTCGTCATTAAGAGTGATTTTATTATTATCACTTCCCAGCACACGTGTGAAGTATTTGAAGATGTTATCGCGGTAATCCAGTTTTTCACATACTTCTTACTAAATAAACAAATAAATTAGTGTGCTATTAACATTTTTTTTATTCATTTAAAAATCAATGAAAATTTTTTTTAACGAGCCTGATATAATTCCCTGAATAGATTTTTTTTTAATTTTAATTTTTTTTTTTATATATATTTTTAATCTAGTGGAGTAGGTGAAGAAATTCTAAATTGAGTGAAAAAATTAAAATATAAATAAGATATAAATATTATTAAAATTCCTTCCATTTTTAGATTAACAATATCTCTATATTAAATTTCAATTAATAATTTACGTTCTCTAAATTCAAAATAATTACTAATGAATTATTGAAATAAATGTATAAACGAAATAATATAATTTTTTCATTTAAAGATACAGACTGTTTTAAAATATTAACTTAAATCCTATTCATGTAAAATGTTTGTACAAATAAACAAGTTGAATATTACCAATGATGGTTAAAGGTCAATAATATCCTCCTCAACTATACTAGTAAATTTTATATAATTAAAATCTAATTAAAGAATTCAAATTAATTTTAAAGTAAAATTTAATTTTTTCTTCAAAATGCACTTTATAAAAAATACTAATGTTTATAATTAAATTATGAGTTAAAAAATATACTATAGTCGAGGAGTTGGTGCATGAGTCGACCCCCACAATCGGCCAAGCAGTTCCCGCGCTTGTCCCTACCATTCCTACAAAACCTAACCTAACCTAACCTAACCTCAATAAATATTGTAAGCGATGGGTGAATCTCAACTAATGAGATGTCTAATTCAAAAAAAAAAGATAAAATAAAAATCTTTGTCAAAATTACTTTTTTATCACCCGGAGAGTAGAAGACTTTGGTGGAGGGGAAATCACTCTAGGAGGGGGGTAGCCCCGCCTCTCCTGGCCGCCACCCCTCATGCACCAACTCTTACCTTCTCGAATATAGAGAAGATAATTTGTTTGATATGCACACCCGCAGGGAGAAAGCTGTGAGCTATTTCCACTTTGAATAAGAATGTTTTTATTATTTATTATTACAAACCGAATCCACTGAGAGTGGAATTTTCACTGAAAAATTTCTTTAATTTCTAATTGAAAGTCGGAAAATTGGAAAAATTGTTAAAAAATGGGTATGGTAAATACCAAAAAGTTAATAGCGCGCATATCATTGTAACCATCTTGAAAAGTATGGTTCCATAAATATCTCTTGTCTTATTTTCTAAAATCATTTCAAATTATCTCTGTATTTATATATTAAACCAAATAATATAATTATTAATTTAAAAATTTGATTTCAGTGATTTTTGGCGACTATGGACGAGTGCATCTATCCCCCTTGGCTTGAAATATCGGATAAAAGGGATAGAAAATATTGCAGAACAGAAAACAGTACTATTAATGTTTAATCACCAAAGTGGACTTGATGTATTAAGTTAGTATAATAAATTTAATAATTTATTAGGTAATACAAATCATTAATAATATATTATTATGTTACATATTTATATTAAATATTAGATATTAAAAATATTTAAAATATAAAATGATAATTTTTCTAAATTTTATAATAAAGGTATTAGTGAGACAGTTTATTTAATCAAAAACAATTCTCCTTCTTTTATATAATTATATAAAATAACTCACTAGAAAAAATGTAATTGAACTAAAAAAAAAACAATTTTTTTATATTTTATTTATTATTATTTTTATTTATTTTAAATTTCTGGAATTGTTGGAAATTATTGAAATTTGTAAATATAAAAATTGATAAATATTTTTAAAAATTTCTATTCAATTATATTAAAAATTTTTTGAATAGATTTGGTACTTGAAAACATTGAATATTAGATATGATAACATACACTATTTGGATAGTTTATATTGACTTATTTGATTTTTAATAGTAATTTTTATTTGTTTGTTTGAATCCTCTAGCATATGCAAGATTATTGCAATATCTTCAAGGATGCTCACCAATTGCAAAAAGAACGATAGCTTATATGGGCCTGTGGGGTTTGTTGACATACCTCGGTGATGCTATCTTAATTGATCGAACCCAGGGAAAACAAGCTATGACTATTATAAGAAAACGAATGGACAGAATGAAAAGTTTAAAATCAAAAATTATGATATTCCCAGAGGGAACTCGAAATGTTTCTGGCACACTATTACCTTTTAAAGCTGGTGGTTTTCGAATAGCTATAGAAAATGAAATTCCTATAGTACCTATTCTTATATCACCCTATTATTTCATGGATTCTGATAAAAAAATATTTTCTAGTGGTGAGTATTAATTAGTTTTTTTATGAATATACATGAGATGTTTTAAAAAAAAAAATTGGGGTAATTGTTTACTTTAGTATATGTATTTATCATGGATTTGGATAAAACTTTACCAGTGGATTCCTTGTTTAATTCCAAAGAAACTTTATTTATTCAATATTTGCCGGTCTCTTTGAAATTAAAAAAGGAATCCACTGGTAAAGTTTTATTCAAACCTTGATACCTATGCTAAAGTAAACAATTTCCATTATTAATTACCTACATACCTTAATTATATTTAATTTTTATTTATTATAAACTTGGTGAGGTTAGAACACACGTTCGCAATAGTTCAGTATCTCAATATTATATCACAGTTCTACGTTTAAATCTATAATTGTGCTTTTATCAATATATTTTTTTAAAAAAATATGATTTTTAAGTGTTGTTTTTTATTAAAAAAGAACATAATTTTCTATTATTATATTATTGATAAAATTTATATATATTATTGATAAAATTTTGATTCATTTATTTATTCTCCAATTTTCAGGTCGTGTTATTATACAAATATTGCCTGAAATATCGACATCTGGACTGAAAGAAAATGATCTCGATGCCCTTAGAAATAGAACAAGAGAAATAATGAATGAAACATTTCAAGAACTTAAAAAAGAAATAGAAATTGAAAGTACTAAAATGAAGAATACTTGGAAAAACTTATTTACATATGATTTTTAGTCATTTAATTAAATTAGATAGATATTTATTAAATTAGAAGTATTTATGTTTAAATATGTAAATATATTTTTTAATGAACCAACGACATTAAAAAAATACTTCATATAGGTATATATAAAAAAAAAAATTATATATACATATATCGTTATTGTATATTTCTCTGTTTTTTATATAATCTGAGAATTTTGATTTTTATTTAAAATTCTTTTTTTTTTAATTTAAAAAGATTGAATTATCTTTGTTTGACTTTATAAGAAAGTTAAATTTATTTTAAATATTATTGGATAAGATTTTGTTCTTAAAAAATTTATCGAGTCTTTATGTGTTTCAAAATAACATATTTTTAAAAAAAAAAACAATTGTATCGTTAACTCTTTTCAATGCAATTCAATATTTTATTTATATAAAATTAATTTTATATATATATATATTTATGTACAAAGAATTATTTCAAATATTATAATGATTTTATTTTATACATGAATGTAATTTATTTTACCTAATATTTCATTAAATAAGTTAATATATTTAAGCAGTGGCGTTCCTAGAACTTTTGCCGCCCGGGGCGATCTCCAGTTTGCCGCCCGGGGCGATCTCCAGTTTGCCGCCCTTTCTATTATTAGTCAATCAAATAGTGGTTTTTATAAATTAATACACTTAAATAAATTATTAAGTTATTTAATCAATATTAATTAATACACAGAGTAAATTTTTTTACACATATTTGTATGCACTCGTAAACATATTTATATAATATTTACTCTTAGCTTTCAAAATTTATAATATATTATTTCTAATTTCTTGCTCTATTGACAATATTGCAAGATTTTGTAGTCTTAATTGACTCATTGTAGAACGAAGATAATTTTGCCGAACAAAATCTTAAAGATGCGTTTACGAATTCAACGAATTTTAATGAATACAATAAAATAAAATTATTATCCTGTTCTTGGAATTAGAATTCAAAATTTACACTAAAATGCATTTATATACACCGAGGAATAATATTCGAAATCATATAGTTGGTCATAATTTATATAAATCAAATAGTAAACTTATAATAATCATAATAATCATTTATTATTCAAGAAAGAAAAAAAATAAATATGAAATGAATAAGTTGCTTTTTACAACTATAACGAAATATAAAAAATGCCGCCCCAAGATAATTGCCGCCCGGTGCGGACCGCACCCACCGCCCCCCCTTAGGTACGCCACTGTATTTAAGATATTTATGTAATGTATTATTTAAATATATGTATTTAAATATTTAAAATATAAGACTTAGAAAAGTTACATTTTTTTTTAAATAAATTTCGTGTCACTTGGTAACCTTGAGGCATGACTCTAGGAATAATAAAGATTAAAAAAACTCTTGGCAGTGATGAGCTCTGAATTCAGGATAAGATTAGAGAGCCTTGATCTTGTCCCTAAAAATATAATTAATAATTTATAAATCTAAATATGTAATAACAACAAAAATATTTCTAGTTAAAAAAAAAATTGAAAATAAAATTTTCAATAAGTAATAGATAAATTAACTTGTCTAGAATCTCGAATGAGTCATCAATTTAGATACAAACATACAAAGTCCATACAGATATTAATACTTCTATCCATTTATATTGAATGAGTTTGATTTTTATATTTTTATTTCAAAAATTATCTAATTTATTAACCGTTCCCGGTACCATATATGTACTGCCTAGAGGGGCAGGTGACTTCTAGCCGCACGAGATTGATTAATAATAATAATTATAGAGAATTTTGTTTCAAATACTTACAAAACAACACAATGTTTAAATATAAAATTATTAACTTTATACAAATCGTCGTAATAATTATTTTATTTTTTTTTTTATTTGACACTTATTTAATTTAACATATAACAAAAGTTTTAAAAAATGAAGTTAGTTATAAATTAAATTAATTTTAACAATTTGTTTGTAACTAACTTCATAATCTTACAGACTTCACATACATATGTACATACGACGGAAATTATGTAGTTTGATATAGATTATAAATAGTGACTGTGTTCATTTATTTATCTCTGTTTAAAAAAAAATTAATTAACTATATAATATTATAAAATCACAAATGATTATAATTTATTGTCATAATGAGATCAGTACCGGGACCCCGAGCCTCGGCTCGGTACTTAAGTTAAAAAAAATGATTCATTATTATTGGGTTTGGCTGGTAATATTAATACCTGGGATACCGAGCTGTCGCTCGAAAAAATATTTAGACATTATTATAGACATTTTCATTCTGTAAATTAAATAATTTTATTTCATTTAAATAAATATCTATTTTTAAATAATTTTTCTCTCTACATTATTTATCTAATTCTGACAATATATTAAGATCACACCGGGACCCCGAGCCTCGGCTAGGTAATTAAGTTAAAAAAAAATAATTCATTATTATATTGGGTTTGGCTGGTAATATTAATACTTGGGACACCGAGCTGATATACAATTCTTTAATTATTTATTACAATTATTAAATGTTGCATCATTGCATGGAACTTGGGGTCCTCAATAATACATAAATATGTATACCGGGACCCCGAGCCTCGGCTCGGTACTTAAGTTAAAAAAAATGATTCATTATTATTGGATTTGGCTGGTAATATTAATACCTGGGACACCGAGCTCGCTCTACCCTTTAAAAAATATTGATATACAATTCTTTAATTATTTATTACAATTATTAAATGTATTAAATAATATTTTATTGAAAAAATATTAAAAATTATAAAACTATCTAAAACTTAATTAATAAAAGAACAATGAATAAATAAATCACGAAAATAGATAAAAAAAAAATGGGGGAGTAAAAACAATTGTTCTTACCGCTGGTCTATGATATTTTGATAATTACAAAGATATTTTTACCATCTTTCAAAGACATTTATTTGTTTTGTTGTTTTTTTTTGAGAGAGATTAATAAATATATATATATTTTATTAAAAATAAATATTTTTAATTTTATTTCGAAATTAAATAATGAATTTTAAAATATTTTTATATTTTATTAAAAATAAATATTTTTAATTTTATTTCGAAATTAAATAATAAATTTTAAAATATTTTAAATATAAAAAAAATATTAATACAAAATTAAAAAAAGGCGGGATTAAAATTTCAAAATGGATGCCATTTACGTCACCCATATATAATTTTCAATTAAGAAATTAATAATGAAGCTGTAAGTTTCAAGAGATGTGATCAATAAAACTCAATTTTTCTTTATAAATACTATATCTAGTGTGAATTTGAAAAAAATCGTTAGAGCGGTTTTTGAGAACCAATGGTTATAGATAAATAGATATATAGATAAATAGATATATAGATATATAGATATATACAATTTTAGCTAGCATAATAAGATAAGATATGTTAAGTTATATTAAAGTTGAAAATTTGTCATAATAATGTTGATCTTGGACAATTAAACGGTATTATAGACGTTTTAGTGGCAAATAGTAAAGAATATCATAAGAAATTTAAGAAATAATAATTCCTACGTGAGGCAATTTAACCAAATTGATTTGTTCATTTTTGGTAAATTTTATTTTTTTTTTAATACAAAATTGAATAAATTAGCTGGAGTGTCAGCAACAGATATGGATATAACATAAATATTTTTAATTTTATTATATTTATAATATATAAGTAGTAGCTGGCTGTGACGTCATGAAGGGCTGGGTGACGTCATATAATTTAAAATTAAGAAAAAACTAATGAAGATGATTTTTCCCGAGGATAAAACCAATACAAAATGCATGATTCTCCACATGTGAAATTTGGTGTGAAAACAATACCTCCCTTACTATCGTCGGTCGGTAAAAATTGAATAATATTGAGTTTAATCACTGATGATATTATTATTTATGTAAACCGAGACATTTTTATCTCCCGGAGAATTTTTGCGGGGACACTGGGACAGAATACACATAAGAATAAGCAAAATGATCGTATGGGATTTGTAAGTCAGCTAAAGAATAAGAATATTTGATCTATCAAAATTAAAAAAAATTTTAGGAGATCTAATTTTATTTATTTATTTAAAATAAGTTGTACCACATGTTTATAATTAACAAAAATTATACATTAAGTTAATTTTTTAAATAAGCTTAACTATATTTTATTTCTTTCCAAATATGATTTATCAGTACAATGATAAGAAAAAAAATTGATAATTTATTAATATTAAATTATTATTGAGTATATATATATTCAATTACAATATATTCATATTCATTTGAAATAATTTCCATAATAAAAAAAATAAAATATTTTTATATTTGGTAAGTTAAAAAGAAATAATAATGAAAAAGAGTTACATTTTTACAATATATATATGATTTTTTTTTTGTGATGTTTGCAATTTAATTTTAAATTGAGAAATTATAATAATAATTAATTCTACCTATAAAATATTTAAAATATATCAAAGTTTAAATTATGAAATTGAATATTTCAAAATGAAAATAAAAAGTTAAAGAAAATAATCGCGATATTCAATTATTTTATTATTATTAATTAAATTAAAAAAATACAATTGAATATTTAATAGGGCCTCCTCCTTTCCCCATAAATTAGCCCTTCCAAGCCTCGCCTTCCGAAATTTAGAAAAAGTAATAATAAAGAAAGTTTGCCTTAAAAAAAAATTTAAAAAAATATGGCGTTTGATCTGTAGCCTCTTTGAATCAGCTGAGAGTGCCTTTGATTTTTAGGATTTCGAAATGAAATCGCGACATTCGGGGCAACCTGAAATAAAACCTACCTAGTAAGGGAGTGCATAGCCTCCATCAATAGGCATGGAAGGCCCATGCTAATCGAAAAAGTCCTGCGCTCAAAAGGTAACCAACAATTTGTTCCTGTTCAGGCTAATCCCATTTCAGAACTGTGCTGAATTACCTTCCCGAATTCCCGTTCATCCAATCCACCTCAAATACACTCTCAGTAATAGAAAATGGCACAATTCAGACCTGACATGCAATTCATGCAATCCATCCCTTAAATAATAGCATGGCATTTGTTTTATCCACCCACATTTTATTTATTTATTAATTCTAATCTAATCTATGAATTAGTATGATGAGAACATGCATGGATGTAGGAGGCAACCACCTGAAAATTCCTAACAACTATATATATATGAAAAAATAGCCACCCTCCCATTATAACGCATCGAAACCTACTAATTCTAAAAATACCTTTGTCTCTTCTGCCTCCTTTATCAATGCTTCTTCTTGAAAGATGTACTCTGAAATTCCCTAATCTCACTAAATTCTGTCTTATAATTTAAACTATTTCTCTATAATCTCCTAATGAATATTATCAAAAGCAAAAAATCATTGTAAATTAATTATACTTTCTATATTATATTAAACTTTACTTTAAATATTATATTTACATTTTCTATTTTAAAGTGCACCATGCTAAATAAATAACGATTATTACTTACATTTGGAGAGCTGTATTTCAATCATGAAGGATGGAGAAGATAATCAAGAATTCAAATCAACATTCAGTAGCAGGAACGAAGATTGAAACATGAAATAGAAGAAGAAAAATAACTTATTAGTTTATAATCAATAAATTTAAATTGAATTTAAAATAAAATTAATAATAAATACTGACCTCAGAGTTAATAAAGGGTTGATATTTCTCGCAGATTAAACTCGAAGAACAGCTCGTAGACTTGACTTGATGTCCATCACTCTCGCCTCGATAAAGAAAACAATACCTCCCTTACTATCGTCGGTCGGTAAAAATAATTAAGATTAGATATTTATATTATATATAGGAAATAAAAAAATAAGATATAAATAAATAAATAATATTAATAGGATTCAAAAAGTGTATAGATTTTTAAAAATATTATCTTATTTCTGTAATATTAAAATAGTAAAATTATTTTACATCCTATATAGAACCATGATTATAATAAGTTATAATACGCATTTAATAGACATATAATAAAAATATCTTAGAAAACATCAGAAAACTAATTATGATTATATTATTAATTTCACGAAGATTTTATTCTGTTCAATTGATATATAGGTAATAAAAATATTATTCATTTTTCAAAAGTGTTATAATAATATGAAATTGACAAAACAATATTCATATGAGATTTGAAAGGAACGGTGTGAGCGATAATGAGATTAGAAAGAATATATAGAATATTTAAAATTATATATTCCTATATGAATATAAGCAATTTATATTTTTTTGATTTATAATTATATTATATGAATTTTGAAAATAATCAGCACATCTTTAATAAGTTTTAATAGGATTAATATATATATTGAAATTTAAAAAATATTTCAATAAATATATTTAAAGAAAAATAAAATTTTGTATATGATTTTTTAATTTTTAAATAATTTTAATTTAACTTTTAATAAAATTTAATTAATGAGATCTGATAGAATATTTAAGATTAATTCTTTTCAAAGATTTGAATGAAAAATTTATAAATTTATTTGGGTATATGAATAAATAAGTTGACCTGTGGCCAGGTCCGAACCGACCGACGGTTTGAAATAAATTAATTTCCAGCTACAGAAATAATTTCAAATAATTTTAATATATCTATTAATGTAATAAAAAACAGATATGGATACATAAATAATAAATATAAACATTTTTAATTTTATTTTATTTATAATATATATGCAAGACCAGGCTGTGACGTCATGCATGGCTGGATGACGTCATATAATTTTAAATCAAGAAAAAACTAATAAATATGATTTTTTTCGAGGATAAAACCAATACAAAATGCATGATTCGTGGTGATATATAAAAAAATCTCCTTTGGTGTGAAAATAACCCTTTCCTTCCTATCGTCGATCGCTAATACTACCACTTCCGGTTTCCGGAATTGCACCAAAAGTTGATCAATTCATCCCACTGATGCATTAAGTAAATATACCAAATTTCATCAAAATCGGTTGAGCCGTTCAGGCTGTACACATCTATACGGACGGACAGACGGACGGACAGACGGACGGACGGACAGACGGACAGACATCATGCTAAAAATACTTTTTTCTGTTTAGAAAATGCATGATTCGTGGAGATATGTAAAAATCTCCACATGTGAAATTTGGTGTGAAAACAATACCTCCCTTACTATCGTCGGTCGGTAAAAATTATAAAAATGCACTTTATAAAATTTAATTTTTATTGAAATATTTTTTTTTTTAAGTTCACTAATCTTCCTTTTAATTATTAAAAATAAATAATAAAATTACAATTAATTCTTGATTAGCGACTGATTAAGGGATGATTTCAGTGGAGAGGGCGTCCAGTGTCTCACACTACGCAGGGAAGGGGAACTGACTGCGTACGAGTCGCCCTCCTGCATGAGGAGGTCAGTTCAGGCGGCGGAGGGGCATGGAGAGGGGCGGGCGGAGAGTGCGTAGGTGAGCGCTCTACTGCAAATTATTTCAAATAAAATACATATTAAAATAAAATAAAATAAACAAATATTAATTTTTAAAATTAGTGGTATTTTAGAATACATCTTAAATTTAATCAATAAGTTTAATTCTATTAATTCTATTAAATCAATAAGCTTAATTTTATTCAAAGATCTTAATGAAAATTAAAAAAAAAAAATTATAAATATATCAGTAAGAAGTTCATTAATGAAATTATCATATTTTGAAAAAAAAAATAAGGAGGTGGCGTATTAATGTAAATGGTTCAATTTAAACTTAAAATTGTTTGCCGAATGTGATATAATTTTAATTTAATGTAAATATATTTTATAAATAAGTTGACCTGTGGCCAGGTCCGAACCGACCGACGGTTTGAAATAAATTAATTTCCAGCTACAGAAACAATTTCAAATAATTTTAATATATCTATTAATGTAATAAAAAACAGATATGGATATAACATAAATATTTTTAATTTTATTTTATTTATAATATATATGTAAGACCATGCTGTGACGTCATGAATGTAAAAATATCTCCTCATGTAAAGTTTGGTGTGAAAATAACCCTTCCCTTCCGCTAATACTACCACTTCCGGTTTCCGGATTTGCACCAAAAGTTGATCAAATCATCCTACTGATGCATTAAGTAAATATACCAAATAGGTACTTGGTTTAAAATATCTAAAATTATAATACTTAGAAATGTGAACTTGGCAGGTTTTCGTGCTGTACATAACACTAGATTAATTGTATAATTATATTTATTATTTATATGTATAAATTAACCTGCTAAGTTCAAATTTCTAAGTATTATAATTTTAGATATTTTAAACCAAGTACCTACGTATTTTAACAACTATACCATATTTTAAGTTGGGTATATGGTAAAGTGAATTTCGGCCAGATGGACCGTTGACGTGAATAAAGTGGCGTGTAGTGTGCCTGGATGCAGGAGGCGGAGGACTGGGTGTGGTGGCGATTCTTGGGAATGCCAAATGTTTACCAGTGGATCAGGCTGTTGATGAAAATGATTATGATTGATTTTAAAGTGCATCTAAACTTGGCATTGGGATGGATTTGAACCCTATTTTAGGCAAACAAATAGCCGATAGGAACTTGGCCCCCTTTTTAACAGGTATGTTTTTGATTAGATTTATAATTTACTCTAAAAGTCCCGATTTTAATTAATATAATATAATTTAATATTATAAGATTAAATTTATTCAACAATTTATTTGAAATAAGATATTCTTTAGTTTACCCCAAAAATCTTGTAACATAAAACATTTTATAAGAATTTATTAATAACTTCCCTTATTAATAATATAAATAACATTTAAAGTTTCTTCATTTTTAATTGTTCATATGTATTAATATGTTATAGTTTATAATTAATTAATAATAGTTTAATTTTGTAAAACGTTTAAAATATTAATATAATAAATGATTGATACAATATTAATTAAAAACGGGAAACAACCTGTACTTTAAAATGACATCAGCTACGACATTGTGATAAGTCATTTGATTATTTAATTTTACTATTTTTAATAAGAAAATACTAACAAAGATGATTTTTCAGGAGGCTAAAACCAATACAGATCGTTTTTTCTAAAAATTATTTAATGTGTGAATTCTTTTAAAAATTCTTAGAAGAATAAAAAATATCTCAAAAAAATATTTTGTATAGCAGTGATTTATGCAAACAGATAGACAGACAAAAGCTTGAAAGTAGAATAAAAGAAAAATTGTTTGAAAAAATAATAAAAATTTTTGCTTTATAATAGTAGTTTACCTAAAATAATTGGTAATTAATTTTATAAAATAATATAAATATATGAAAACAAGAGTGGTGTGATATTTGACATTTAATATTATAAAACACGATGATTTTTGGTATATCAATTCATTCTTCAATATTATAAATATTTTGAGTAAATTATCCTTAAATTTTATCAAACCACATAATATTAAAAAAATGATTTCAAACTATTTGATATTTAAATTTTTAATTATTATTATCAATTTCCGATTGATAATTTATATAAAAATGAGGAAATTACATAGTTACATTTGACATGATCTTTTATTTGTTCATTTCATTAATGTCACATAAGAAAAGGAAATATGTTTTTATTTTTATTCTTTGTTTTATTTAATATCAACATAATATATACGTTTAATATTGATATTGAAGATCCAATTATTATCAAGGACCCTAACTATCAGAAAGAGAATTTTTTTGGATATTCCCTCGCATTTCAGTCCAGTAATCGCACGCACAAATGGTGAGTAGAAAATATAATACAAACTCTGCAAAAATGCTTGCTTTTTTATTAAATAACCAAACCATGTGTTATATATTATAGTATTTATTAAAAAAAAAGAAATATGATGTACTTTATTTATTAATAATAGACGTTTATGATATTAATATTAATATTATATATATAGAATATAATTAAATTGTATATTTTAATAATATCGATACTAGGATACTTGAAAATTAAATTTAATCTTATCTTATTATACTAGCTAAAATTGTTTGTTTTTTTGTTTGTATATATATATGTAAATGGGTTCACAGAAACCGTTCTAACGATTTTTTTGAAATTCACACCAGAGATAGTATTTATAATTGTATTGTATTGTATTTATACGTCATTTAATTCTCCTATATCGAATCAAATAAAGATAAATCTTCTAAACGTTGTGAAACAATTTCAAATAATTTAAATGTATTTAATGAAATAAAAAACAAATATGAATATAATATAAATATTTTTAATTTTATTTTAAGAATAGATATATATCTCTCAGGCGGGGGGTGTGACGTCATATCTATTTAAATGGAAAAAAAAACTAATGAAGATGATTTTTCCAGAGATGTGATCAATAAAACTCAATTTTTCTTTATAAATACTATCTCTGGTGTGAATTTCAAAAAAATCGTTAGAGCGGTTTCGTGAACCCATTTACATTTATATATATACAAACAAACAAACAATTTTAGCTAGCATAATAAGATAAGATTAAATTTAATTTTCAAGTATCCTAGTATCGATATTATTAAAATATATAATTTAATTCTTATAATTGTATATTGCAATTATTAGTAATAGTTTTCTAAAATAGAGAGAGTGATAGATCAAGTCACTTGAATCGTTTCAATATTATGATTTTGATACTCTGATTTTTATTAACATGCATTTAGTTATTTTAATAATAAAAATAATTAAATTAAAAGAGACAGATGGTTTTTGCAACTTGCACATTCTCTTTTTTCAATATTGAATTAAAGACAAATCCTGAATCCCTTTTCGTAATCAGAAATATATATTTTTTATATAATATGTTAAGTATATATTTTATATGTATGAGTATATATATAAGAAAAATTATATTCCTTTTCAGTTTTTTTTTTTTGTTTTTCTCTATTTATTTCATGTATTTGTATTTGTGTGCTTAGAACTTTTGTTTATTCTTGGTCTTATTGAGAATTTAAATAAATAAATTATAGATATACACAGTGGCGCAACCAGGGGGGGTTTTGGGGGTTAACCCCCCCCCCCCCAGGAGAGAAAAAAATATAAATTGCTGCATATTATGTACTATATTACAAATAGAAAAGAAAAAAAGAATAATTCTTAAAGTATAATAAGTAAGTTTATTTTATTTTAAAAAAATTTTAACAAAAATAAAAATTGCTTATTTTTTCGTACAGAATTAAAAATAACTCGATTCCCTATAAATTTAATACGATAGTATGATAATTCTCATAAAAATCGGTATTTATTGAGAAAATCAATAAAATGTGCTTTGTTACCTCTTTAAACTACCCTTACTGATGGTCCGATCTTGTCCAAAAATAATCCTATCCCCCCCATCATTCCCAAAAAAAACATCTAAATATCAAATTTTAAGACAATATCTCATTTTGTTTAGAGGTAATCTCAGTAACGAGTTTTAAAAAAAAATTTTTTGCAGTTTTGGATTCAGAACCGTCTGAAAAGTGGAAATCTCGAAGAATCTCGAAGCAAAAATTTTCAAAATTTTCCGATCATCGTATCCTTATTTCATGAGGAAAGCTAAAATGATTTACTTATAGCTGGAAAAAAATATTTTCTTTCTAAAACTGTGAATACGAGTAAATAAAATACAAAATTAAATTTTTTTGCCAGATTTTGTATAATCAGTGTTTCATTTACAAAACTTTATTAAATATTTAATATAAAAAAAAAATCTTAATGAAAATTTGTCTTTGAGAGAGCCCCGGGGGGGGGGCGGGCATAGGAAGGTGGAGCGGCTAGTCAAACCCCCCCCCCCCCAGGATCAAATCCTGGTTGAGCCACTGATAATATGTATGAGTAGGTATATAAGAGAAAAATTATAATTGTTTTATTCCTTTTCGGGTTTTTTTGTTTTTCTCTATCTATTTCATGTATTTGTATTTGTGTGCTTAGAACTTTTGTTTATTCTTGGTCTTATTGAGAATTTAAATAAATAAATTATAGATATACATATAGTATTGATCGTATAACATAATATATGTTTTTGAATTCGTTGAAATTAAAGGCACAAGCTTCTCCCCTTCTTTATATTACAATTTTTAAACCGTTAAAAGTGTGCTGCGTTAAAAAAAGGTTGAGAACCACTGCGCTAGGATATCAATGCAAGCTGTACGCGTTCTATTCCCTGGCCGTTTGATTTCCCGTAATGGATGTAATTTTTAAAAACTAACTTTACTAATTTTTTGTTAATAAACTTCCAATGTAACTACACGTTTTGCACTTTATTTCAATCCAATATCTTTAAAATTGACAGTTTCACAAGTAGTATAAAACCACCCGATCCATCTCTGCCACCCTGTATAATGCTTTCCAGCGCTGGTTAAAGGGGCGGGCAGGCCTAGCGAATTCTTGGACGCCAAATATGAAAATAATAAATATATTTTTTTACATCATTATTTTTTTAAATTTTATAAATTAAAATTGATCAGTTTTCATGAGACATTGTTTTAGCAAGCAAGCAATTATTTTTTTTAAATAATACCAAATAAAGGTCACAAGGCGTATAATGTCAAGTTCCCACATGTGTCCATTACAATTAAGAATAAGTAAGTTATGTTAGTCACGTTCATACTTCCACATGTGAACATTAATTAAGGTTCTTAGCATTTAGCAGGTAAAACACATGGCAAGGCTCATTCAATTGAAAATTGCAAGGGTGCACTTGTTAAATGAAATATTCTTTGTAGGAGAGGGCAGTGTGGTTTATTGTTTGCAGTTGCAGTGACCCTTTTGAGGAGAAATTTCAACATATGCCTGGGAAAGACCACTCTTCATTTCATCCCTCACCCCTACCTTTCTCCTTCCCTTATTTCGGTGATATAAAAGAAAAAAAGCATGACTAGCAACTAGAGATGTAATGACTAGATGTAAGCAGTGACGAGAGATATTTTAGACTAGACGGGAGTGTGTCCCTATGTATGATTGAATTTGTATCTTCAAACTCATAATAAATTTCTTACTCTTTCTTAAATAAAATTGCCTTTTATTTCTTTACCGTTTAATTACCCATTAAACCCGTGGGTAAGGGTAAATATATAATTGGCGCACAGTCGGTAGGATTTCGCGAACGTTTATACAATACAAACGGCAACTTTTTAAAGTTTTTATCGCGAACGGTGATCAAGTTTCCTGCTTCCTCCTGAGCAATCGACGGAGTCTGAACATCGTCTTCAGCAACCAAGAAGCAGCAGCCACTACAAACCTACGAGCTACCACGACTACACGACACCGAGGAAAGCGACGTCCATTGCCTTAACGAGGAACGGTACGAGCAAATCATCCCGGGTCATCTACAAATACTAGGATAATACTTATCCGAAGGGCGCAGTCAACAAGAAAGAAGAAAGAAAAATCGTGAGCTATACAAACAGTCATACCATAAATTTAACATAAAAATATAATAAATAAATTTTAAAATAAAATACCTTAACAATTAAATAAATTTTCTAACATAAAAAAAAAATATAATAAATAAATTTTAAAATAAATACATTAACAATTAAATAAATTTTCTAACATAAAAAAAAATATATAAATCAATATTAAAATAAATATTTTAACAATTAAACAAAATTTCTAACATAAATTAAAATAAATAAAATTTTATGAAAAATAAATAAATAAATTAATTAAAATAAAAAAATAAAATAATAAAATGAATTAAAATTAATAATAATAAAATAATAATAATTAAAATAAAATAATAATCAAAATAAAAAAAATAATCGAAATAAAATAATAATAATCAAAATAAAATAATAATAATCAACGTAAAATAATAATAATAAAATTAAATAATACAATAAATAAAGTAATTGAAAAATGAAATTAATGATGAAAATGAATACAGATCATTTGTTACAATGTATTCCTATCTTTAAGGGCGAGTCAAACGTACTCCAAAGATTTATTAATACGGTTGATAAAATATATAGTACATTTCCTTATGACCAGCACGAATTTTTCCTCAGGTACGTTAGAGACAAAATTCAGGGCAGTGCCAATGAAATGCTGACCCACGTAAGTCTAACCACCTGGGAGAATTTGAGAAGGGATCTTAGGGACATATTTCGCGAAACAAAAAGCGAGAGTAATCTCTACGATTCAAATTACAATAGACAATTCATTCCCAGAAATCGCTCTCATTCTAATAATTATCAAAATTACCACCCCCCTCCCCGCTACCACAATTCGGCGGATTATAAAAAACAAAAAACTAATGATTGGCTAAATGAACCAGATATGATTAAAAAATTTGCCTCTTTTGAAAATAAATCAACAATATTAAATTCAAACAATTATAAGAAAAATAAAATTGATAATGGACAATTCCTTGACCAGAACAAATTAAATTTTGAATATAATATTGAAGTTAAAAAAGAACCAAGTGATATTAATGAAAAAATACAATAAACAATCATAAATTATCTTCAATTGATATAACTTTACCAATGAATAAATTAATACAAGAAAAATCAATTTTAAAATCATTACATTCTTCTAATTTATTACCAAAAAATAGAATATCAGAAAATATTTTGCCCTCTAAACATATTAATGATAAAAATATTAACAATGATGAAACAATGAATTCAAATAAAGAATTTTTATATAAATGTTCTAAAGAACAAAGTATAAAACCTCATGCAGAATTAATCAATTTAGAAGATCCACCTCAAATTACAGAAACCAAGAAATTAATTAAAAAGGAATTGGAAGAAAATTCCTTACACAATAATATGGATAATTCTCTCTCAGAAAAATCTCAAATCTCACTCTATTCTTCACCTCCACCCTCCCCACCTATTCAATTCAATGCTCTTGAGAAAATTGCTCAATCATATGATGCGGATACACCTGTGTTATCTCCTTGTGAAGATAATTCTATTGATACGTTACCTTGTCCAGAACTTATAAGAGAAAAGACTCCTGAATTCGATCATTATCCTCCAAAGAACACTCCATCTCCAACACCCCCTCCATTAACTCCAAATGAACGTGAATATATAGAAATAAATAAGATCAATCTTGACCAAACAATTTCAAAACCAGAAGAAATTAATCTAAGATTTATAGAAAATAAAAAGCGATCTCATGAATCTACGTTTAACGAAATTAATAAACATAATTCTCCGTCATCCCCTAATACAGTTTCTAATTTCCCAACATTAATTCAAAATGAAATTAAAATTGATAATATTGATCAAAGTATAAATAATGTGAATAATATTAGTTCGAGACATTCAAAGGAAGGCACCCGTCCCAAGGTTTTTTATAGAAATCAATTAGTAGTTGTTTGTAAAATTAAATATCATATTGTGTTAGTAAATTATATTAGATCATGGCAAATAGCCCCGTCACTTTCTCCACACATTAATAAGATAAGGAGAAAGATATCAATGAAATGGAAATATCATTTAAAACGGGTGTGGACAAAATTTAAATTTAAAATTGTATACATTTTTTTTTCGAATATTATTATATAAGTTTTTTTCCTATTAGTTTTAGGAGGTACCATAATAATTAGAAAGAGTACGAAATTATATTAATTGTTATAAATTACTTTTCCTTATCCACCGACCACAATGGTAGTCCGAATAAATTTGATTTAGTAATTAATAAAAAAAAAATAAAAATAAAAACAATTTGCTTAAATTTATAAGAAATAAAAAATTTTTTTTTTTAATTGATGTTTTTGTTATTTTTGTTATGTGAAAAATGTGTTGTGTTCAGTGCAGTGATATTAAATAATAATTTTTGTGCAAGATACTTAAGTGAAAACATTGTGTTTAATAATTATATATAAAAAAAAAACAAAATAGTGATTAAGTGAAAAACAATGAAAAATTAAATTCTTTAAAAAGGAATGTATAATTCTCCCTGCAAATGGACACATTAACTTCACCCACTAGACAATTTGTTACACAAATTTCCTTTAGGGGGTGGAGATATAATGTCAAGTTCCCACATGTGTCCATTACAATTAAGAATAAGTAAGTTATGTTAGTCACGTTCATACTTCCACATGTGAACATTAATTAAGGTTCTTAGCATTTAGCAGGTAAAACACATGGCAAGGCTCATTCAATTGAAAATTGCAAGGGTGCACTTGTTAAATGAAATATTCTTTGTAGGAGAGGGCAGTGTGGTTTATTGTTTGCAGTTGCAGTGACCCTTTTGAGGAGAAATTTCAACATATGCCTGGGAAAGACCACTCTTCATTTCATCCCTCACCCCTACCTTTCTCCTTCCCTTATTTCGGTGATATAAAAGAAAAAAAGCATGACTAGCAACTAGAGATGTAATGACTAGATGTAAGCAGTGACGAGAGATATTTTAGACTAGACGGGAGTGTGTCCCTATGTATGATTGAATTTGTATCTTCAAACTCATAAT
Organism: Labia minor; assembly: GCA_963082975.1. Classification (NCBI taxonomy): domain Eukaryota; kingdom Metazoa; phylum Arthropoda; class Insecta; order Dermaptera; family Spongiphoridae; genus Labia; species Labia minor. The sequence continues at coordinate 30,298,959 of OY720350.1, read as the reverse complement.
AAATTTCTTACTCTTTCTTAAATAAAATTGCCTTTTATTTCTTTACCGTTTAATTACCCATTAAACCCGTGGGTAAGGGTAAATATATAATTGGCGCACAGTCGGTAGGATTTCGCGAACGTTTATACAATACAAACGGCAACTTTTTAAAGTTTTTATCGCGAACGGTGATCAAGTTTCCTGCTTCCTCCTGAGCAATCGACGGAGTCTGAACATCGTCTTCAGCAACCAAGAAGCAGCAGCCACTACAAACCTACGAGCTACCACGACTACACGACACCGAGGAAAGCGACGTCCATTGCCTTAACGAGGAACGGTACGAGCAAATCATCCCGGGTCATCTACAAATACTAGGATAATACTTATCCGAAGGGCGCAGTCAACAAGAAAGAAGAAAGAAAAATCGTGAGCTATACAAACAGTCATACCATAAATTTAACATAAAAATATAATAAATAAATTTTAAAATAAAATACCTTAACAATTAAATAAATTTTCTAACATAAAAAAAAAATATAATAAATAAATTTTAAAATAAATACATTAACAATTAAATAAATTTTCTAACATAAAAAAAAATATATAAATCAATATTAAAATAAATATTTTAACAATTAAACAAAATTTCTAACATAAATTAAAATAAATAAAATTTTATGAAATATAATAATAATAAATATTAATAAATATTAAAAATATATAATTGGCGCTTTGTATTTTAAGACTTTATATGTTAATACTGTTCCTCTCTGTTATTAAATACTTATGTCTTATCACTATTAATATCAAGCCCCCAACTCTTTTCCTGGTTCGATTAATTTTTCTAGTTGTCTGCATAACCTAATACTTGATTTTTTTGTTTATTTGGATTCCGTTTGATTTTTCCCCAAATTTGTCTAATTACATATTCCAGTACTAAATTAAATAAAATTGATGATAATGCGTCTCCTTGTTTTAACCCATTCCGAATTTCGAAAGTTTCTGACAGTTGATTCCCGCATCTTACTCTTCCTTTACTACCTACAAGTTAAATTTGAATCATACGTACTAGTTTTTTTTCGGAGTTAATATTATTTGATTGATTCATGATAATAATAATAAGAACAAGTAATTATTTTATTTTTAATAATTTATTAAATCATTTGCTCAGGTTAATTATTGGAGCACCGCGAGCAAACTCAACATTACGGGAGCAACAATCATATGTTGAGCCTGGCATTGTCTATGAATGCTCCATTGAAAGTGATTGTCGAGAGCTGATAATAAATGGCTACGATAAATTAAATATGCCTTTATTTAAACATGAAAAAAATCATGGACTATTTGGCGCCACTATTATTTCGGATCCCACCCCAAATGGGATTTTAGTTATATGTAGTCCAGGTTCGAAACATAAATACTTTGAAGATTTTTATCTAATGAATGGACTGTGTATTATTATCAAAGGAGTGAATAATAATGAAATCAGAATTCCTTTAAATGATTTTTTACAATTTTATAATAATGGTCAAGCTGGATTTTCTGGGGCACTTAATAAATCAGATGTGAGTATAAATAAGTTATAGAATTAAAAAAATTCTTTGTTATAATTATTGTGTTGTTATTTATTCAGTTTTTTATGGAGAAGTGGATAATTTTATTGTTAACAAAAATACAATTTTGTATAATTATAATAAAGTTTTTCATTAAAATGATTTAAAAAAGTAGAAACTCATACCAATTAACATGATTGTTATTTTATCAAATTTAAAATTTTGTTTAGTTTCTTCTGCATTCAAGTCTCTTCCACGCCCAAAAAGAACTTCAATTTAACCTGAAATTAGGAACTGATATAATCGATTTTTTGTAATGAAATCTTATAATCTAAAAACATAATTATTAAGGGAATTTTTATTAAAAGACCACATTATTTGTAGGTATAAAATTATTTATTAAATTAAAATAATTGTACAACGTTTCAACTGCTTATTCTGCAGTCGTTTTCAAGTAACCGTACGCTTGCTCCGATTCAAGCGGACTGATGAAAAACATAGTTATTAAATATTTATTTTACAAATTTCGATACAGTGGTATATGAGTGCTGGGTTAAACAAGATGAAAGCATTTGAAAATAGTTTTAGAAATATAATTTTATTGAAAAAAAAAATTATAAAAAAAATTAATATAAAATGTAAATCTTCTTCTTTATCTCCCTATCCGTTTCGGATGTTGGCGATGATCATGGCGATCTTGACTTTGTTACAGGCGGCTCTGAAGAGTTCTTTAGTTGAGACGCCATACCACTTCCTGAGGTTTGCCATCCAGGAGATTCTTCTCCTTCCAGGACCCCTTTTACCTTCAACCTTCCCTTGGACAATGATCTGCAGCAATCTGTATTTTTCATTACTGAGTATGTGACCAAGGAATTCAAGCTTTCGCTGATTTATCATCATCATTAGTTTCGGTTGAGAGCCAATTCTGTGCAGAACTTCCTCATTAGTGATATGGTCCACCAAAGATATTTTTAATATTCTGCGATAGATCCACATTTCGGATGCATCTGTCAAGGTCCAGGTCTCCGCGGCGTACAGCATAGTGGAGAATATGTATGTTTTTATAATCCTCTTTTTAGCCTCAAACTTAGATCTCGATTGCATATAAGAGGCTTCATTTTAATGAATGTGGATCTTGAAATTTCAATGCGACATTTGATTTCGAGTGAATGGTCCCAATCTTCGTTGATAGTACAGCCGAGTTATTTATATTTTTTCTCTATTGTGTGCTAAGAGTATTCCCTGGGGTATTATTCTCTTTGATATGACCATATATTTTGTTTTTAAAAGATTCAGCTCCAGGCCGTATCTGCTGCTTGCATTGTTTACTCTGTCTAGCAACTCTTGTAGTCCTTCAAGGCTATTCGCTAAGAGCACAGTATCGTCCGCATAGCGGATGTTATTCAAAATTTCACCATTTACTGTAACTCCATGTTAAACGTCTTCCAGTGCTTCTCCAAAGATCATAATGAAGGTAGAAGTGTACCACACTCTCTTCTGTGATTATTCCTGTGTTATAGACCATATTGATCATTCCAGTTAGTGTTGCGATACAGCTCTCGTCCATGATCTTTAACATCTCAACAAGAATTTCGTCTGGACATGGCGCCGTTCTTTAGAAGATCTATGGCTCGCTTCACTTCGGAAATGGTTATTTCTGGTCCTTCCATCTCTTCAATATCTGGGTATTGGCGTTGATCGTCTTTTTGTGGAGGTTAAAAACCTCATATTTGCGATCTAGGTCTTCTCTCTGATTTTCCAACGTATAATTTTATGAAAATTCCAATAGGCCTCAGTATTCTTCGATTTTACTTTCCGTCTTTCGTCCATCAGATCTAGTATTTCTTCTGTTATCTATGGGTTTTTGCGTTTTCTTAAATTTGATGTTAAAAATTATTCTTGAGTCTCTTTGCGTTTTTGATCTCACTCCATGTTTGCGGCACTGCCCGGATCTCTTTGAAGTTATTGGGATTGTTTGACCACCGATTTTATTTCTTCATTTTATAGTTTCCTAGGATCGTTTTTCTTTCTTCTTCGTGTTTGGACTAATTTCCTAGGTTTAGCTCGAAGACAACAAACTAATGGATTATGATCAGTTTCCCGTTGCTTTCTGTGTCACAGTGTTCTGACCTTTCTGTTGATACAACTCCGTCCAGAACTCCCCGCAATTGGACCGTACCTAAGTCATTCTTCTTCCACTCTAATCTCTAAGGCCCGATTCACACACAAGTGGCGTATGGCACTGGCGTGGTTCTGGCGTGGAACAGGTTTGTTAATGTAATTGCATTAGCTTATGACTCAATACCCACAGATATGGCGTGTTGGAGGCGTGGAAAATGGCACGAAGACCACTCCACTCCGACGCCACCGGTGGCTCGTAGGACTAGCACGCCACTTCTAGACCATTTCATTATTCATTTGGAGTGGTCTTCGTGCCATTTTCCACGCCTCCAACACGCCATATCTGTGGGTATTGAGTCATAAGCTAATGCAATTACATTAACAAACCTGTTCCACGCCAGAACCACGCCAGTGCCATACGCCACTTGTGTGTGAATCGGGCCTAATGCAATATTGACTCCGCTGCTTCCCAGAGCCAACTTCTCACCTAGTTTAGCTTATAAGTCCATATGTGAGAAATGAGCACTTTGTGGGGACCAGTCATCTCCAACCATCTGCCAGCTATGTTGTCAGATGCAACCGTTCTTGATGAAAGGTGCTACCCCTCCAAAGTACCCCCCAAAATGTAAATATAGAATAATTATTAAGTTTTATTTATATATTCAATAAAAATATAAAATAATACTTGCATAAGACCCAACTTAAATTACACCGTATAAACAAGAGCAGAAACCTTAATACCATGAAAACCAAGAAAGTCCTAAGATCACTATCATGACTTAGTATCAGGGACAAAGTTCGAAATGAAAACATCCGAGACCAATATGGAGTCATCGACGTCATCGAGTTATTAAAGGGGATAAAAGGAAGATTTCGAGGATGTTACCAACATATCTTGAGAATGAATGATCAACCAACTACAAAGAGAGAAACATCTCGAAAGAGATGGGTCTAAAGCAGGAATCAGACTCCGCGAAATAATTCTCAAAAAAGAAGAAAATAAAAAATAACTAAATATTTGATTTTACTAATTTTTTGACTATTAATTATTTTAAAATATCTTGTAAATACGTGTAATGTATAAAATTTAAAGTCCAGAGAAACTTAAAAATCGTGGAGACCATAGACAATCGCCTACTCTGCCTAATGAGTAATCCCGGGATAAGATTTGATATTTATTTTTAATTTATTTGTGTAAAGTGAAAAGATTTTTTTTTAAGATTTTCTTTAGTTTAAAATGGGAAACACCTAAATAAATTGGTAACCTTAAATATTTTAAAATACTTTTTAAATACTTTTTTTCAATTTTTTCATAACTTTTACACTTATCTTTTTCTTTGTGTGCCGGCAAAATTTTAAACCGTTAAAAGTGTGCCGCGGTAAAATTTTTTTTTTTTTATCTTATCTTATTATGCTAGCTAAAATTGTATATATCTATCTATCTATATATATTGGTTCTCAAAAACCGCTCTAACGATTTTTTTCAAATTCACACTAGATATAGTATTTATAAAGAAAAATTAAGTTTTATTGATGATATCTCTTGAAACATTCAGCTTCATTATTAATTTCTTAATTGAAAATTATATATGGAAAACGTCAAAATTGGCCTCCATTTTTATTTGTATTAATATTTTTTTTTATTTAAAATATTTTAAAATTTATTATTTAATTTCGAAATAAAATTAAAAATATTTATTTTTAATAAAATATATATAGATATTTATTAATCTCTCTCAAAAAAAAAAAAAATAAAATAAAAAACATCAAATCTGCCTGCTAAGACAGTAAAAAAATGACAATTTTTTATCTAAACATATATAGTACAGTGGCTAGAGAGATGTTTTAACGAGTGGATTTCGTCGGTTCGAAACTCTCCGGGTGAATCGTTATTTAAAAATGAAAATGAAAATAATGAATTTGTTATTTTTTTTCTTTTTATCTATTGTTTACATTTTAATAAATTACTATTTTATATTTATTTATTCATTGTTCTTTTATTAAATTTAATATTTATTAATATTATTTATTATTAATTTATATATTGATGACATCACAAATGACATTTATATTGAAATTTGACTCCCGCCTTTTTTTAAAGAATATTGTATTAATATTTTTTTTATATTTAAAATATTTTAAAATTTTTTATTTAATTTCGAAATAAAATTAAAAATATATATTTTTTTTATATTTAAAATATTTTAAAATTTTTTATTTAATTTCGAAATAAAATTAAAAATATATATTTTAATAATATTTTATAATTATAAATTACGATATATATTTATCAATAATAATGAATTTTTTTTTTTAACTTAATTACAGAGCCGAGGCTCGGGGTCCCGGTATGATCTTAATATATTGTGAGAATTAGATAAATAATGTAGAGAGAAAAAAATATTTAAAAATAGATATTTATTTAAATGAAATAAAATTATTTAATTTACAGAATGAAAATGTCTATAATAATGTCTAAACATTTTTTCTTTATAATTTTACATTATAATCTTATCTTATTATGCTAGCTAAAATTGTATATATGTATTTATCTATATATATTGGTTCTCAAAAACCGCTCTAACGATTTTTTTCAAATTCACACTAGATATAGTATTTATAAAGAAAAATTAAGTTTTATTGATGATATCTCTTGAAACATACAGCTTCATTATTAATTTCTTAATTGAAAATTATATATGGAAAACGTCAAAATTTTTAATACTGCCTGCTAAGACAGTAAAAAAATGACAATTTTTTATCTAAATACATATAGTCCAGCGTTTGGACTGATGTTTTAACGAGTGGATTTCGTCGGTTCGAAACTCGCCGGGTGAATCGTTATTTAAAAATGAAAATAATGATTTTGTTATTTTTTTTTCTTTTTATCTATTGTTTACTTTTTAATAAATTACTATTCTATATTTATTTATTCATTGTTCTTTTATTAATAAAGTTTTAGATAGTTTTATAAGTTTTAATATTTTTTCAATAAAATATTATTCAATATATTTATTAATATTATTTTATTTATTATTATTGAGTACCCGAAGTTCCATTCATTTTAATCAGATTGATGCAATGATGCAACAGTTAATAATTGTAATATTGTAATAAATTTCTATCTTGAAAATTGTTACATATTATTCAGGATATTTTAAAAACTATTTCTTTCTTTAATTAATATTCATTTTTTCTATAAGTCAGATATATTTCCAAATATTAAATAATTTTTGAAGTGAAAACTTCTTTAGCGGCGTTGAGCACTTTTGCGGGATGGGGAAAAAGTATAGAACTCGCGTGATCGTGACCAACACCATGAAACCATCTGCTTTCAAATTTCTTATAACAGAGCGCGAAATTTGAATTGTCATTAGAACTGTTTTATAAATTATCTCTAACATATAAATATATATTTATTATGTAAAGTTCATTTCATATATACATATATAATCAAAATTATACGAAATGAACTTCACATAATAAATATATATTTTATGTTAGAGATAAGAATTATAAAACAGTTCGTATTGCAATATTTTAAACAAAGTTGTGTATTTATATATATATAAATATAAGTTACAAATTTGTTTAAAATATATGTTTAAAATAATATATAAGTTATATATATATACATGCATATGAAATTCATCTTTCTCGTGAAATAGCGCGAATTTCGTCTGTTTTAAAATTTCTTACGCAGAAGTTTTCACTTCTGTCGGCCAGTCCCACGACTGCCAATTTTGCTTTTTTAATTCCGAAAAGCTGCAAAGCACGTTTTTTTGTCTTTAGTTTGTTTTATAACCACTTGGGGCGCTAAACAGTTTTTCAAAAAAACACTATAGAAAAAAAATATATGTACCTATATATTATATATTTATGTATTATTGAGGAGCACAAGTTCATTAATTTTAATCAGATTGATGCAAATGTGTAACATTTAATAATTGTAATAAATAATTAAAGAATTGTGTATCAATATTTTTTAAAGGGTAGAGCGAGAGCTCGGTGTCCCAGGTATTAATATTACCAGCCAAATCCAATAATAATGAATCATTTTTTTTAACTTAAGTACCGAGCCGAGGCTCGGGGTCCCGGTACTAATACTAATTACAGTAGTTATAATATATGGGGAATTTTCAACTTTGACTGCCGATTTGACCATGTTCCCAAACGAATTTTAAAAAAACCAAGACCACTTTACATTTACACATTTTAAGCTCTAATCGAATCCAAAATCAAAATTTAAAAAATCGAAAAACAAACTCACAGATATATAGATTTTATAAATGAACATTTATACAATTTATTTTAATTAATTTGAAACATTTTAGGAAACAAATTTTTAATGGGTCATTTTTAGAAATCCCATTTAACAATTATAATAAATAATTAAAAAATTGTAAAATTTTTAAAGTATATAAAAATAAATTGTATAAATTGGTTAAAGGGTCGAGTGATAGTTCGGTGTCCCAGGTATATATTTTATATTAACACGCCTACTTTTCTGTATAATAAAGATATAAAGAATCATATTTTAATTTTTATATAACCAAGAAATCATTTTTTCACTTAAAATATAGTTGTAAAGCCCAAATCTCCGATCCATATAACATCATCGACTGGGCCGCTACCAAAAGGAGTCTTCTCTTGCTCTGACTAGGGCCACCGGTATTTGCCATTAGTCTCGAAAAAATAATATTAAATTTTATATAAATTTATAAATTAGAATATTTGAATTTGTTTAAATTTTAACACATGTAATCAATCATATGCATAAAGAATAGAAAATTTTGAAAATCAACTTGGTATTAAATTCAGAAAAAAAAAATACTCATATATAGAATATATAGACTATTCGAATATAATTGAAACTCTTTCTCTCCCTCTATTTTAAATTTGAAAAAACGGAGTGTTAAGAAATTAAGATTCCTTATACAACATGGATGGTTAAATGAATTGGGCTCCCTACCTCCCTGAGAAATTCACATTAAAAATGTTTATAATATTTTAGTTTATTAAATCAAACTATTATTTTTTTATTTCAATATTTTTAATGTTAATACAATAATTTTTATTTTATAATCTATAAAATAATTTAATTATTTTTAAAAACAACGGTCTTCAATTACAATTTTTTTACTCTCTACTGACTGTTCATTTCATAACTGAAAATAGTGTCGAATAGAAATAGACGATATTACTTGGATTAATCTTATTATGCTAGCTAAAATTGTTTGTTTGTATTATTGAGGACCCCAGTTCAATTCATTTTAATCAGATTGATGCAATGATGCAACATTTAATAATTGTAATAAATAATTAATTGTAGATTAATATTTTTTAAAGGGTCGAGCGACAGCTCGGTGTCCCAGGTATTAATATTACCAGCCAAACCCAATAATAATGAATCATTTTTTTTAACTTAAGTACCGAGCCGAGGCTCGGGGTCCCGGTACTTTATTTATTAAACTCCTTGAGAGTACAGCAATCTGCCCGGTTGAGCACTCAATCTGCCCGATTGACCACTAAGCGTTTTTTATGGTTATTTCATTTGTGGTGCATGTCACCACTTGTTGTGGATGTGTGAGGAAGGACATGTGAGAGTTGGCAAAAATATATATATAATGAATATATTGCTGCTGGTAAACACTCTGAATTTATTTTGTTATTCTCCTATATGTATATACAATATTTACAAATGTTACTATCGTAATCATGTAATAGTTTAGGCACGCGCCATCTGGTGGTCGCGTGAGGCACTATACATTATTATACATTATTTACAATATACAATGACACATTATTGGCACGTAGAGTATCCTTACAATCTTTTTGTACATTTTAATTGTATGTAGAGCTTTCAGAATCACTGGTGTAAATATAAAAATTTAGAAAAAATTATCATTATTAAACTATACTTATAAATATTAAGAATCTCTACTATAATATATTTAAAAGAAAGCTTTTGAATGATTTTGGAATTAAGATTTTTTTCGAATATATTTTAAACGTTCCCGAATTATCATAAAAGATCTTTAAAAATAACCCAAACAAAAACATTTTTTATATAAATAGATAATAATAAATTATGACACGAGGGTGCGATATGTATCCAAAAGTTTATAGCATAAGGCAGTGGTTCTTAAACTGTGGTCCGCGGACCCCTGGGGGTCCGCGAAGCCTTTACTGGGGGTCCGCGGTCCTCGGAAAAAAATCATCGTAAAAATATATACATATATAAATATTTAAAGTTCATTGTTTAACTATATCCTCCTAGAGAATTACGGCTATAATTTAATACTATTAATAATACTATTTTATTTTATTAAATTGATAATTATGTCAATTAATTTTTTGTGAATAAATAAACATATATAAAAAACTATATATAAAATTTGAATTTTCATCCATTCATTCATTTAAAATCATTTTTCGATTGTTCCTTTAAAATAACCCCTCTTAGGGGCTCGGAAGGGGAGGCATATAAGGGAATTTTCTTTCACTTTGTTATTGGGGAAAACCAGGGGAGGGGACAGTCTTACCCGGAAAAACCCAAATTGTCAGCGTCCACTCTGGGGTTTTAAACAGTTTTAAAGCAAATGTTAATTATAAGTTCATTTCTCAACAAGTTGTATCTTTAAATTATTTTTATTAATGTTAATTATAAGTTCATTTCTCAACGAGTTGTATCTTTAAATTATTTTTATTAATTTAATTAATTATAATTAAATTATAGCTAATAATAGTTTATTATAGCTAATAATTTTTTTTAATTTTTAGTGTAATTTGCATGATCATTATTTTATAAAAACACTAAACACATTTTGCAATTTCCCAGAAAGGCTGTTTTTGAGAGTAAGTATAAGTTAGTTTTATGAATAAAAAATATTTATTTTAATAATATTTTAGAATCAAATTACGAAATTAATAATATTTTAGAATCAAATTACGAAATTAATAATATTTTAGAATCAAATTACGAAATATATTTATTATATAAATTAATATTCATTTAAAATGATATTAAATCATTTATTTAAAATGATTTAAAACATTTATTAAAATGATTTAAAACATTCATTTAAAATGATATTAAAACATTCATTTAAAATCATATTAAAACATAGCTAGTAAATAATAATTCGTTATATTTATATTATATTTATATTATATTTATATTATTGTAGTTCAATGTTAATAAATTACTCCATAAAATGGATCGTTGGCTACAAACTGGTTCAACACAGAAACGGAAAGAATCAGATGATGAGGCATCAACAGCAAACTCTACCAAGAAACGCAAAACTAGAAAATATTCGGATGATTATTTATCATTTGGATTTACTTATATTTGCAACAATGATGTGGAAAGACCAGTCTGCGTTCTATGTCAGGAAAGTTTATCCAATGAAAGTATGAAACCTGCTAATCTCAGACGTCATTTACAAACAAAGCACAGCGAGCATGTTAGTAAGTCTATCGAATTTTTTAAAATGAAAAAAGAAGAACTTAATTCAAGTCAGAAATTGATGGTAAAGACGGGATCTGGTGGTATGAGTAAGAAAGCAGTAATGGCATCATATGAAGTAGCTCTACTTATTGCTAAAGCAGGAAAGCCGCATAATATAGCAGAGCAATTAATTCTTCCTGCTACAAAAGTAATTACAAATATAATGTTAGGAACTAAAGCAGCAAACGATATAAATTTGATTTCATTATCAAATGATACGGTTAAGAATAGGATTGAAGACATGTCATGTAATATAAAAGAAGAATTAATATCGAGAGTGCGCAAAAGTCACTATTACTCATTACAATTGGATGAAAGTACTGATGTCACTAATAATGCCAATTTGTTAGCTTTCATTAGATATGAGTTTGAAAATCAAATACAAGAAGATGTATTGTTTTGTGATTCACTACCTTCACGAACGACAGCTAATGACATATTTAACAGTTTGAATAATTTTATAACCGAAAATGAAATAGAGTGGCCAAAATGTGTTGGAATTTGCACTGATGGTGCTCGTGCAATGTCAGGTACAAGAACTGGATTGATTGCTCTTATTAAAAATGTTGCGCCTCAGGTTGTTTGGAATCATTGCTGCATTCACAGAGAATCATTAGCAGCCAAAAATATGTCACCAGATTTGAAAAGAACATTAGACGAAGTAGTTAAAATTGTCAATTTCATTAAGGCTCGTCCACTTAATTCCAGAGTTTTTAAAATTTTGTGTGAGGAAATGGGTAGTCAACATACACATTTATTATTACATACAGATGTACGTTGGTTGTCCCGCGGGAAAGTACTCATTCGCCTTTTTGAGCTTCGAGATGAAATACGATTGTTTTTAATAGATGCGCATTTTGAACTGACCGAATGTTTCAATGATTTTATCTGGTTAGCTAAGGTGGCTTACTTGACTGATATTTTTACAAAATTGAACGAACTTAATTTGAGCCTGCAAGGTACTGTTGTAAATATATTTAAAGTTGAAGATAAAATAGAAGCAATGATTAAAAAAATCGACTTGTGGTCGAAACGCATCCAGAACGGTGTATATGAGTCTTTTCCAACTCTCAATGATTTCATAGAAAGCTCCAGTGAAAAATTGCTTAATCAAACGCGTCAATTATTTGTTGAACATTTAATTACTTTGAAAAGCAACTTCAGGAAGTATTTTTCTACTCCTGATCCTTGCAATAACTGGATCAGAGATCCATTTAATATGGAAATTACAAATGCTAAACATTTATCTGCACCTGAACAAGATATTCTCGTGGAATTATCATGTGATACAACTTATAAACTAAAATTTAACAAAACTGAATTGAGCAACTTTTGGTTACTTCTCAGGTCAGATTATCCTGCGCTTGCAAATAAAGCACTTCAACACTTGATTCCATTCTGCACAACATATTTATGCGAACAAGCTTTTTCGGTACTATTTTATATTAAGTCTAAATATAGAAACAAATTAAATGTAGAGCCGGATCTTAGATTAAAAGTTTCCAATATTAAGCCAGATATTGAGATTCTTGTTTCAAGAAAACAACTGCATACATCTCATTAAATATGTAAGTTATATTTAATGAGATAGATGCAGTTATTTTTTAAAATATTTCTTATTTAATTTCAAGAAAACAACTGCATACATCTCATTAAATATGTAAGTTATATTTAATGAGATAGATGCAGTTATTTTTTAAAATATTTCTTATTTAATATTTTCTGAAAAAAATTATAAAATATTTATATGAATTTAATGTAAGTACCCATTATAATTTGTGAGATTTGTTGCTATGACAATGTTTGTATTTTCTTTCTTCAATATTATAATTTCTAATAAAATGTGTTCTACAATATGCAAAAAAATCGTTATTCACCAATCACTGTTAGAAATATTCATCATATATCCTTGTCCTTATGAGATCGTAAGCCAGAAATTAATTAATAAAATGACGTAAAGTACCTAAAGTTGTGATGGGGGTCCGTCAAAAAAAATTTTTTCAAGTGGGGGTCCGTGGAGTACATAAGTTTAAGAACCTATGGCATAAGGGGTAATTTATAAGGAAGTAGAGGAAGGAAAATGAAAACCTATTAAAAAATCAATCAAGAAAAGGCACTCATTAGTGGAGATAAATACATTCCTATGGATATAAATATGATTAGATAGTATGAATATAAGTCCAAGGGAAAACCCCACATGGCCCTCTGTAGTTATAATAATGAGACCATCTCTCTCTCTCTCTCTCTCTCACAAAGGTAAATTATAAATAATCAATGGATTAATTAAATTGTAATTCAGGGGTGCTAGGCGATTGGAGAGCTCAGACATGTGATGTCATATTTGAATTTATTCCTTAGACTTACTCCCCAACCACAACCAAAAAATAAAATATATATTTTTATCATTTCGATTATTCATTTATCTCAGGCTATTCCATGAAGTGTCTTATCGAGAAGGGCCAGAGAAAGATTAAATAATTATTTATATTTTTATTTTAATTCTATTTAAAAAGAAACAAACTATGATATATTCTATACTACTATTAATTTTTTAATTTTTTTTTTATAATAATTTTAATTTATAGATTTATCTCGGTGCTCCAGGAATATTAGAAAGTGGATCAATTATTCGTCTTCATGAAAAAAAAGATATTATTTTTGATCCTATACCAAATATTGATATGTTTTTAGAAGACACATGCGAGTATCTTGGTTACGCCATAAAAGTAGGAACATTTTTAAAAAGAAAGTCTCTTTTAGTCATTGGAGCACCACGAGGAAACTTTTTGACAGGTTAGTATAATTTTAAAGAATAAGTTCTCTTGATACAATCCTTGAAAATATTAATAAAAATAAGTTGACCTGTGGCCAGGTCCGAACCAACCGACGGTTTGAAGTAAATTAATTTCCAGCTACAGAAAAAATTTCAAATAATTTTAATATATCTATTAATGTAATAAAAAACAGATATTTTTAATTTTATTTTATTTATAATATATATGTAAGACCAGGCTGTGACGTCATATAATTTTAAATTAAGAAAAAACTAATAAATAGGATTTTTCTCGAGGATAAAACCAATACAAAATGCATGATTTGTGGAGATATGTAAAAAAATCTCCTGATGTGAAATTTGTTGTGAAAATAACCCTTTCCTTCCTATCGTCCATCGCTAATACTACCACTTCCAGTTTCCGGATTTGCACCAAAAGTTGATCAATTCATCATTCTGAAGCATTAAGTCAATATACCAAATTTCATCAAAATCCGTTGAGCCGTTCAAGATGTACACATCTATACAGAGGGACGGACAGACATCATAAAAATACTTTTCTCTGTTAAGAAAATGTATGATTCGTGGAGATATGTAAAAATCTCCACATGTGAAATTTGGTGTGAAAACAATACCTCCCTTACTATCGTCGGTCGGTAAAAAGTATATGAAATTTATTATTAAATCCCAAATGATAATATGATAGACATCAACAATTTATTTTTATGTTAAATAAATTTGTATTAATATAAATTTAATATTATTCGTTATTTTATAATTAAATTTAGGAATTATAACGAAGACATCATCATCAGACTTGTATACAAATAGAGTATAGTAAATAATAAATTTTAAATTAAATACCGTATTACTCAATAGATTAATGTTTTGATACTACATTTTCTAATATCCAAACTAAATAGAAAAGTCGAGTATTTTTCGAAGAAATTACGTTGTAATAATAACCAATCCATTTTTGAGTAGATTATAAACTACAAATAGTTTACAATAGTGAAATTTAATTCAAATTATTAATATAAAAATATGATAAAGAAAAATAAATTTAATGAATTAATTTCAGGGAGGTAGGGAGGGAACATTCTGAACAAAAGTCGCCTATCTGACGTCACAGCCGCCATTATGGATGTATCAAAAACATTATATTTTCCATTGATCTAAATGTTAATATATCATCAAATTTCGGGCCTTTTTTATGGAAAATTATGCGAGCAAAAATTCCTCGTGAAGAAAAAACTAAATTTTATTTTATTTGAACTGCAGCCCGTTTTGATATGCATATGTGTATAAAAAAATTAAATGTTGCAGCAATCATTCTCTTCATTATGCTGATGATTAGTCAATTAAAAAAAGAAATTATCATTAGTTTAATGGAAAAATGATTACAAAAAATAAAATATAAACAAAAAAAAAGCAAAATGTGCAGCATCGTACACGTGGCGGAAGTGAAACTTCTTAGAATCTAGAGAATAAGAGAAATTTTAGTTGAGAGTGTGAGTGAGAGAGAAATAGAGAAAAATAAAGGGATCATTTCGAAAGACATATAACAGTATAAAATTTTCGTAACAAATATTCGCTTTATTATTACCGACCGACGATAGTAAGGGAGGTATTGTTTTCACACCAAATTTCACATGTGGAGATTTTTACATATCTCCACGAATCATGCATTTTCTTAACAGAAAAAAGTATTTTTAGCATGATGTCTGTCCGTCTGTCCGTCTGTCCGTCCGTCTGTCCGTCCGTATAGATGTGTACAGCCTGAACGGCTTAACGGATTTTGATGAAATTTGGTATATTTACTTAATGCATCAGTGGGATGAATTGATCAACTTTTGGTGCAAATCCGGAAACCGGAAGTGGTAGTATTAGCGATCGACGATAAGAAGGGAAGGGTTATTTTCGCACCAAATTTCACATAAGGAGATTTTTTTACATATCACCACGAATGTATTGGTTTTATCCTCGGGAAAAATCATCTTCATTATGTTTTTCTTAATTTAAAATTATATGACGTCACCCAGCCCTTCATGACGTCACAGCCTCGGGTAACGCCGGCTACTTCAGCTATATATTATAAATAAAATAAAATTAAAAATATTTATGTTATATCCATATCTGTTTTTTATTACATTAATAGATATATTAAAATTATTTAAAATTGTTTCTGTAGCTGGAAATTAATTTATTTCAAACCGTCGCCGTCGGTCGGTTCGGACCTGGCCACAGGTCAACTTATTTGCTAATATTTCTAAACAAAAACGATATATTTTTTGCTACACTTTTCAATAAAAACGATATATTTTTTGCTAATACTTTTCAACAAAACGATATTTTTTTTGCTAATACTTTTCAACAAAACGATATTTTTTAATACATCTGCTTCACTATCGAAGCCACCAACCCTACACTATTATATATTAATAAGAACTAATTTAATTTTTTATCCAAAAACCTGCGTTTCATTCGAAAATCACAGACTTAGTGACCTGCCCTCGTAACTCATTTGAATTCAATAATTTATTCTAAAAGTTATAATTTTAATTAAATTAATTTAAATCATGTTTAATTATTTTATAAGATACATTATTTTTTAATTTGAATGAATATCGAATAAAGTAATGGCGATATTGTTTTTGAAAAGTTATTCTTAATACAGATCTTTATTGAACAACAGATCGGCCGACTAACTTAAGAAAAACTAATCAATTTTGGGTCTCGGCGGCCTCAGTAAAAATTATGTATTTTTTACATAAGTACTATATATGTAAGTATAAATCAAAGAAAACATAATAAAATTGTATTAGGAGCCATATAGAATACATGGGGAATTTAATTAATTTTTATTAATTAAACTAAAAGAGATCATGAAAAAAGTCCTTAGAAAAAGTTGTTAAGAATC